>JXCR01094463.1:86336-150828 GCA_002079205.1 Phalaenopsis hybrid cultivar
TTTTTTTTTTTTTTTTTGATGAATTTCCCTGTCCTTTTTATTTGGGTCTGAAGGGATCTGCGCAATCCGCTCCGGGAAGCAGCTTCAGCTTGCGGCCTCCAGAATCGCTAAAAGCGACTCGAACGCTTAAACCATCTCTCTCCCCCCTCTCCTGCTCTTTCCACCATTGCTGACGTTCTTCAGATCTACGAATCAGAAGCTCTCCCAAAACCCTAGCTTCCTCAATTCTTAGAATCGGCCTTTGATCTGCGAGATCCGATGCCGATGCCACCCAGATCTATCATCTGGCTCACCTTCTTCCTCCTCTTCCTTGCCTCCCCTCCCTCCTATGGCTTCTACCTCCCGGGAAGCTNAAGGCTACAAAGATTTATAATCAATTAAAACTATTAATTAAAATAAAGAATAAAAATATATTAAATTATATTTTAAAAAAATATTTTTAATATAAATAATAAGTTTTAAATCTCGCTCCAACCCTTAATATCCTATGTGACTAATGTTGTCAAAACTACTCTTTGCTTGTGACGAGTTGAACACTAACATTTTTTTTTTTTTTGAAATATAAATGAGCTTGTGTTAGGCTCGTTTACACCCCTACTCATTAATATATTAAGACATGTTTTTTAATTTATGTAACAGAGTCATTAATGACAAAATTAAGCATGATGATATTAAAATAGTTGTCTAACAAAATTTCCTCGAGATTATATGATTTAAATAGGGCTTTTACATACAGACCACTCAATTCTTATATATTTACATATCCAACGCTTAAAATTTGATGTTTACATTTATACCATCCAGATTTTTTTTTTGTCACTTCAAAAGAATTATTATTTTAATCAAGAAAAAAGTGAAATACACCTTACTACAGATGGGTAAGTGATAGATGTAAATACAAGAATTAAGTGGTATGTATGTAATTTTATATTAATTTTGGAGGTCCACAATTAAATATTGAAATGTGTGGGAATGGTCTGTTCGGCCCTACCCTAAACTTATAAATAAAGTGAACAGAGGGGCGCATGAAGTAGGAAGACAATGGATTTATTGGACCACAGCCGGCAGTACAGACCTTTTAGTCAGAAATTGAGTTTGGATGTCGGTGAGAATATTTATGAAACCTTTTAGTTATTGATATTGTTTTGTTCCAACATTTTAAAGAATTATGAATATTACAAATTTAACTGTACTTTTTTTATCCAAAAAATATATATTTTTAAAAGCAACATCTGAAAAAAACTCCATTTTAAAATTACACTCCGTAAAGTGATTTTCTCTGCATTTGTTGAGTGCATCTTGAACTGATGGTGCCCGAAAAATGTGTCGAGGAAACTCAGGACTGAGTGTCCGACCTCCGAGTTTACCACAGCATCAATCCTCGGTAGAGGATAAGTGTCTTTTAGAGAAGTGGAGTTTAGGTTGCTGAAGTCCACGCACATCGTTCATTTTCCATTGGTCTTCTGGACCATTACCACTTTGGAAACCCATGTGGGGTATATACTTCCCAAATGTGCCCCACCTCCTCCAGCTTTTGTACTTTCTCTCGGAAAGGTCCCGCCAAAATTATGGCCGAACTCACGATTTGCTTCATGCATCAAGTCGATGGATCAACATTCAACCTGTGGCACGCGGTATAGATCAGCACGCCCGACATCTCAGCAGTCATCCATGCAAAAATATCTTGATTTTATCGGAGGGTTTGGATCAACAACTCCCTATGACCTGCATCAAAAGCTTCAATTATCAAAATAAATCTACCTGGTTCTCATTTGACCCCCGGAAACTTGTGATTGGCATCATTGGTCTCGAGGTCACCTTCTCTCACGTTTTGGATGTCCAAGGAATCATGCTCTACATTGCTTATAGCCCGCAAGTAGCAGACCCGGGGCTACTCCAGGAACCTCTGATCGTGATAATTTCTCCATGTCCAGAAAAATTGACAGCGACATTGCAATTAGAGACAACCGCTTTGAAATTGTTCAGCAACAGTCGATCGAATATAGCGTTATAAGTTGGGGGTGAATCCACCACGGTAAAATCTTCTATGCGCATAAATTATTTTTCATTTTCTCTCTAACTTACAGAGAGCCCAACCAATCTCAGTGCTTCCTTCCTTTCGCCCGAGAATGCACACACGAACCGGCTGATACAGTCATCCAATCGGCAGTGAGGCTTGGTTTGTTGAATACATGTTTGAATAGTACATTCACAGAACCCCCTATATCAATGGAATACTCCTTGATAATTTTTAATTATCTTTGTTATTACAACGACTTCATTAGATGGATTTCACTTTTGTAAAAGATCCTTGTTAGTGAAACAAATAGGTGGATGACCCTTGGGTTTCAGTGAAAAGGATGTGATGCAGAGTTCTCCTATCTGTTCTATTTAACGGCTTGTCCTCCTAAAAGGACCGCTCCCTCCAAAGATTGTAGACACATATCCAGAAATGGGAGTGGCATTGGTGTGGATGGGCCTGTCAGTTGCTCCTCCCGTGGGAGCCTTGCCTTGCCTTTGGTTCACTGCTCTAGGGGTGACAAATTCTTTCAACTTCTTCTTCTTTATCAGCTCCTTGATCACGCTTCAAAGTTGACTGCGCTCCTCAGTGTCGTGTCTGTGATCTTTATGCTACTTACAGTACTTTCTGCTACCACGAAGAAAAGCTTTGGCCCTGATCAGCATTGCTTTCCTGAAGAACTCCTTATCTTGGATGGCATTCATGGATACCACGAGTGAGGTTTCATAGAGAACTCTGTGGTTATACCGGACATGTTCACGGTGGTATGAAGATCGGTGGCTCTGGGCCTTGGTTTGTCGCATCTGCTCCTCTCAATGTTGGGTGGAGTGATTGTCGGGGTGATTGGACGGTCATGCACTTTTCCTGGGTTATCCTCTACTGTCTTGTGGTGGTCTTTTATGGTGTCTCTGTTCGATGGGCTCAGGAGTGTTCTCATCAGTGACAATGTATTTGTTGGTCATCTTCCACATCTTGACTAAGTTTTGTGGCTCTGCAAATTCGAGGTCGAAATAAAACCTCTCCAACCTCACTCCTTGCTTCAGTGCGGTCTGGGTCATGTCAGGCTTCAAGTCCTTGACATCTAATGTTTTGTTATGGAAGCGTGCGATAAATGACCATAGGCTCTCATTGGCCCCCTGCTTCAGTTGACATAGAAATTAGGCACTCTTCTTAAGCCTCAAGGCACTGATGAACCGCGATAGAAAAAATCTATTGAACCCCACAAAACAGGTGATTACACCCGCGAGCAATTTTTCGAACCACCATAATATAGTCGATCTCAGCGTCATGAAGAAGAGCTTACACTTGAGGGCATCTGGAATTTTTAACAATCATATGGATGACTTGAATGACGTGAGGTGGTCGTTGGGATCCGACCGACCTTTATACATTCTTAAGACCGGCATCTTGAACCTCTCCTGGGGTTCCACTTCAAAGATATATAGGGAGAAAGCATTCTTCGGCTGTCACTGTGCCTCGGTCCGCACTGGTTGGTTTGTCTCCTCCACAGGGGCAAATCCGGCGTTGTCTTGGTATAAAGTGTCATCGAGCTTTTCCTACAGGTGGATCACCCTCCTTCCATTGTTGGTTGGCATTTTTCTTTTAGGGGGGTTGAGTGTTCTTTTTTGTGTTGGCTCTTCTGTTGGAACTAGGGCCGCTACTAAGGTAGTGGCAGCCTTAAAGGTTTCTGCAAATTGTTCTAACATTTGGTTGGTGATCTGAGCTCTCGAATCATGTAAGCTTTGTTGAATGAATTCCTACATAAACTCTCGGATGCATGTTGCTTCGCCTTTGTTCGTCTAACTAGACTCTCCTTGTTTTTGTTGTTAAACTCCTCTTCTTATTGACGACATGCTTCCACACTCACTGCACCCTAAAAGATGTTGGATCCAAATGTCTGAAAAACACACCTAAGGAATGGAACGTTCTATTAGAGAGCATTAGTAAACAGACAAAAAAGGGTATATTATGCATACCCCTATTTATAGATCTAAATTCCAATATTACAAAAGTTCATTTTAGCTCCCTCATTATTAATTTTTCAGGGAAGCTTTTGGGTAATTATAAAGTAATTTTTATATAATAAGACTGAGGGCCAATTTGATCGACGAGAGTTGCCGATCGCCTGAAAAGCCTTGATTCGATCAATATATAGTTCGAAAAATGATCCCCGTCTATAAACCTGAAGGTTGATTACCGCCCTACGGGGTTTCTCCTGGATCATTCTGCCAATCATTCGAGTAAGGTGCATCCTTCGTTGATACACGTACATAAACGCTCGTCAAAGGCTACGTTGCATTCGATTGTCTCCAATTTCATCCCGAGCCGCCCATCTGCTTTGAGATTCGTGTTGACATATTTTTATGGATACAAGTACATACTTTAATTGCAAAAATAAAAAGATTCCCTTTTTATACTTATATTTGTCTGATAGTTTTCTTTCTATTTTAAAATGCATTAAAATGATTTTTTTTTTTTTTTTAAGCATTAGGTTTTATCTGACATGATAATATATTCATACAAAAATAATTTTCATCTATGTGTGATGGTCCCTCCTGTTCCTCTAATATAAACCCCCCTTAGGCCATCATCATTTGTCAAATAATGAAGGTCTCCCTTGAGCTTCTTTACTTGGGCTATATTTCCTTTGAGGAAATTTAGAGAAATGCAAGTGCGCTTTCCTTCATAAATGATTTGCAATTAGGTGTTTAGATTCAATGCTACCAGTAAAAAAAATTAAATTTATCTGGGAAATATAATAATCTCTATTCAATTGTGATGAGGAAGTGGGGGAGAAAACTTTTCCAGGCCAATTGAGCATTTGTTCATGATGCCTAAATATCAATCCTTTCAAATTACGAATTCCCTTCTAACTTGGCACAATCCTCACATTTGCTTTTTTACACGCTATTAATAATATCATCCCTATATCGTCATCGTTATTAGTATCACAAAAATTTAGATGCCATTTTATAAATGCAGCATAAGGATTTTTCAAGAGCGGTATTTTTTATTTTATATTGAATATTTGAGTGTTATATATGTAAATATAAAGCTTTAAATGTATATATACTTAAAAACATTTGTTTGGTATGTATGTAAATGCCAAAATATCAAGGACTTTTATGTATATATCTTGCCAATTTTTTTTTTAATAAGAAAAAGTTCTTTCCAAAAAAATTAAATGGCAATAGTAATTTTTTCTCACAAAATTCATAAATTTTGGAGTTAAAATTTTTAATAAGTTTATACGTATCTTTACGGACCATTTTTCTTAGCTGCCTTCAAAAAACTATACAGTTAGCACAATTTTGATTCTTAGGGTCTGTTTGAGGCAGCTTATTGATAATATGCTGATAAGTTTGGTGCGGTGGCTATTAGAAATTTTTATTTTTTTTTTAAAAAGTCAAACCGTTGTAGAAAAGCTGTCACCGTGCCTCTGCTTCCCGTGTTTTTTCAACACAGAGAAAGGCAGATTGCTTGGGTTGTGAACCCGAATCCAACTCCGGATAGCCTGACTGGTTTTCCTTCTTTTCATTCTGGGGAATGCTTGACTCTAACATCGGGTTATGGCGAGTCATATTCCTATCTCAATCTTTTCCTCACAAGGCCCATCTAGAATCTCTCTATCATGGTCTCGGCTTTGGCTAAAGCGAATGCTGATCTTTCCGGAGTAAGGGTTTGAAACTTCTTCCCGTCGGAATCTCCACTCAGTCTAAAAAAAAAAGTGCTTGNGTGTTTGGTGACCTAATTGAAGTATGATGAAACAAAATGGCATTCAATCTGATTCACTCTTGGGCGCGATTCCTCCCCTTTGTTTTCTCTTGAATAAGCTTCTTTGTCTCAAAAACAAAAGGCGCTAGATTTTACGATTTGCTTGGACTTTTCTTTTTATCTGGAAGAAAGAGAAAAGAAGGGGAGCCCCATCTTTTTTTATCCTCGCCTTCTAGCTAGCAAGCGAGACAGACAGTCTCCAATCAATGCCCACCTTACTCCTTCAGAAGTATTGAAAAAGCACGGAAAACGCTGCTTTCAGCGGTTTCAAAACGCATAAGCTGTCAAAACGCATTTACCCAAACAATTCAGGTGTGCTTTCAAAACACCGCCGCACCAAATAAGCTACCTCAAACGGACCCTAAAATTAGCGGGAAAAAAAAAAGATAAAATAGAGCTAACAATTCGATCAATATATAATCTGAAAGAATGGTCTCTGTCTATCGTCCTGAAAGTTGATTTCCGCCCTACGGGAGTTCCTCCTGGATCATTCTGTCAATTGTTCGGGGGAGGCGTATCCTTCGCTGATACTCATTCGGAAACAATCGTCAAGGCTACGTTCGTCTGCATTTTCTTTCCGAGCCGCCCATCTATTTTGAGATTCATGTAAACATATTTTTATGTGTACAACTACGTGCTTTTATTACAAAATAAAAAGATTCCAGTTTTGTATTTATATTTTTATAGTTTTCGTTCTATTTTAAAATGCATTAAATTGATTTTTTTTTTTTTAAGCTTTAGGCTTTTTCTGACATGATAAGGTGAGTCTTATTGTTGGTCGCTGATACATTCAGACCAAAAATAATTTTCATCTATATGTGGATGGTCCCTCCTGTTTAATATAAACCCTTGGGCCGTCATCATTTGTCAAATAATGAGCATATTACTTGAGCTTCTTTACTTGGGCTATATTTGCTCCGAAGAAATTTAGAGAAATGCAGGTGCACTTTCCTTCATAAATGTTTTGCAATTAGGCGTTTAGATTCAATGCAACTCGTAAAAAATTAAATTTATTCGGGAAATATAAATAATTGTTTATTTTTTTCATAAACAATCTCTGTTTAATTGTGATGAGAAGGTGGGGAGAAAAATTTTCTAGGCCAATCGAGCATATGCTGTCATTCCCACGAGAAATATTTATGTACGGTGAACGCACACAGCTCTTCGTGCGTAATACCCTCCCAATAATTTCTCAATAATCTCTGCGAAGGTTATTGGGGGGTTATTTTGACGTTATTTGGAATCAATACCCTAACACCAGAGAAAATGTGAAAGTGTAACCGCGGAGAGTGTNCCCCTCCCAATAATCTCTCAATAACCTCTGCGAAGGTTAGTGGGGGGTTATTGTGGAGTTATTTTGACGTTATTTGGAATCAATACCCTAACACCAGAGAAAATGTGAAAGTGTAACCGCGGAGAGTGTTGACTCGAAATAACTCCGCAATAACCCCTCATAACCTTCGCAGAAGTCATTGAGAGAGTATTGGGAGGGAATTACACATGGAGAACCATTTTAGATGCCATTTGCCATTTTATAAATGCCATTTTATAAATGCCATTTTAGATGCCATTTTATAATATCACAAAAATTTAGATGCCATTTTATAAATGCAACATAAGGANTCCCATAACCTTCGCAGAGGTTATTGAGAGAGTATTGGGAGGGGATTACACATGGAGAGCCATTTTAAAAATGCCATTTTAGATGCCATTTTATAATATCACAAAAATTTAGATGCCATTTTATAAATGCAACATAAGGATTTTCAAGAGTGGTATTTTTTATTTGATATTGAAGATTTGAGTGTTACACATGTAAATATGAAACTTTAAATGTATAAATACTTAAAAAAATTGTTTGGTATGTACGTAAATGCCACAATATCAGGGACTTTTATGTATATATCTTGCCAAATAGAGCTAACAATTCGATATTTTCTCTTAAAAAAAAGTACCATGAAATAATTCCTCGACGTATCTCAAGGTTGAGGACAATAGTTAAGATCATACTTTGCATAGTCTGAAATTTTGCATGCATCCCATGCAGTTCTTATATATTTTTGTACCTATCATCTAAACTTTCATACTACTATACATAACATTCAACTCGTTAGCATCACATCAAAAATAACAATTACTAAAGCCCTCACCCACATAAGCATATAAATGTGCCCAATTTACAAATCAATTTAATTTGGAGATACTTACATACACTTAACTTGAAACATTGCTATTTACAAAATTTGCACTTGTTGTTGATGATGAACATACCATTTACTTATAAACTATATGTAAATAAAATAATACACATATCGGCGCATGCATGAACACATCCAAACAAAAACATTGAAATAAATCCATTCAACTTATAAAACCGAAAAACCTTCATATCTTTATCTAGAAATTCAAGCTCCACGCGTAATGGTTAGCCCTACTGAGCATAAGCAGAGATTAAAAAAAGAAATGATAACATGTATATGTACAGAGAAAATTTGAGCATCGATATTAGAATATAATGAGTCCGACAATTATTGATTAGTTTTTGATGGGCAATATATTGCTAATCAGTTAATAACTAGGTTGAATTTAATTCAAAACAAATTTGATGGCTATAAAATTCATTATAGCCAATAAATTTTTGAAATAAATTCTACACAAATTCAAATGACTATTAAACTAATTCTAATATCGATGCTCAAATTTCCTTCTACAGAATGATTGAGGTGCTAAGCATTTAGAAAAAAGAAAGACCACTAAACAACGCGTGTCGGTAAGGCATTGCGGGGATATACTGAATGCAGACAGAAACCCCGGTTTTCTTACCAAATAATCGATGATGTTTCAATATCATCTGATTATTTCGTATAAACGGCAAAGAGATGATGTTTAAGAACCGCGGCGTGGCTCCAGACACCCCAGCAAAGGCTCATTTAAATCTGGTAATATGAAATTAGGCTTTTCAGGTTCCGCTTCAGCCGGGGCTCTTTGCGAGCTTGCCTGCAAGAGACAAGAAGAATTTCAGGTCAAAAATCAGAAAAATTAATTCATCAAAGATTGCTTTGGAATATATAATGTAGGTGATTGACAGTGATTGGATCTAATTATGTGCGTTTCAATCATAGGAGGTTTTATTTTGCTACAGTTTTTGGAAGATTTACATATATGACACTTAATTCCAATGCATTTACATGTCTAACAACTAAATTTTAGCTTTTACATGTATGTCATCTTAGAAAATGAGTATATCACTTTTTAAAAGTAAAAATAGCGATAGTTTTTATGTGATTAAAGCTTGGGCTGGTATGTAAAATGTAGATTATAGGTGTTTGATACATAAACATGTACGAATTGGGTAGACCCCAACTCAGCTCAAAAGCGGATCGTTCAAGCTGATGAAAATAGATCAGACAATAACAATTTAGTTTACAAAACACATCAAACTAATAACTTCCATGAAATCCACGTTTTCAAAAGAAAGTATTTCTGTCTCAGATTAATGCACTTAAATGCCATATTCTGCAGCCATTTTTACATGTGTAAAGAAGCTGTGTTGCGTCATATGCAGTCAATATAAACCAATAACACTGAACAAAATGAGATGTCAAAATGAAGAAAGACAAGAGACAAGCCAACATAGGGCATTGATGAAGACGAGAGCGAGTCTTTGGCAAAAGTAAGTGGACATCCAAATATAGATTCTTTTTTTAAAATTTTGAAGTGCAGTAAAATGAAAATTTATCCAATTCTTTTAAGCCTTAGGCTTAATCTGACATGATAAAGCAACTTTCTTTTCCTGAGAATTTATCTGAGATATAATTAATCCTCACTTTTTTATCAATCAAATGAAGTAGATAGATATCTATTTGGCAGAACAGCATTAAGCCAATGAGTGTTACCTGGTCACTAATATATTCATATCAAAATAATTTTCATCAGTGAGGAGAGTACTTCATAATTCTCAAGCTAGTAGTAAGTGTTTCTCTATATTAGATTGCTCTCTATTTTAGCAATTATGTTCTTCTGTTCCTCTAATATAACCCTTGAGCCATCATCAATTGTCAAATAATGAAGTTCTTACTTGAGTTTATTTACTTGGGGTATATTTGCTTTGAAAAAATTAAAGAAATAAAAGTGCATTTTACTTCATTAATTATTAATAATTAGGTGTTGAGATTCAATGTAACTAGTAAAAAAACTAAATTTATTTGGGAAATTAAAATAATTGTTTTTTTATCTTCACTGAGACCCACTTATGTACATTTATGACTTCTCGAATCAATTTTTCTCCATCATATATTAATTTACATCGAGTTTGGAGAAGTAATTAATAATTCTGTACCTCATAAATATGCACATTCTTGAATCAATTCCTCTCTTCTCCTTCATGAAAGAGGAATCATTTATGATCAACTCCATGAAAATTTAGTGGCTTGTATAGTTGTATTTCACTAGATCTCTTTATAATGTATGAAATGGGTTAGATTGGTCTTATACAAGGCAGCTCCAAACTTGTGACTTCGTATGTGGAATTCCATGCCAAATATATCTTCAGAAGGCAACGGCACCACATAGGCCACATTTATTTTCCCAGCAATTAAGAAATGAATCTTAATCCGATTCATACAGTATATTAGCGAATTCTAGGACTCTGTTGAACATCAGAGTGGCCAAAATCGTAATTTTTAGAACAATGAGAATATTTTTTCAGATGCGAGAAAATCCGACTTATTTCGAATCATATATAAATCCAGCTAAATAAAAAAATCCACCATATGACATTTATTGGGGAATTCCAAATAAAATCTCCTATTAACCAATCAATGATAGGAATTCACTGCCAAATCCCGATCAACGCAGGTAAAATCGCAATTAAAAAAGACAATAACTACCATCACGACGGCCTAAAGACGCACAATCAAAAGTCAGTAATTTAAACGAAGAAAGGCTTAAATGAGAATCCCAGAGGATGGAGCTCTACTCACCAACTCGCTCAACAACCTCTGGTTCTCCGCAATCATGGCCTCTCTTTCAATCATTTCTAATTCCAGTATCTGCCACCATTAAAATCAAGTTTCATCAGTGACAAATCTAACAACAAGCATAAACACACAATTTAAAAGAAAAAAAAAAAGCAATCTTTTCTTTTCAAATCCCAACCTTCGTAAGCCGTTGGTTGTCCTCCAACAAGAATCTCTCCTCCGCCTGAAGCTCAGATTTTGTCTGTTAAAAATCAGCTGAAACCATTCAATCAAACAAATAAAAAACTATGAAATGGAAAAACAAGAAGGGTAAGTATGGGAGCACCGCTAAACCCACCTTCTTCCTACCCTGCCGCTTCATGGGCTGCGCAGGGCGGTCTTCCACCATCGATGGCGGCTCAACCTTGCTCACCTGAAACGACGAAAGGGAAAACAGCACGTGAGTCACCTCTACCGTCTGTTTCGAGTTCATCTATCACCGCCACGTGGAGGTGGGAACATGGCCACTAAGCGAAGAATTAATTTGAAAAAAAAAACGTTCACGCTAAAAATAGGCGTACGATACCGAAAGTGGCGCATCGCATGATAGGAACGCGACCGAAGTGGACTCGGTCTCGTTTCTCATCAGAATCAGCCACCTGGGCCGTCGATGCAGGTTTTAACCACCGATCCATATCACAAACCAACGCTCGTCACCAACTCGCGAAAATACACCGGATTACAAGAGTAGCGAAGAAGAAGATTCGTTAATCCATGGCCACCAATAATCGTAACAGCTGAAGGCTCCGCTATCTTTTAATTTGCCAAAAAAAAAGGGCTTTTGTATATCGCACACGATCTCATGTAATCAAGGATAAATTTTTTATGTATAAAAGTTTAGGTGTGAGACATTTAAATACATAAGAATTGTGTAGTCGGTATGTTTATTTCTCCCAAAAATAAAAATTAAAGAAGCCAGGGAGAAAATTAAAAAATATATCTATAAACCAAATAAAAAAATTACCTTTTTAGGATAAAAAATTGGGGTAACATGAAGAAGAAGAAGAAGGAATGTCTTTCCAAAAAAAAAAACTCCCGAATAAAAATAATTTTATCACCAATTCAAAATTAGATTAACATCGCAAAATCTCAGCAGAGTTTTTCAAATAGGAATGTCGAACCCTTTCAAAAAAAAAAAAACCTGAGAAAAGGGCGGTTTATGCAACATTTAGTGACGACGACAACAACGTAAAAGAGAAGTAAAATAAAAAAATGAGATGCAAAAAGTGATATAAAGAGAGGCTGTCTGGAAATTGAGATTTGACACCTTTATGTGTGAGCCAAATCCTTGAGGGGCGGTGGTCTCGCAGGCGCGGAAGCGCTTGCAGGGAGGGATCTCGGAGGAAGCCGGTAACCAATCCCTTCCGCTGGTGGAGGGATCAAAGCCGCGTCCCAAGTCCAGAGGCGTATCCGGACTCCGGTGAACACGAGACGCATCCACAGCACCCAAGCACTGCGGGCCTTCCATCCGCTTTCGCTTCGACTTCACCCTATTACTAGATCTCTTTTGACGAACTCCCCATGTAGGAAGGAAAACAGAGGAAGCATTCTTGGTATTCATCACCGGCTTCACCACCGGAGGGAGCCGATGCGTCCTAAATGGACGTTTCGTTGAGGCCGGCGGCCGATCTGGCGGTAGGCTAGCCCTAAGGAGGAGCAGCGCCTTCGCCACTTCAAGGAGACGATGATCTTCTTCACATTCCATTAGAGGAAGAAGGCTGACAGAGAGACAGAGAGATGGGGAAGGGGACGTGGGTAACGATTGGGGGAAAGGGAAGTGACGCGGGATGAGTGGAAACCCCATCGGTATTTATCAAAGCGTCGGGCGAACCGGATGAATCGGACCGTAGGCTTTGGGACCGATCCGGTTCAAATGTGAGTGTTTTGGTTTGATATTTTAAAACCCGCACATTAGGACGGCTTTCCTTTTTTAGAGAGGTGCCTGCGCGATCAAAAGAAGATTTAGCTTTCCAAATATAGTTCCTCAAATAAATAATCGGGAGATTTACATCATGAAAGTTTATTTTAATTTATTAAATTATTCAATATAAAAAAATTGAACTCATAAATTCATATATTTATGCTGANGGTTTATTTTAATTTATTAAATTATCCAATATAAAAAAATTGAACTCATAAATTCATATATTTATGCTGACGTGGGATGAAATTGTTGGAAATTAAAGAGTGCAAATTTTGATTTGAGGATTTGCTTTAAATTTTAATTTTTTTGAGTGATTATTTGATAAATAGTAGAAGCAATGTAGTAATTAGAGGTTCATATGATACCCTACTTAGTAGAAAAAATTAAAGAATGGGTGATAGAGGATAGTGGATGGTGATTGTTTGAGTTTTTGAATTATTTGTTTTTACGTCTGGTTCGCCCAATGCTGAGATAAATTCGGATGGGGTTTTACTCACATCTCGCATCAATTCCCTTTTGCACAATCGTTGCCCACATCACCTTCCCCATCTCCCACTTTCTCTCGTCGTTCTTCTTCCTCTAATGGAATGTGAAGAAGATCATCATCTCCTTGAAGCAGCAAAGATGTTGTTGCTCCTCCTGAGCGCCGCCATGGCTTTAGATCGGTCACCGTCCTCAACGAATCATCCATTTAGATCTCATCGGCTTCCTTCGGTGGTGATGCGAGTGATGAATATCAAGAATGTTTTCTCTGTTTTTCCCGTCCATGGGGACTTCGTCAAAGGAGATATAGTCATGGGGTAAAGTTGAAGCCAAAGTGTAAATGAGCCGAGCTCGAGCATGCCCAATGCTTGTTTGGCTCGTTTAAATTATGTTTTGTTCATATTCAGCTCATCTTCAAAATTGTTAGTGAATTATTTGTTCATATTTGACTCGATTCGAACTCATTTTTTTGAATTAAACTCGTGTTCAACTTCAATTTCAGCTCTAACTAAATATTTAAAAATTATTATTTTTTAATGTTTTTAGATGCTTAAAAAAGAATATATATTCTACTTCAAAAAAGCACATAAAGAATGCTTAAATGAAGCTAAGAACTTAGGGAGTATTCATTTTCTTCTATTTTTTCTGATCTCCATGTCAACCTTCTGAAAATTCGGGCATTTACATGTATATCACCCAATTCTTATTTATGTACATATTTAACTCCTAAATTTTATTTTTAAAAAATGCGATGGGTATTTATATACATGCCACCCAATTCTTATGTATTACATATCTAACGTCTAACTTTTCTTTTTTACATTTTTATGAACAAAATTTTTTATATCATTTCATTTATTTTTATATATTATTTNAAGCTCAAGCATGCCCCAAAGCTTGTTTGGCTCATTTAAATTATGTTTTGTTCATATTCAGCTCATCTTCGAAATTGTTAGTGAATTATTTGTTTATATTTGACTCGATTCAAACTCATTTTTTTGAATTAAACTCGTGTTCAACTTCAATTTCAGCTCTAACTAAATATTTAAAAATTATTATTTTTTAATGTTTTTAGATGCTTAAAAAAGAATATATATTCTACTTCAAAAAAGCACATAAAGAATGCATAAATGAAGCTAAAAACTTAGGGAGCTTTCATTTTCTTCTATTTTTTCTTGATCTCCATGTCAACCTTCTGAAAATTCGGGCATTTACATGTATACCACCCAATTCTTATTTATGTACATATCTAATACCTAAATTTTATTTTTAAAAAATACGATGGGTATTTATATGCATGCCACCCAATTCTTATGTATTACATATCTAACATCTAACTTTTCTTTTTTACATTTTTATGAACAAAATTTTTTATATCATTTCATTTATTTTTATATATTATTTATTTAATTAATTCAAGCCGAACACGTTTTGATAAAAGTTTGTTCGTATTCAGCTCATTTATAAATCGAGCTAAAAAAATTTGTTCGTGTTCAACTTGTTTGTTTATCGAACGAATCAAACACGAATTGTTCGCGAAGGCCTTTTTGACACTCATTTTGATGATTCTCTTTTGATAGCTTGAATTATCTTTATTTGATAAATGAATTTTTGAACTTTAATAAATAANGCTTGTTTGTTTATCGAACGAATCAAACACGAATTGTTCGCGAAGGCCTTTTTGACACTCCTTTTGATGATTCTCTTTTGATAGCTTGAATTATCTTTATTTGATAAATGAATTTTTGAACTTTAATAAATAATATTAAATTATGTACAAAACAATCATTTCTTGCATGTCCAATGCCTATCAATTAACAAAATTTTGCTCATTGTTCTTCTATCATCTAACTAGTTAGATCAAATTCTATTCATCATTTATATTCTTATCATTTCCAATTAATCAAATTTTCATTTACTAATTTATTCTAGTCATTATCAACTAACCTCCCTTTCATTTCATAAATGATAAGTTGGGTTTACATATTTTCAATTCCTCGAGTGCAAAGTCAACCTTTCCGACATACTTAGGAAACCCTTGCTCATCAAAAGCATCAAGACATCCTGCATTGTTAATGCTAAGTTTGACCAATTGTAATTCCTTACAAGGACAGTATCCAACTCTTTCAACTTAGGCTAGCTTCATTCAAAATCAAACTAATATGTTCATATTCATCTAAATTGTACATTCTCTTACTTTAAAATTTGAATGATTATGAGGAAAATTTTGGTTTATATAAGACAAATTGTTGCTATGTCCAATGATTTTCTACCAATTTTTTAAAATTAAATAAGTGATCTTCTATTTATCTCTGTGTGCCTAGGATTTTGCAGCTAAAACATCGTAGCACAAAGCTATGCTCCTAATTCTTATGAATATTTAATTCATGTAACATGCTTGATTATCAAGATTTAATGACTGAGAAGTGTCAAAGGAAATTGGCACATGCTCTCTTTTTGTTGAAAAACAATTATTTGTGTTAATGATAATTTATCAAATAGTTCAGTCGAATTATCTAACGTTATTGATTCACTTAAATTATTGTCATCAAGAAAATTAATGCTAAATTATCAATATTAGGGATAATTGATGTAATAAGTATTAGGTTGTTAGAATTCTGATTTTATATTATTCGTCTTAAATATTTCATCATTGGGAAATGAAAAGGGGCTCAGTGTATTAACTTAAAGACTGTGCTAAACTGAACTTTGTTCTTCATAGACGGTGTCAAATTGTTGTGTGACAGAAAGTCCTCCGAAGTAGAGTAATGATTTATTATCTTAACAATGCACAAAAATTCAACGCACACTTAGATAATTAAAAAAAATTAAGCAAAAAGAAACAACTTAATATTTACATGAAAACTCTTAGAAAGGTAAAAATATTACGCGGCCAAGCCTAGTTGAATAATTCAATATGAATGGTGAGCAGACAGGTCATATCTTCACTTGAGTTAAGGAATGTTGAGTTATAATATTTATCATTGTAAATGTACAAGTTTATTTCATTGATAATACTCGTAGTCTAGCTATAATGAATGTGGTTCTCGGTGATAGCAAGTTGCAAGGGTAGTAGTCGTTTACTATGAAGGTATTAATCTATCGTGAATATTATTGATGGTGACAATAGAACTGGGTTATCGTATAGGTCATGGTTCAAATTCCTAGTAGTAGTTAGTCATATGAGTCACAATTGGTTGCTTCAGGAGTGTTAGTTGTTCATAAAGGTGATAGTAGAAAGTGCAAGAGCCGCTACGTAAGGTGTAGTTGGCCACATTGACCGTAGTGGTGAGTTGCGATAACTTTGATAGATTGTAGAGGCTGAAGTTGGGAGTTGAATGAGTTGTGAACCACTTAGGTTATATATGGTCACGAAGGTCATAGTGGTGTGTTGTGATGACATCCATAGGTTGTCGAGGCAAGATTTGGGAACTACATGAGTTGTGAAGCACATTGGTTGTATTGGTGAGCTTTGAAGTCATTCGTGGGCTGTGGGGACTAGAGTTTGGAGTTGCAAAACTTGTTAACTACGAATGTCGTAATTGATCATGTTGGTCATAGTGGTGAGATGTGATGACGTTTGTAGGCCACAGATGTTGTAGCCAAGAGTTGCAAGAGCTGTGAGTCACATATATGGTAATTAGTCACATATATCTTAGTGATGAGTTGTGTTGGTGTTTGTAGATAGCAAAGCCAAAGTGAGGAGCTGCATGAGTTGTGGACCATGAAGGATGTAGTTTGTCATATATGATGTAGTGGTGAGCTGTGATGACGTATATAGATTCTAAAGGCCAGAGTCAAAGCTGCACACGCTATGGACCATGTAAGTCGTAGTTAGTCATACAGGTTATAGTGGTGAGTTGTGATGACGTAAGTATGTCACATGGGCTAGAGTTAGGAGGAGCATGAGTTATTGACTGTCTAGGTTATAGTGGTGAGTTGTGATAATGTACATGTGTCGCAAGACCCGAAGTCGAGAGTTGCACAAGCTATGAGTCATGTAGGTCATAGCTTTGTTTTGTAGGTCTTAGTGGCAAGTTGTGAGGAGCGAGCTTTAAGAGTCCAGAGATAGTCACCATCTTTGGGGTTTATTATTATGATGACTTTGAGAGGTGTCGTTAAACTAAATTTGTGGCAGGTTGTTACACCATCACTAGGGTATGTTGTTGTACTCTATTTGGGGCTCATTATTACACCATCTTTGGGGTGTGTCGTTGCACTGTGTATTGGACGACGTATTGCCCCATCAGGTGTTTTACTCTTGTGCAACATACGTTAGGATTCTACAACATACACTAGGATTCTACAAATCACGTTATGACTCCACAAGGGATTTCACTACAATAAGCAGGTGTCGATCCATGGTGATAGATAGTGGCCAGCATATGGTAGTTAACGATAGTCGACCACTGCAGGAGCTAGAGGAATTCGTTGGATATTTGATGCAGAATTGGCACTGTGCTTCAACTCCTTCTCGTGGCTCTTCTTTAGGCTCAAGTTTAGGTCCCCTCACAAAAGAGGGGTAGGATATTTTTTTATAAAATCTTGGAGATGTCTCTTTGCAAATTAGAAAGGAATTTGAACCACTTCATTTGATACCTCGAAAAAATTCTCTTGATTGGATGGTGTTCGGTGAACATTTGAGTGTCTTAATGCTGTTAGAATCAAGTGATATTGGGCTCGTTGAATTCTTCTTATAGACACTCGATTTGGCTAAAACTTGTCAGATTTAAAATTCGTTTGATCTTCCAATTATACATTGAAAGCTTCTTAAAAATGGTTTAATTGTTTGATCTAGGCTTGATTTGACTCTAGTTGGACCAATTTTAATATCATTTGGTTTGTCTCTTCAAGCCAATCGTTTTGACTGTAAATTTGTTAAAATCAGAGTTCTTTATAATTTTTAATCAAAGTTTGAACATTTTTTTGTTAAAAAAATCACCTCCATATTCGATGATGTATTTAAATAAATATTAAATTATTGGGATAATTACATACATCACACTCAAAATATTATCATTTACAAAATCTAGTACTTTGATGTTATTTTTAAACTACTGAACTAACATATTTACACATCAAATCATTAAAAAAATTCATAAAAATTAAAAATAAGACTTGGCATTTTATCAAGAATTTTTATGTTTGAGTGTGAATTTAATAAATAAATGGAAAAAGATATTATATTTATAAATAGCAATGTTCCGGATACCATGTATGTAAACCGCCCAATGTTATTTTAAAGCATTGGCACCCATTAATTATGTAATTCCTTATTTTAAATATCCAATTAAGCAAAAAAAAAAAAAATCCCTTCTTCATGCGGAAAAATAATTTTATAATTTTTACTCATTAAGTAATTATTATTGCTAATATTTTTTTTAATTTAAATTTTTAAGTTTTAGAGATCAGAAGTTGATTTAAGATATTCTGTTGCTAATTGTTCGGCGTTGACTCGGAGAAGCAGGTGCAACTGACTCCCGATATTCTTGCACCCTTTAGCGTTGCAGTACGCTCAGGTGGTTAAGTCATAACTACTAGAGATGTTAATTTCGCTAGAAAAATAATTTAAAATAAATAAAATGTATTTTAAATATTTTATTAGTAATTTAATAAAATACATTAAAAATCTAAAAAAATTTCCTCTTCTTTTTTTTCTTTTGAAATAACATCGATGATAATGGTGGCGTGGGTGAAGATGCTTGGAGATAATTGGGGATGTTAGAAATACCGAAGGATTTAAGGGGCGTGAGGGGGCACCGTATAATTTGGAATGTAGTTGGAGCCAGAAGTTTTCGAGCCCAAGGTCACAAGTCGACCCGCTCTGCCTCAATCCTTCAAATTGTTGAAATTCACCTATACGCTCTGATATGCAAAAGAAAAAAAACACCAACATGTTTGTTGACTTCAATTAGAAAGCTTTCTTGCTAGCAAACCCACCCCTCCCCAAAAATGACATCTTTAAATCTTATATGTTTTTAAATCTCATGTTTCCTCTATTTTGTCTTAAATTTAAGAGATAGTAAATCTTGTAAGAACATGGATTTATGAGAAGCGCGTGAAGCGGGGTGGAAGGAAGTTGGATATGAGCATTGTGTAAAGAGGATAAAGATGGGAGTTTTAGAGGTCTGTGTACGCCACATTATCGTAGTTGCCTTTCTACCTAGCTTGAAGGCAATGGTTTTGGGTGAAAGCGAGGGAGATGCTATGTATCACCCAATTCCTATGTATTTGCATTCTAACATTTCAATTTTACTTCTTTGTATTTATACCCCTCAAATCTTTTATATTACAACAAAAATATCACTATTTTAATTCCTAAAAAGTGAAACTTAGGTGTTATATATTGATATGTCATCAACAAATTCTTATCATTCCGTGCGAATCATTAGGCATGACACAAATCTCGTGATAATTTTTTGAGCGAGAAAAGTTCAAATTTTGATTAAAAATTATTTGAAATTTTGATGCTAGCACACTTGCAGACAAACTGACCGGCTCGACGAGATAGACCCAATAATATATGGTAGGACAACGCCTCCCGGAGACGATGTAACAACTCACCCCGAATGTAGTGTAATAACACACCCCACTTACGGAGCAACAAAGCCTCCTGAAGACAGTGCAATGATGCCTCTCGAAGACGGTGTTATAACATACCCCACATATGGTGTGACGATACCTCTCAAAGATGGTGTAACAATGCACTCTGAATATAATGCAATGACACACCTCAATGATAGCATAACAATACATCCCATATACTGTGTAATGTTACCTCCCATAGATGGTATAACGATTCACACCAAATGCAGTGCAATGATGCACCTCGATGATGGTGTGAAAATGCACCCCGCATGTAGTGCAATGACACCTCTTGAAGATGGTATAATAATGAGCCCCAATGATGATGACTTTCTTCTGACTCTTGAAGCTGTCTCTTTGCAGCCCACCACTACAACTTATGTGACCAACTATGACATACTTGGCTTAAAGCTCGTGTAGCTCCTATCTCTAGTCTCTGCAGCGTATGGACGTCATCACACCTCGCCACTACCTCCTTTGTGACCAACTATGATCTACATGGTACAGAGCTCGTGTAGCTTCCTACTCTGGCCTCTATGGTCTACAAATGTTATCACAACTCACCACTTCAGTCTACTTGACCAACTACGACCTAAATAGTTCACAACTTGTGCAACTTACGACTTTAGGCTTTGTGGCCTATGAATGTCATCGAAGCTCATCACTATAGCTTATGTAACCAACTATGGTCTATGTGGCTTACAACTTGTGTAGCTCTAAACTCTGACCCCTACGACTTATAGATGTCATTGCAACTCATCACTTAGGCATATGTGGTCAACAACTCATACAACTTCCAACTTCAATCATTGCGACCCACGCGCGTCATCACAGCTCGCCACTAACCTATGGGACCAACTACAACATACACGGCTCACAACTTGTTCAGCTCCCAACTCGGGCCCGTGCAGCCAACGGACGTCATCACCGCTCACCACTATGGTATATGTGACAACTTATGGCTTATGCGACTCATAACTCATGCTGCCCTCAACTCTGACCCCTATGGCTTATGAACGACGTCGTGGCTCACCCTTACAGCCAATGCGCCAACTACGACCTACATGGCTTACAACTTCTGAAGCTTATGAGTCCACATCTGTAGCCTATGAACGTCGTCACAGCTCACTGCTACGATCTATATGACCAACTACGGTGTACGAGGCGCACAACTTTTGCAGCTTCCTACAACAGTCTCTTTGACCAACGGACGCTCATGAACTATCATATGTGGCCCACATGGTCAACTGGTATCATAGTTTTCAACTACAGTATATATGCAAGCTATTGCTGCAACCACCATCCACAACATCCATAATAAACTACTATCTCTATAGTAATCGATCATGACCCTTGTTGCCTACCATCACTGAGAAATACGTTCATTACAGCAGGATTACAACTATTATCGATGAACTACTGTCATACATTTAAAATGACCATTTTTGTAACTTCAACTTTCTTAATTCAGGAGAAGAATGTACTTGAATACTCATCATTCATAGTGAATTATTTAAATAGGCCTCCTGGTTTTTTTTTCCCCTTTTCAAAGTTATCCATGCAAAAGTCAACATGTCGTCTCATACTTCTCTAATTATGTATTAGTCTCGTACAATATCATACGATAATTAATCACTCTACTGCCGCGGACCTTCCGACAAGCATAAAATATGTAAATACATAAGAATTGAGAGGTAAACATGTAAATCTACTTTTTATTTAAGTCCATTTTCATTAATTTAATTAATAATTAATAATTAATTATATGTTCTCCCGAGCACACACATTTCATTTTATTTTGTGCCTAAGCAGTGAAATTAGCAGTGCATTGGTTGGCAGCTTGCATTGGGTGGCACGTGTATCTTCGCATTATTGATGTATTTAAATTTTTATTAAATTGAATGAATTTCAAACGAAAGTGAATTAGATAGAAATTTCAAATACAACAATTGATTACTTTCCATTGCCTTTATTCCAAGCAAATACCTACAAGATCAAAGCAGATACATTTATAATACATTTACACTTTTGGAAGCAATAATTGAGGAAATGTAACATAAATTCTGCCAAATGGTTGTTTTGGATAAAACAAACTAACAATAATTTATAATTCCATTTTGAATTAGTTCTGCTGTAAATTTTGGATTTACTAAAGGGAGTTGATAAATTAAAGGGATTTATGGGACAAAAGTGCAAAAATGAGGAGAAATATCGGATGCCACGATTCCACGATTCCATCGAGACCTTTGCCCGTTAATTCCAGTCACTATTTCTTAACCGCTTTTTATACACAGGGTGGTTTCATACGCAAGAAAAAATTATTGTATACATACATCTCATACAGAGATGAATGCGGTGTTTTATCCTGGCCGCAGATCAGGGTAATCTACAGTCAGGATGTATTTCGGTGGGCCCCATTTAATTTATTTTTTTTTTCAAAAAAAAATTGATTACATCCGATCGTAGATCACCGTGATCTACGGTCAGGATCGGACACCGCATGCATCTTTACATGCGGTGTATGAATGCAATAATTTTTTCATAGAGAAAAAGCAGAAAAAAGAAAAAAAAAAAGAATAAAAGGGTTTTTATTTTTAGGTGTTTAATATTTCGATTTTTTTTA
Organism: Phalaenopsis hybrid cultivar; assembly: GCA_002079205.1. Classification (NCBI taxonomy): domain Eukaryota; kingdom Viridiplantae; phylum Streptophyta; class Magnoliopsida; order Asparagales; family Orchidaceae; genus Phalaenopsis; species Phalaenopsis hybrid cultivar. The sequence goes on from JXCR01094463.1 coordinate 108,764, forward strand.
ATTAATTCAATAAATTGTATTAGTTAATTTAAAATATTAAATTAACTAAATCAATTCTATTTATGATTTCATTTAATGTTTTATGTTTGATTAGATTTTCATTTTCTTAATTATTAATTAAAAAATTATTTTGTTGGTTCAAATTTAACTAGTGTAACTAAAATTGATAAAAAAACTAAAGCACTATAAAATTAAAAACTAATTTAAGTTAATATTATTTTTATTTAAACTAACTAATAAAATTTTTAATTCTATTAGCTTGATAAAATTCTAATTAAACAGTAATTACTTTAAATAAATTTCAAAATGATGATTACTTAAAATTATTAAATATTAATGAATGAATAATATAATTAGTTTATTTAAAAATTGAATTAGTTTTAATAATTACAAAATCAGCACTTAATATTAAAATCTTATCGACAGATTAAAATTCTAAAATGGGCAATATTAGTCATATCAAACAGTTTTATGTGGATTTAACCCTCTCTAAATTCATTAAGTCTTGGATTGACAAAACTAACTAAATTCTACTTGGTTAAATCCTATAAATTTCCAAAATTTTCTTTGGGTTTCAATTCATATCATGTAATTCCTATGTATTTACATATATAATGTCTACATTTTCATATTTACATGCACAACACTCACATATTAAACATCATATCAAAAATATCACCAAATTTAGTCTTTTAAAAGTGAAATATGTGTTTTCATACAAANAGGCAATATTAGTCATATCAAACAGTTTTATGTGGATTTAACCCTCTCTACATTCATTAAGGGTCTGTTTGAGGCAGCTGCAGCTCATTAAATAATTTGTTGATAAACTCATTAAAAATAATCTGTTGATAAGCTAGGTGTGGTGGCAGTTTATTGATAAGATAGGTGCGGTGTGAAAACATTATTTTCTGCGTTTTGAAAACGCATGAGCTGTCAAAATGCAGTTTACCCAAACAGGTCAGGTGTATTTTCAAAACGTCACCGCACCAAATAAGCTGCCCTAAACGTGCCCTAAGTCTTGGATTGACAAAACTTACTAAATTCTACATTTCTCCTTGGTTAAATCCTATAAATTTCCAAAATTTTCTTTGGGTTTCATTTCATAAAATTTTGATTTATTTTTTCAAAAGCTAAGAATCACAATGTAATTTAGAAAAAAAAGCATTTATATTCATATCATGAAATTACTATGTATTTACATATATAATATCTACATTTTCATATTTACATGCACAACACTCACATATTAAACATCATGTCAAAAATATCACCAAATTTAGTCTTTTAAAAGTGAAATATGTGTTTTCATACAAAATTTTATGATAACAAAATATTATAAACGTAATTATCAAACTTTAGACATTCAATATGTAAATATATAACAAATACGTAGTATGTAGTACGATACGGTTGTTAATGATCCGATTTCAAGCCAAAGTGGGGTCGGCACAACATCGGCACATAATCAGCTCGAAAAAATTTGGCTCGTAGCACGGCTCATTTATTTCTATCCGAGACAAAATTCGAATAAATTTTTTGAGTGATTAACAATCTTCAAGCTAAATTCGTTAAATTCACAGTCCAGACATCACTAGGGCTAGTAACGATCCGATTTCGAGCTAAGCTTGGGCCGTCTTTAAATCAACGTGAAAAAAATTTTGTACATTTTAAAGTAATTTTTAACGAATTACACCCCCAACAAAAAGGAAAGCCTAAAGCATCAAATTGGCAAATCAAATCCATTTATTTGAGGATGTACGTAGAGAATTCAATTGATTAGTTCAATATTGATAAGAGAAAATGTCTACATCTTAAAGTAATTTTTTTTCTTAATAAAAAAGTACCATTGTTGAGCATCTCTTAAATAAAATAGTTTAGGGTCTTACCAATATATTACTCATTAAATTATATTAAATATAGAATTGGTGATTGATCGCTTCGTATAGAATACATGGTCCAAATTCTTTTATATGATATATTCACGGAAATATATACCGTGAGCCCTATGGTGGGCCTGACAGCCGAGCCTAAGCAAGCTTGAGCTCGAGCTCGAGCTCATTTAATAAACAAGGCTGAGTTTGAGCTCTTTGAAACCTAAACTTAACAGCTTGTTAGGCCAAACTCAAACCGGCTCGACTAACTTACACCTAAATCGAGGAGTTAGAAATAATAATAATAATAATAATAATAATAATAATAATAATTAAAAATTGCTTTATAACATTGGAAAATATATTTCATTAATTAAATTTAAGATATATGGTTAGAAATATTTTTTTTTTTGGTGAACTTTTCTAAAAAGCGCAAATCATATTACTAATTTTACATATCACTAAACTCTTATATATGTATCTACATATCTAACTCTTAGGGCCCGTTTGGGGCAATTTATTGGGGTGCGGCGGCGTTTTGAAAACGCCGCCACAGTGTTTGGAAAGTGTGTTCGCTCGGCGTTTTCGTGCCGCTCCAACCGATACGTAGCAGTTATTTTCTAATATGCTTTCGACGCGGGGGCATAGCTGCGTCCTGCGTCCGCAACTAGCGTTTAGGGCAATATTTCCTCTAGTGCCCTTCTCTGATCTCTCTTGTTCACTCCCTTGCCCTCTCCCTCCCCGATCTTCTCCCTCGTGAACATTGACTCGTTTGTCACATATGTTTACTCCGGTGAGATCTAATGTGTTGCTCTGCTTTATTTCGCCTATTATGGTTCGATTTCGTGAGAAATGTTTTCTCTTTCCCACATTTCGGCAATTTTCGGTTGAAGGTAGAATTAGGATTTCCTTGTTGATGATTTTGGTGGATTATTTTGGAATGCATTAGGTAGAGTTGGACTTGCTCTCTAAGATCTATTTGTGAAGTATTATGTTGTGTATTGGTTGGACTTGCTACTCTTGCTGAGACCTATTTGTGTTGTATTCTGCACTCTGCTATGGGTTACTGGCAATGAATTTGGGGATTGGTGTTTGCATTACAATTGAATAAGGCATTTGAAATTGTGAATTTGATGTTTGATGCTCACTGGCTACGTACATGTGAATTGTGGAATGCCTGAAGGGAGCATTTGATGTTTGCATTACAATTGAAATAAGACATGTGAAATATGGTCTATTGGCTACGAATTTGATGTTGGCATTACAATTGCTATGTGAAATAAGACAATGTTAGCTTGGTTGTATTGTTATAGGTTTGGTTTACATAAAATACCAATGTTGGAATAGTTTGATGGCGTGGTGTTCCTAGCAAATGAGCTGCAACAGGAAAAAATATTGTGCAGTGTATATCTTTCTTTCCCTAATTGATCTTTGCTTGAAAATCAAATTGTACGCTTTGTGCTTTGCTTGGGCACAACTCCTATAATTTGATGGTTGAGGACTTGCAACATGTCAAGGCAAAACTCCTTAGATTGGAGTGTTTTTAAGAGTGAAATTTGATACATAACTGATAATATACTACATGCATAAGAAATAATCAATTACTTGGATAGAAAATATATAAGTGATAATCTAAGTATGAAATTAGATTTAGAGAAGCCATATATTTCAATCAGTTGGGATGTCATTATTAATATAAAGCAAGGCAGAGTTTTTATTGTGAACTTCTGTAAACACATCAAAAGGTGGCTTTTTTACAATGATTACAATGTTCTCATCAATGTACAACGAAAAGGCTATTTTATGTCGGTGGCTTGGCTTTTAAAGAGTTACATCATCTTGCTACTCAAATTGCTTACAAAATTCGTGATTCAAAAATATGGAATTGCATGTTGAAAGTTAGATTACATAAAATTTGAAGCAAGGTAAAGTTTTTCTTGTGAACTTCAAAACAAATCAAAAGGTGGTTTTTTTGCAATCTTTACAATGTTCTCATCAATGTACAATGAAAAGGCTATTTATCTTTCTATAGAGGAATCAATCAAGAGAATACATAAAATGCTAAGCAGATTTTTAAGGAAGTGGATTCATGCATTTTGTAGTTTTTCTTAAATGTATTTTAAATGTTATTCATTTATATCATCTTGTTGAGACCAATTTTAATCATCTATTTTTCGAAATCTTGGAAAAGGTAACATTTCTTTTTGGAAGGATATTATGCGTATGACTCGCGCTTACTAAAAATTCCTCGTTGAAAACCAACAATTGCAATGATCTATCCCCATCACGATGAAATTTTCTAAAGATTACTCGAGTCTGTCGGCCAAGGCTATATACTTGTTGAATGCATCAATTTAGCGCGTGTGCGGCCCCGGACATCTAAGGGCATCACAGACCTGTTATTGCTTCAAACTTTCGTGGTCTAAACGGCCATAGTCCCTCTAAGAAACTGGTCGTGGAGGTTGAGCTCTGCATAGCTAGTTAGCAGGCCGAGGTCTCATTCGTTAACGGAATTAACCAGACAAATCCTCCAACAACTAAGAACGGCCATGCACTACCACCCATAGAATCAAGATTTATTGGAAAATGTAGCTTGGAAAATGAGGGAGCTGGTCAATATAAGGTGGTCGATTGTTGATCACCAAATACTCTCTTTCTATATCTATTACTAAAGCTATATATCATCAATTTCTTTCTTGGGTAAAGGTGGATTGCAGTAAGTTAATTTGTTGTAGACTTCTCTCTCCCTCCATGTCAATTTTCATTTTTAAAGCTAATTATAATCTATTATCACTAGATGATGTGTTGAAACTTACGGGTTTGAGGCTTCCTTCTCAATGCTTGTTTTGTAGATTGGTTAAAGAGAACTTCAGTCATCTTTTTTTGGAATTGTGTCTAAGGTAGGATATGCATATACATCTTTCTCTATCTCTCTCTTCATGTGTTTAGTAGATATGCCTTCAAGATCTAGTGTCATTTTACTGCTTGGTTTTCTTATAGATGTATGCATAATTGAGACTATCTTATGCATTAAAGTGATCATTTTTTTTGCCTTCTTTGTTTTTGGGCTTGTGTATATATATATATATATATATATATATATATATATGCATATATGAGGCTTTTTTATGGATTAAAAAACTCTATTTTTTTCGGTCTTCTTTCTTTTTTATTGTGCAACTATTTAACACGATAATATATGTTACGTTGATCTATTTAATCATAAATTCTTCATATAGTTCCAACATGGCTAAAACAATGAAGGTGGTCCATCAGTTATATGGAATAAGGAAGTTACAAATATTTTTTGCAATCTCCTTATTAAAGAAATAGAACTCAAAATATCGCCAACCACATACTTTAATAAGGAAGGTTGACAAAATAGTGCAAAGAGGTTCAAAGAATTGACGGGAAAGGATTACGACAGACACAAATTCAAAAATAAATGGGATCAATTGAAGAAGTAATGGAAAATTTGGAATGAGCTGAAATGTGGATCTACCGGGTTGGGTTGGGATCTCATTAAGCGGACAATCAATGCTCCAAATGAATGATGGGTTGAGAAATTAGAGGTGATATTTACATTATACATTTTGTTTATCCTCAAAATGTTTTGGTTTAACAAATAATCCCTCTAAACCCCTCTTCTCAATACAATATTACAGGCAATGCCGACATAGAAAAAATATAAGCAATGCAGAATTAAGCCAGACTTTGAATATAAACTTAACATAATGTTTAAGAGGGTTGTCGTGACGAGAAAGCATGAATTCAACCTGAGTGAGATGGGGTTTGCAGGCATACCAAATGATTTGCCACCTAAGCAGGAGACAGCTGGCGAAGAAGAGCATAGTATTAACCAGAAGGAGATGAGGGAGTCCAAGTCACTGTCAAATAGGCTCAGGCTTAGTAGGAGGAAGATAGAATAGGGCAGTTTTGTGAAAAGCTCATTCGATCGACTCATTGATGTTTTGTAGCTCCACCTCCTGCTGCACTCCCTGACATCACCATCTTAGAATGTGTTAGAGCTTCAGATGCTCTTCCTGAAATAGTTGTCGATATGTGATTTCATGCAAAGTGTGTAAGAAAACTTAAGGATCCTACCGTAGGCAAATATTCATGGCGCTGCAGCTGGGATAAATGGGTGGGTGAGATGCTTTTTTAACATCCAATAAAGTTCAACAACATATTTTGAATGACTAGACCCATTTTTATAGATCTCCTTCACGAGTTATCTCTGAAGCACGACCTCCAAGGTTCTTCTAGAACGACAAATATGGAGTTGTTGGCTATAACATTATACATTTTGTCACAGAACGAATCAGTTAAAAGAGCTATGGAAAGATTTTAACATTCCTCAGAAACATTTAGTTGGTACTTCTCCAAAGGCTTACAGGCACTTATTAGCTTGGCAGTTCAAATCATTAAGTCAGAGGATTCATCATTTGCTAATACTTGAGAACAAATTGCCAACGATCCCCGTTACATACCTTATTTCAAGGTAAATATTGGTTTATCTACGTTACTTTCAAATTTTAATTAGTTTCTAATGATGTAAGACAAAACTGCATAGGTGCAACCGATGGTACTCACATTGATGCCCGACTACCCAACTACAACAAGGTGGCGTGCATTGTTTGGAGTTGTTCAACTACTCAGAATGTCATGGCAGTATGTGACTTCATCATGTGTTTCACTTTTGTAATGACGGAGTGCACATGACAGACGAATTTTCTCCTATGCAAATAGGAATTGATCACAGTGTTTCCCTCACCTGACTTCAGGTTTGTTTTGGTTTGTAAACGTACTAGTTATATATATTATTTGTCATTAATAGTGTCTCTCATAACAGAGAAATATTATTTGGTTGATGTTGGATATCCAATGCAGAAGGGCTACCTCGAGCACTATCCGAACACCAGATACCATATTCCTGATTTTGAGATAGCAAGTGACACCATCTATGGCGGAAAAAAAAGTTTAATAAATGTCACTCCTCTTTATGCGGGGTAATTGAAAGAACATTTTGGTTTAGAAAAAGAAATGGGTTATCTTACGTGATATGTCGTCATATCCATTTTAAAGGCATGTGCATATTGTGGTGGTCGCAATGTCACTTCATAACTTCATCCGACGACATCTCTCTCAATCAGATACGGATTTCAGTATGGCTGACAATGATGAACTGAATGTCTCTGAAGGACCCTAAGAATTTGTAATTGGGCCTTCATTACTTGAGGATGAGATAGACTCTAATGAATTTGAAATTCATGATGGTGAAGGTGTGACCAAGATGGTTGCTTTGAGGAAGCTATCGCAGATGTTATCTGTGGTGGCTGATCCACCAAGTCATATTTATTTATTAAATATAGGTTATTTTCATATGCATTTTTTTTTATTTTTTTTTATTTCTAATCTGACAATTGGTTTCTTTTTTTAGGCAGTTATAGCAACATAAGTTCCAGAATTTCGGGGTCCAACGAAGTTATCTTGTGTTACTGCGGAATACTGGCTTCGTTACTCACGTCACGTCAACCTCACAGCAGTAGGAGACAGTTTTACGGTTGTCGTAGATGCGTTTCAGCTCGTTGTGGTTTCTTCCGTTGGGCCAACAATCCAACATATTGCACCGCAAACAGTTATAGGGATACAATGATTTTCCATGGTGACAGTGCAACTGAGGACAGACATAGTTATAGTTTTAAATTGAATGTTCTAATATTTCTCATTGTAGTTGTAATTGTATTTATCGTTATTTTTGTTCTTCTGATACTCACAAGAGTGTGAGCACTCTATGTTATCTTTTTGAACTGATATGTAATTATTTGCGGCTTCTATTTTATCTATTTTTGTGTTCATACAGTTATGTTGCAAACAACTTCACTTGACATGGGCAAAATGGTTATTTATGTAGCAACAACTGTCAATACGGGGTCGTTTGGGGCAACTTATAAGTGCGGGCGGCGTCCGTACCGTTTAGTTCGCGTGTTTCGGCAGCTTATCTGAAACTGCGTCTCGGTTTTTACAATAAACGCAGGCCGCGAGCCGAATCCTACGACCCACCCGCGGGCCGAACTCCGCAGCCCGACCGCGGGCTGCGTTTCAGGTTAAGCAGCTTATCCTCAAACGCATAAACTGCCCCAAACGCACCCTAAGTTGTTCTACATAAGATCTCTCAAACAACAAACTAGCTTATCCTGATAATCTGCTAAAGATTTGAGTTGTATACAAACTAATATAAATGTTTACGGTCTGTTTGGGGGAACTACAAATTATATATAATATTCTAGAGATTATATATAATCTGCTAGTAAATTATTCTGACAATCTGTACCATATTATATATAATCTCTAGCAGATTATATATAATCTGCAGTTGCCCCAAACAGACCGTTAAACATTTATATTAATTTGTATACAACTCAAATCTTTAGAATTATATAAAAAATAACAACTTTTATTATTTTTTTTAGTGAAATACACATTTATATATATATATATATATATAATATCGAGGAGTTTTAAGCATAATTATCAAACATTGAATGTTCTTATGTAAATACATTAGACTTGTGTGATATGCATGTAAATTTTCGTAATAAATAACTGGATTTTTTTTTTTTTTATGAATTTCCTTGTCCTNTATATGAATATCAAGGAGTTTTAAGCATAATTATCAAACATTGAATGTTCCTATGTAAATACATTAGACTTGTGTGGTATGCATGTAAATTTTCGTAATAAATAACTGGTTTTTTTTTTTTTTTATGAATTTCCTTGTCCTTTTTAATTGGGTCTGAAGGGACCTGCGCAATCCGCTCCAGGAAGCAGCTTCAGCTTGCGGCCTCCAGAATCGCTAAAAGCGACTCAAACGCTTAAACCGTCTCTCTCTCTCTCTCTCTCCCCCTCTCCTGCTATTTCCACCATTGCTGACGTTCTTCAGATCTACGAATCAGAAGCTCTCTCCCAAAACCCTAGCTTTCTCAATTCTTAGAATCGGCCTTTGATCTGCGAGATCCGATGCCGCTGCCACCCAGATCTCTCATCTGGCTCACCTTCTTCCTCCTCTTCCTTGCCTCCCCTCCCTCCTATGGCTTCTACCTCCCGGGAAGCTACCCCCACAAGTACCGGATCGGGGATCCCCTCTACGTGAAGGTGAACTCCCTCACTTCTATAGATACCGAGATGCCCTTCAGCTACTACTCTCTTCCCTTCTGCCGGCCGCTCGAGGGTATCAAGGATTCCGCCGAGAACCTTGGCGAGTTGCTAATGGGCGATCGCATCGAGAATTCTCCCTATCGCTTTCGCATGTTCACCAACGAGTCTGACCTAATCCTCTGCCGCACAGATTCCCTCACTGCATCCGATCTCGCCCTTCTCAAGAAGCGTATCGACGAGATGTACCAGGTTAATGTCCTCCTAGAAAACCTCCCTGCAATCCGCTACACGACAAAGGAGGATCTCGTTCTCCGATGGACCGGTTACCCCATCGGCGTCCGTGTTGGTGATTCCCATTTCATATTCAACCACCTCAAGTTCACCGTTCTTGTTCATAAGTACGAGGAGCCTGCAACTGTAGCCGCTGCATCCGCCAACTCCGCCGTTGCTACCTCTGAAGGCGGCCGCGACGTCCCAGGTTATATGGTGGTCGGATTTGAGGTTATCCCCTGCAGCTATCAACATGACACCGAGTCGATCAAGAATCTCAAGATGTACGATCATTACCCGACAAAGATCCAGTGCGAACCGACCACCGTCGCCATGGCGGTAAAGGAGAAGCAACCTCTGGCCTTCACCTATGAGGTCTCCTTCGTTGAGNTATCAAGAATCTCAAGATGTACGATCATTACCCGACAAAGATCCAGTGCGAGCCGACCACCGTCGCCATGGCGGTAAAGGAGAAGCAACCTCTGGCCTTCACCTATGAGGTCTCCTTCGTTGAGAGTGACATCCGCTGGCCTTCACGGTGGGATGCTTATCTGAAGATGGAAGGCGCAAAGGTGCATTGGTTCTCGATTCTCAACTCCCTCATGGTGATTGCGTTTCTGGCCGGAATAGTTCTGCTGATTTTACTCAGAACTGTTCGCCGGGACTTGACCCGTTATGAAGAATTGGACAAAGAGGCTCAGGCCCAGATGAACGAGGAGCTTTCCGGGTGGAAGCTTGTTGTAGGGGATGTCTTTCGTGCGCCTGGTAATGCAACTCTACTCTGTTTGATGGTTGGAGATGGCGTGCAGATACTTGGAATGGCAGTGGTGACTATATTGTTTGCTGCTCTCGGATTCATGTCCCCAGCTTCTCGAGGGACGCTTGTTACTGGTATGATTTTCTTCTACTTGATTCTTGGGATTGCAGCTGGCTATGCAGCTGTGAGGCTTTGGAAGACGATTAAGTGTGGAGATCATTCGGGTTGGATGTCCATTTCATGGAAGGTTGCTTGCTTCTTCCCTGGTATAACATTCATCATACTGACCACTCTAAATTTTCTTCTTTGGGGTAGTCAGAGTACTGGTGCCATCCCTTTTTCTCTATTTATCATATTGCTCTTATTGTGGTTCTGTATTTCTGTTCCGCTGACCCTTATTGGTGGCTACCTGGGTGCCAAGGCAAGCCATGTTGAATTCCCTGTTAGGACAAACCAGATACCTCGAGAAATTCCTCCCCAAAAATACCCATCTTGGCTTCTTGTTCTTGGTGCTGGAACTCTGCCATTTGGCACTCTGTTCATTGAGCTCTTTTTCATCATGTCTAGCTTGTGGATGGGTCGTGTCTATTATGTCTTTGGTTTTCTCTTCATTGTTTTGATCCTTCTGGTTGTGGTTTGTGCTGAGGTTTCACTGGTTCTCACTTACATGCATCTGTGTGTTGAGGATTGGAAATGGTGGTGGAAATCTTTCTTCTCCTCAGGATCTGTTGCCATCTACATATTCCTTTACTCCGTCAACTACCTTGTATTCGATCTCAAATCTCTAAGTGGTCCTGTGTCAGCTACTCTCTACCTTGGTTATTCACTTTTCATGGCTGTGGCCATCATGCTCGCCACTGGTACTGTGGGCTTCCTATCCTCCTTCTGGTTCGTGCATTATCTCTTCTCTTCAGTCAAGTTGGATTAAGTTGCTATTGGTACCAGAGGAACAAGTTCAATGAAAGTCGAGATTTTGTTACTTCGAGCTTGGTTGAAATACTATCAGTTGGTCTCATTATTCTTTCGTGGCTGAATGTTTTTCTTCTCAAGTGTTATTGTCAAGATTAGGAGAGTATCTGGAATTTATCTTGTACCAGCAAACATTTCGTTTTTGTTAGTCAGAATGCACTTTGTTTTTGCTAGACTGCGCAGAAATGATTTCTGAATTTGTACTTCTAAGTTGTATGTTAATTATAAGTTTTACCTAAAGGTCGTCGAAGTCTAACTCTTTTGTTTTATTCCTAGTAAGTATTGAATCTTGGATAGTATTTCCATGAGTCTATTTCATGCATGCCCTAAGAAAGTGGTGTTTAAAAATTACACTCAGAGTGATATAGGGAAAGTTTTTTTAAGAAATATTAAGGCTTGCAATATCATAGGAAAGGGTAATGTATATATCACATTGTGAGGTGAAACAATTTAGAAGTTCAGTGAAGTCAAATATGTTCATAGTGTGAAGAGAAATATGATCTCTATGAGTCAGCTGAAAAAGTAAGGGTATGCGTCTACTTTCATAGGTGACTCATGGAAGGTGAAGAAGGGGTAATGATGATGGCTCAGGGCAACATTGAAGGGGCTCTTTACCTGATCAATGAAATTATAGATTTCATTGATATGATCGGAACCAATGTGGATATGGATTTGTAGCTCCGTGAGTTTAGCATATAAGCTAATATGGTATGAAGTTCTTACTTTCAAAAAATAAACTTTAGAGTTTGAAATATGTATATTTGGATTTCTGTGAAGATTATATATATAGCAAGTAAAAGAAAGTTTCCTTCTCCAAAGTTGGGTCAATGGTGAAGTAAAAAAAAAACTGAAGTTAGTGCATACTGACATGTGGGATCTATTCCAGTTTAGTCCATTGGTGGTTCTCATTACTTTGTCATATTTATTGATGATCACACTAGAAAGGTATGGGTTTACTTTTTAAATAAAAAATATAGCATATTTGGAGTGTTTAAGAAGTAAAATGTCATAGTAAAAAATGAGAGGCTTGAAGCTGAAGTGTTTCATATTAGATAATTGGGGGTGAGTATGATAATCAGAGGTTCAAGAATTATTGTGCTTCATAGGGGATTAGACATGAGTTCATTGTTCCAAGAAGAACTCCACAATAACATAGAGTAATTGAGCTCATAAATAGAATCATCACATAAGTGCTAGAAGCTTGAGGTTGCAAGCTGGCTTCTCAAGTCAGTTCTTAGTATAAACAATGAACACTACAGTGTTTCTGATCTACTATTGTCCGTCGATACCTTTGAAAGAAGTCTGAAGCGACAAAGAGTTAAATCTATCTCACTTGAGGGTATTTGGTTGTTTTGCATGTGTATATTGATGTGGGGATTAGGAGTAAACTTGACTCAAAATATGTCATGTACACTTTTATTGGGTATGACTCAGATGAATTGAAGTACAAATCATGGAACTATGAGAATCAGACATTCATCAGGAAAGGGAATGTTACATTCAATGAAATGAAGATGTACAAAGACAAGATCGAAATTCAGGATTTCCTTTTAGTTAGTTTTTAAGAGACCATGTATGCTGAGAGAAGATATTAGTGATCAAGAGGGAGGATAAAGAAGTAATGCTCAATCAGATGAAACAAATGAAGTTCCTTAATCACATGTTATTGAAGTCAGGGGATTCAACAGAGCTATTCGACCAACACAGATGTATTCTCCTTTATATCATTTGTTGTTTATGGATAGTTGTGAATTAGAGTGCTATGAGAAGGTCACTTAAGTTGAAGATTCAAATGAGTGAGAGTTTGTCATGGATGACAAGATGTAGTCATTAAGTTCAAATCAGATATGGGGTTTGGCGGTATTACCATATTACAAAAGAGCACTATACAACAAGTGGATCTATAAGATGGTAGCAACTAGCAGTTGCTACAAGGTGAGGTGGAGTTTCATCAGAAGAAATGAGTTGTGTTGAGCTTATTAATAGAGAAAGATCTATATTTGAAGCAAACGGATATAAAGACAATCTTTTTACATTGCGATCAAGAAAAAAATTTGTACATGATGCAATTGCAGGGTTACGATGTTCCGGGAAAAGATTTGGTCAGCAAAGTGAAGAATAGTTTTCATGGCTTGAAGCAGACCCCCAGTCAATGGTACAAGAGGTTTGATAGGTTCATGTCAAACATTGTTACATGAAGTATCAGTCAGATCACTGTTGCTTCATCAAAAATTTTGATAATTGTTATATCATGTTCCTTTTATATCTGGATGATATGATCATTGCAGGGACTTGAGGGAGTAAATATCAAGTGAGTTCGAAATGAAAAATTTATGTTCAACCATAAAAATCCTCGGGATGAGAATCCACAGGGACTCGAGTGCATGTACAGTGATGTTGTTTCGTGCAGAATATGTTCTGAAGATGTTACAAATGTTCAACACGAGAAAAACAAAGCTTGTTTGCACCCCTTAGATAGCTAAATCAAGCTATTTAAGGAATTATCGCTTAAGTCTAAAGCAAAGCAAAAGCACGGTTGGGAGAACTTCATATGCTTCAACAGTTTAAGTCTGATGAATGTTATGATTTGTACAATACCAAATATTGCTTATATAGTAGGAGTGGTCAACAGGTATATAGGCAATCAAAGCATGCATCATTAAGAGACAGTGAAGTGGATTCTCATGTTTTTTAGAGAAACTGTCAACATGATAGTTTTTTTTGAAGTGTTGAAATCAGTCTACAAGTATTTGTATATTCAAATCTAGTAGGAGTTTGGATGATAGAAGAAGTATAATAGAGCACATGTTCACTTTGGGGAACAAAGCGATGAGTTCATTTTACAGACTACAGAAGATTATTGCACGTTCACATACGAAGGTCGAATATATTATTATCATTAAGCCTAGTAAGGAGATGGTGTAGCTACAAGGCTTTATGATAGAATTGGGTAAGGAGCATAGATTGGAATGCTTCATAGTGATAGCACGAGTGATATTCATCTCTCTAAAAATGTTGTTTTTCATGCAGAACGAAGCGCATTAATCTAAGGGATCACTTTATACGCTCTATCATAGAAGATTGACAGTTATTCTTAAAGAAGATACATAGTCAATTTTCTACAAATATCTTGACAAATGTTGTGACTATCGAGAAATTGTAGTTATGTTTGCCTTTAGTTGGACTCCAGTAAGGTTGAGACTGGGGGTGACCACACTATACTACAAAACTATGATGTGGATTCGGAGGATAGTTGTGAGGTGCTATCACTCTTCAAGTGGGAGATTGAAGTGTGGAGTCCACAACACCCGAAAGAGCAGAACTTCAGTGCCTCAAAAGGGGCAATCTTGCGCATGCAACATAGTGCAACCATGCTTAAAATGAGCATGGCTATGTTGTATGGCATACCGATGTTCAACAACACCATAACCTCTCTAAGAGTTCAACTCTTCCATTTTTTTCTTTCCGAGCGTAAGAAATTATTACGTTTTTTCTAGGTGTATCTATGGCATCGAGCCATTTTGTTTTGAATCCAGTTCTTAAGCCATCGATTCAGAATGACGAGGCTTGGTATATGCACGCAGTAATCTCGAATGGCATTCTCTAGAAGCGATCAAGTTCGAGAAGGGGATTCGGCCATGTGATTTGTCTCGTGCAATCAATAGAGGATTATGAGTAAACTTTTGTAAGCTACAGTGATTGTACATAGAAATTTTGAGCTTTGTAATATGTATTTTCTTTAATTCATAGTGAAATTTTGGTATGATGCGACTGATTTTTTTCCAATTTTTGAATTTTTTCACATAAATCTAGTGTGCTTTTCTTATAATATTCTATTGTGTTTCTATTCTTTTTTTTCATATTTCTAGAATCGGTAGTTTGATCCTTCTATCGTGTTTTTGATTGTTAACCAATCTAAACTTTTTAAGTACTTTTTCAACCCAAGAAGGCTCATTTTGTCTTTAAACAAGTAGCTTGTTTAGTTTTATCGAGCTGCTCATTTTGGCCTAAATTGAGCCTAGCTTATTAAGCATAGGGGCAAACGTAGTAAGCTAAACAAACCAAGTTAAGCTTATTGAAATTAGAAAAAAAAAAAAATCATTTTATAAAAGGCTTCTTCCCAAAGGTCCCAACATTTCAATCAAAACATCCCGCCCTCATGACACGGCCGTGACCCACACAGCCCATCCCACGCAACNGATTTTAAATGTGAATAGATGTTGAGTAGTATTTTAGTTGTGTTAGGAAATATTGTGCTTATTTAATGTTTTAGTTTTATACTTATATCAAAATTTCATTACTCAGAAATTTCTCTAATGATTTACAAGTGTAGAAAGCTCTTAATATTACAGACTAGATGAAGTAGAAATTTTGAGAAGGCCTGCATAAGATTCAGAATGATGAAAATGCCTAAAATACTGAGGTATGATTTATATTTAGAGTTTTTCTTTCCACCTGTATCATTTTATATTGAAAAATTTAAGTTTTGGGGAGGGAAGAAAAATATTAACTATTTGATGTCCTCTATTTAATTATTTTCAAAAATTATTTAAATGATTTTGTGTAGTAAATTTAATTCAGGTAACTATATTTTGTAGCTATTTAAATATTATGGTAAATTTAAAAAATTATTTTTGTAATGAAAATTAATTTTGTAACTTAAGATATTTAGTATAAGAGCTTATAGATTTTGTAAGGAAAATTAATTTTGTAGATTAAGATATTTAGTATAAGAGAATAAGACTATAGTCAACTATTTAAAGTAAAGGAAACTATATTTTGAAGTATTAAGAATCAGGAAATTCATTTGAGAAGAACTACTAAAGTAAAGGAAACTATATTTTGAAGTATTAAGAATTTGGAAGTTCATTTGAGAAGAAAAGATAACAAAAATTAATTTTGTAACTTAAGATATTTAGTATAAGAGAATAAGATTATAGTTAACTATTTAAAGTAAAAATAAAAAATAATATTGTAACTTAAGATATTTAGTATAAGAGAATAAGATTATAGTTAACTATTTAAAGTAAAGGACACTATATTTTGAAGTGTTAATAATCTGGAAATTTATTTGAGAAGAAAAGATTGGGGCTCAATGATGTAAAAGCTATGATAACTTAAGATATTTAGTATAAGAGAATAAGATTATAGTTAACTGTAATGAAAATTAATTTTGACTTAAGAAAAATTAATTTTGTAAATTAAGATATTTAGTATAAGAGAATAAGACTATAGTTAACTATTTAAAGTAAAGGAAACTATTACTTAAGATATTTAGTATAAGAGAATAAGACTATAGTTAACTATTTAAAGTAAAGAAAACTATAAAAGTATTAAGAATCTTGGAAATTCATTTGAGAAGAAAAGATTGGGGCTCAATGATGTAACAGTTATTATTAAGAATCTTGGAAATTCATTTGAGAAGAAAAGATTGGGGCTCAATGATGTAACAGTTATAAAATTCATTTAAGAAGAAAAGATTGGGGCTCAATGATGTACAAACTATAAAATATTTATAAGGTAAGGTAANCATATTTAAATGATTTTTTGTAGTGAATTTAATTCAGGTAATTATATTTTGTAGCTATTTAAATTATATGGTAAATTTAAAAAATTATTTTTGTAATCAAAAATAATTTTATAAATTAAGATATTTAGTATAAGAGAATAAGATTATTGTTAACTATTTAAAGTAAAGGAAACTATATTTTGAAGTATTAAGAATTTGAAAATTCATTTAAGAAGAAAAGATTGGGGCTCAATGACGTACAAACTATAAAATATTTATAAGGTAAGGGAGTGCTTTGACTTTCAAATTTAGGGATAGAAAGGTGATGTTCAAAATCATTAAAGGATCCAGATATATTAATCCTCACTTGAAAAAGTAAAAAGAAAGGATTGAAAACAATCCCTGAAATGAAAAGAAAATTATATAGGATTGAAAGCAATCCAAATNTTATGTTCATAGTGTGAAGAGAAATATGATCTCTATGAGCCAGCTAACAAAGTCTGGGTATGCGTCTACTTTCATAGGTGACTATGGAAGGTGACGAAGGGGTAATGATGATGGCTCAGGGCAATATTGAAGGGGCTCTTTACCTGATCTATGAAATTATAGATTTCATTGATATGATCGGAACCAATGTGGATATGGATTTGTAGTTCCATGAGTTTAGTCATATAAGCTAATATTGTATGAAGTCCTTACTTTTAAAAAATAAACTTTAGAGTTTGAAATATGTATATTTGGATTTCTGTAAAGATTATATATATGGCAAGTAAAAGAAAGTTTCCTTCTCCAAAGTTGGGTAAATGGTGAAGTTAAAAAAAAAATGAAGTTAGTGCATACTGACGTGTGGGATCTATTCCAGTTTAGTCCATTGGTGTTTCTCACTACTTTATCATATTTATTGATGATCACACTAGAAAGGTATGGGCTTACTTTTTAAATAAAAAATATAGCATACTTGGAGTGGTTAAGAAGTAAAATGTCATAGTAAAAAATGAGAGGCTTGAAGCTGAAGTGTTTCAGATTAGATAATTGGGGGCGAGTATGATGATCAGAGGTTCAAGAATTATTGTGTTTCGTAGGGGATTAGACATGAGTTCATTGTTCCAAGAAGAACTCCACAATAACATAGAGTAATTGAGCTCATAAACAGAACCATCACATAAGTGCTAGAACAATAAGGTTGCAAGCTGGCTCCTCAAGTCAGTTCTCGGTATAAATAATGAACACTACAATGTTTCTGATTTACTATAGTCCATCGGTACCTTTGAAGGAAACCTTACCTGAAGAAGTCTGGAGCGACAAAGAGTTAAATCTATCTCACTTGAGGGTATTTGGTTGTTATGCATATGTGTATATTGATGTGGGGATTAGGAGTAAACTTGACTCAAAATATGTCATGTACACTTTTATTGGGTATGACTCAGATGAATTGAAGTACAAATCATGGAACTATGAGAATCAGACATTCATCAGGAAAGGGAATGTTACATTCAATGAAATGAAGATGTACAAAGACAAGATCAAAATTCAGGATTTCCTTTTAGTTAGTTTTGAAGAGACCATGTATGCTGAGAGAAAATATTAGTGATCAAGAAGGGGGATAAAGAAGTAGTGCTCAATCAGATGAAACAAATGAAGTTCCTTAATCACATGTTACTGAAGTCAGGGGATTCAACAGAGCTACTCGACCAACACAGATGTATTCTCCTTTATATCATTTGTTGTTTATAGATAGTTGTGAATCAGAGTGCTATGAGGAGGTCACTTAAGTTGAATATTCAAATGAGTGAGAGTTTGTCATGGATGACAAGGTGTAGTCATTAAGTTCAAATCGGATATGGGGTTTGGTGGTATTACCATATTACAAAAGAGCACTATACAACAAGTGGATCTATAAGTTGAAAGAGGGGTCAGATGGTAGCAGTTGCTACAAGGAGAGGTGGAGTTTCATCATAAGAAATGAGTTGTGTTGAGCTTATTAGTAGAGAAAGATCTATATTTGGAGCAAACGAATATAAAGACGATCTTTTGACATGACGATCAAGAAAAAAAATTGTACATGATGCAATCGTAGGGTTACGATGTTTCAGGAAAAGTTTTGGTCAGCAGATTGAAGAATAGTCTTCATGGCTTGAAGCAGACCCCAAGACAATGGTACAAGAAGTTTGATAGGTTCATGTCAAACATGATTACATGAAGTATCAGTCAGACCACTGTTCCTTCATCAAAAATTTTGATAATTGTTATATCATGTTCCTTTTGTATGTGGATGATATGATCATTGCAGGGACTTAAGGGAGTAATTATCAAGTGAGTTTGAAATGAAAATTTTATGTTCAACCATAAAAATCCTCGGGATGAGAATCCGCAGGGCAGGGACTTGAGTGCATGTACAGTGATGTTGTTTCGTGCAGAGTATGTTCTGAAGATCTTACAAATGTTCAACACGAGAAAAACAAAACATGTTTGCACCCCTTAGATAGCCACATCAAGCTATTTAAGGAATTATCGCCTAAGTCTGAAGCAAAGCAAAAGCACGGTTGGGGAGAACTTCGTATGCTTCAACAGTTTAAGTATAATGAATGTTATGATTTGTACAATACCAAATATTGCTTATATAGTAGGAGTGGTCAGCAGATATATAGGCAAGCAAGGCATGCATCATTAAGAGGCAGTGGAGTGGATTCTCATGTTTTTGAGAGAAAATGTCAACATGATAGTTTTCTTTGAAGTGCTGGAATCAGTCTACAAGGATTTGTATATTCAAATCTAGTAGGAGTTTTGGATGATGGAAGAAGTATAATAGAGTACATCTTCACTTTGGGGAACAAAGCGATGAGTTGAGTTTACAGACTACAAAAGATTATTGCACGTTCAAATACGAAGGTTGAATATATTATTATCATTAAGCCTAGTAAGGAGATGGTGTATCTAGAAGGCTTTATTGGCAGAATTTGGTAAGGAGCATAGATTGGAATGCTTCATCGTGATAGTACAAGTGATTCGGGCCATGTGATTTCTCTTGTGGAATCAATAGAGAATTATGAGTGAACTTTTGTAAGCTAGAGTGATTGTACGGAGAAAATTTGAGCTTTGTACTATGTACTTTCTTTAATTCTAGTGAAATTTTGGTATGATGCGGCTGATTTTTTTTCCAATTTTTGAATTTTTTCACATAAATCTAGTGTTCTTTTCTTATAATATTCTATTGTGATTCTATTCTTTTTTTCATATTTATAGAGTCGGTAGTTTGATTCTTCTGTCATGTGTTTTTGATTGTTAACCGATGGAAACTTTTTAAGTAATTTTTCAACCCAAGAAGGCTCATTTTGTTTTTAAACAAGTAGCTTGTTTAGTTTTANAATTATATTTAAAATTATAGTTTATAATATATTTTAAATCAATTTTAAACTTTAATCAATATTTTTAATGAGCTTAGTCATAAGTTTTAAAAGATTGTGTTCATAAACATAAATAAATTAACTAATAAATTTTTCGAATTTATTCATTTAACGATAAAGTATTTACAAAATTATTCAAGCTCTTTTGAGTTTAATCAAATGATCATGAATGGGTTAAATCACAAGTAACTTGTCAAAAGCTATATATTTATTTGCAACTGTAATCAAATATTTTATTTTTTTTAAAAAAAATTTAAACTATGAATTTGGAATTTGAGTTATTTCTATGTTTGGATGTGGTTTCGTTCTATGTTAAACCTACTATTTGCATGAATGTTCATTAAACTCTTTTTTCTTTGGTTTATTGTTTCTACATAAGTAAGAGATTGTTTGGGCCTGTCTCCAAAAGCTTGCCATTTACATTGTTTAAAAAATTTTGAAGTGAAAGTACTTAATGATGGACAATTGCTCACGACAAGCAAGTTTGTGGATTTTTTTTTATGATCTTAAGGTTTTGAATGAAAATGGTTTGCTCATAGTACATGCATTCATGCCCAACTTTTAATATTTTTTTATCCATCCCTTGGAACAAGTATAATAGTTTAGAAGAATTCATGTTAAATAACTCATTCGTTAAACAGGAAGATTGGAAGCCATCATTTGTCAAATGGATGAAATTAATTAAATAATTGAAAAAAAAAAATTTATATAACTTTTATATTTATTTTAAAATGCATTTAAAAAATAATAAAATTTAATTTAATTTTAAACATTCGAACTAAAATTGAGCAAAAACATACAAACAAATTTAAATGGGTCAAAAGAAAATTACGAATCAAACACAAACAGACATTAAATTCACTCAATCTAACTCATTCAACCCTTATTTTGATTGCCTAATTCATGCGATTTACTAATTTTTATAATTGGTGTATTAAAAAATTTAGCAAGCGTTTAACAATGGGTGACTCCATGATGGCTTCACTTGATTTATGAAATTTGATGACATTTCAAAAATTTTATTTGATAGCTCATTGTGGCCATTGTAGAGTATTGGAATTAATTACCAAGAATCTGTGCCAAACTCTTACCAGTTTGGAATGAACACGACTTGAAGACATTAGAATAGTGATAAAATTTATCATTTTTATAGTATGAAGGGCTTTGCTCCCCTTCAAGGTTTCCTCTATGGGGCAGTCGCCTATAAAAGCAGTTTTTGAACAATTGTCACGCTGCTTATCGCTGGTCACCCCTTAAACAAGTATAGATAGATTTTCAACGTTGGCTGCACCTATAGAGGTCAGGATGTCAAATGGCATGGTATTATTATAGAGCCCCATGGGAATAATACTCACACGTACAATGAGCTTTGATTTTCNATATATTTATATAACTTATATATTAATTTTTAAAATGCATTTAAAAATAATAAAATTTATTTTAGTTTTGAACATTCGAACTAAAATTGAGCGGAAACATACATACAAATTTAAATCGGTCAAAATCAAACATTAAATTCACTCAATCTAACTCATTCAACCCTTATTTTGATTGCCTAATTCATGCGATTCACTAATTTTTATAATTGGTCTTAAAAAATTTAGCAAGCATTTAACAATGGGTGACTCCATGATGGCTTCACTTGATTTATGAAATTTGACGACATTTCAAAAATTTTATTTGATAGCTCATTGCGGCCATTGTAGAGTATTGGAATTAATTACCAAGAATCTGTGCCAAACTCTTACCAGTTTGGAATGAACACGACTTGAAGACATTAGAATAGTGATAAAATTTATCATTTTTATAGTATGAAGGGCTTTGCTCCCCTTCAAGGTTTCCTCTATGGGGCAGTCGCCTATAAAAGCNCTCTATGAGGAAGTCGCCTATAAAAGCAGTTTTTGAACAATTGTCTTAAACAAGTATAGATAGATTTTCAACGTTGGCTGCACCTATAGAGGTCAGGGTGTCAAATGGCATGGTATTATTATAGAGCCCCATGGGAATAATACTCACACGTACAATGAGCTTTGATTTTCAAATCATAAACAGCCCAGCCCAGTATGAGAGGGACTGGGATTTACAATCAAAAGTACGTAATTGCTAGCATGCCACAGAAGAAAAATATTACAAGCACTTTAATGCATGGGTAAGATGGCGTGCAAGTAAAAAAATTGAAGTTTAGATGATGTTAGTTGTGTAAATACATAGAAATTGAGTGGCATGTATGTAAAACTTCGCAAAAAACAAAAAAAAAGTGCAACACTCGATTAGGAATTATTTCAAATCCATCACTTTCACCAACCTCAGAAGAGGGCTACCAAGTGGGGTATTTTATAAAAAAGTTCATTCTAGAAGAATATAAAATTTTCGCAAATATAATTTTGGAACAAATATACGTATCAACAACTTAAAACAAATACACAAAAAAGAAATTCCCAAGCGATATGTTCAATGCTAAGAGCTTTCTCCTATATAACTACAACCATCTCACATGGAGCAAATTTTTAGTTCAAGGAATAAAGTAGACCCTTTTCCTCCAACAAGTGACACAGAAATTTAATACAACTAAAATGAACTATTTTATGAAGTGAATTGGAACAAAAGCCTCAACAACAGATAAATGATACAAACAAATCTCCTAGCAATTCACGAAAGAATTTTATATAACTGTGTGATGTTTGTTGATATCAAGGAATTGCTATCTTCTCCCTTAACCTTTTTTTTTTTTTCCTCTTCTTCCCTTCCAGATTATGTTCATAGCTTTCAAAATTCATAGCAACAACAACAAAATGAAAATCACGAATCCCTGAGTCAAATGATATCAAAGTTATTGAATGAGTTAAATGGAAAAATAGTTCAAACATAGCAGTGTTATATTATAAGCATGCTTTATAAGAGGATTGAAATGATGCNTTCACCAACCTCAGATGACTTCAAGAGGGCTACCAACTGGGGTGGGTATTTTATAAAAAAGTTCATTCTAGAAGAATATAAAATTTTCACAAATATAATTTTGGAATAAATATACGTATCAACAACTTAAAACAAATACACAAAAAAGAAATTCCCAAGCGATATGTTCAATGCTAAAAGCTTTCTCCTATATAACTACAACCATCTCACACATGGAGCAAATTTTTAGTTTAAAGAATAAAGTAATTCCTTTTCCGCCAACAAGTGACACAGAAATTAAATACAACTAAAATGAACTATTTTATGAAGTAAATTGGAACAAAAGCCTCAAAAACAGATAAATGATACAAACAAATCTCCTAGCAATTCACGAAAGAATTTTATATAACTGTGTGATGTTTGTTGAATTCAAGGAATTGCTATCTTCTCCCTTAAACTTTTTTTTTCCTCTTCTTCCCTTCCAGACTATGTTCATAGCTTTCAAAATTCATAGCAACAACAAAAAAACCTTAATCCCAAAATTCATAGCAATTTCACAAAATCAAAATCACGACTTCCTGAGTCAAATGATATCAAAGTTATTGAATGAGCTAAATGGAAAAATAGTTCAAACATAGCAGTGTTATATTATATGCATGCTTTATAAGAGGATTTAAATGATGCGCGGGCCCGGCACATCACTTACCGCCCACCATAAGCTTCGAGTAAGAAATCATGTCAAGCAGCTTCACGAAATCATGACATAGCATTTCTCACTCGGCTTTGGCTTAGAAAGAAATCTTAGTATGGATTTTATAGTTCAATTAACCATTTGGCAGAATAGTTAGGCATAAATGTTCATCTCTCCTCGCTGCTCATAGACTTTGATGAATCTCATTAGTTAAGTAGTAAAATATATTCCATAACAAATCCACTTCTCCTTGGCATACTCCTATGATGTGGGACTAATCCTTCACAATGCATCCATAGGAAATAAATTGGTTAAACTTCTTGTGTTAGAAGTTACTAGCATTGTTTATTTTCTTTTCCTGTATTTCCAGCTTTAAATATTTCCTTTTCCTATATTTCCTCTTTATGCATTTCCTATTTGTATGTCTTTCTTATTTGACTCAGGTTTTAATCCATGTCTTGTTTGGCTCCTAAGTTTGTCATTCTTGTTGAGAAATTAAGGCTTTCTATATTTTAAGTTTTGTTTTATTTGAATTTTGATTTTTGATGTTTGCGAAGAAAACTGAAAAGTACTCATCCTTATTTTTGTGTTTTATGTTTTGTTTTTGTTATTTTATTTTTAAAAATGAAATAGCACATGAAGAAAACAAAGCATGAAACAGCATATGAAATATGAAACGCATGTGAAATAAAACATATAAAATAACATTTAGCCTTGGATTAGGCTTGGGGTAGAGCTGAGCTGGGTAAGCTAGGTTTTCAGCTTAAGTTAGCTCGGGGTTGATCCAATGTGTGGTAATAGGCAGTTGATTTGGGCCTAGGCTGGCTCTAAATTAGCTTGGCTTAAGTTGGGTTTGGTTTGAGTTGGTATATGGATTAGCTTGGGTTGACTTGTGTTGGCTTAGGTTTGATTTGGATTTAACCTAGGTTAAGATGGGTTGACCCAGGTTGGCTTAGGATTTATTTGGGTTTGGTTTATCCTACTTTATTCCAAAAACCTACATGGTACCAAAGCAATGGGATCATACACTTGCCGCCAGAACTACCCCTGCAGGCCTTTCCCTGCAATTTTTCCGGCAGCCAGAACTCCCTTCCCCAACAGGCCCCTTCCCTGCAGTCTTCCTACCTGTTGTACCGTTGCAGTTTTCTGCGCTTATCTTACCCTTCCACTGCATGTTTCTGACGGTTGCATCAATGTAACCCTGCTAGACATTCTTTCGCTGCAGTTTATTGCAGTTTTCTTCAGATTTCCACAATACCATCAAAGGACTTTCTTCTGTGTTTTTTCACAAGACTATCGAAGCTCCTCCTCCCTGTAGTCGGAACTCTCCCCTACAAGACCTCCCACCGCCGGATCTCCCTCCTGCAATTTGCATCCTCCAATAAAGGCCCACTAGTTCTGACAGCCTCGGAACTCTCCCCTGCAGGAACTCCCTCCTGCAGGTTGTATCCTCCACTGCAGGCCTTGTTGTGCTGACAGCCTAAGCAAGGGACTGTATTTTACCCTTCCACTGCAGTTTTCTGACGGTTGCATCGATTTATCCCCGCGGGACGTTCTTTCGCTACAAATTGTTGCAGTTTTCTTCAAATTTCTGCAAAACTGTCAAAGGACTTTCCTCTGCAGTTTTTCGCAGGACTATAGAAGCTCCTCCCTGTAGTCGGAACTCTCCCCTGCAAGACCTCCCACTGCCGGATCTCCCTCCTGCGAGCTCCATCCTCCACTACAGGCCCTCTCGTGCTGACAGCCTCGGAACACTCTCCTGCAGGACCTCCCTCCTGCATGTTGTATTCTCCACTACATGCCTTGTTGTGCTGCAGCCTAGAAAGGGACTGTCTTTGTTTATTTTCAGCATCCAAACCTCACCTTTGGCTCAGCTGGAATTACGGTGGACTCCACCGCTGAGCTTCTTTCTGACAGTATCCATGAATCCACCAGAGAATCGACACCTACCTCTAACCTTTTGCAGACCAAAAGACATGAAAATCACATGAACTTCATAATACAATCCACAAACACGACTCTAATTTCCTCCAATGGCCTCAAGCGGTGTTATTGTTCGTCAAAAGGTCGGGGTAAATTCAGCCACCTCCCAAGTATGATTTGTAAACCTCCAAAGACTGACCCGGCATATGCACGTGGGAATTGGAAAAATCCATGGTTCTATGGAGACCTCGATAGGCCTTTTACGCCTATTTCTTCCGCATACTAGTGTCGTCCAAAGGATCTTTAACAATACCTACTCGGACGTAAGCAATTCTGTTCAACTCTATGAGGTTACTCGGAAGATCTGTGAGGCGAAACAAGGATCAAGGAAGGTGACAAAGTACTACAATGACTTAGTCATCTTATGGATGAAATGCGATCTCTACTACTACACTTGGGACTCCTATAGATCTCTCTTCCAAAAAATTTTGAGAAAGGATAGGATCATGTGTTCCAACTCCCATCCAACCTAAACAAGAATTTCAATGAAGCTTGAGATGTATTATTGGTCGTGTCCCTTTCCTTCAAATTTGAAAACATTCACCAAGATTCGTTATGAAGAAAGTCGAAGAATTGACATGCTCGACACCTCCACTCTGTAGGACGAACCTTCAGTCTTGATCTCCAATAATACTCAACACTCTGCCACACCCAAGCACGCATGTGATTTTTATCATAAACCCTACCATACTTGTGACAAGTGTTGGAAGCTCCACGAGAAACTAGCAAATAAATCTTCAACCAAATCCTTCGTTGCTAAACGACTCTCTACGACCTCACAATCCACAGTTGTGTAACTGAATCCCACTTTGACCATCCCAGAATCACCAGACTCCATCAAGAGTCAGATGAAACACTTAATTATATATCCTCTGGCACGTCGACTTCTCATGTTCGTCAAGTTAAAATTTCTATGGCACTCACTACTTTAGTTTCTTCTAGTATGTGGATTATTAATTCAAGTGTCACTGGCCACATGATCGGGAGTTCACAACTCATCTCAACATATTCTCCATACTCAAGAAGAGAGACTATAAAAATTGTTAATGGCCCTTATAGTTATATTACGAATAAAGGTTCTATTGTTCTAACAATCGGGCTGACTTTAGGATCTGTGTTATATGTTCCTTTACTGAGCGTAACCTCTTATTGATCAGTAAGTTAACATATGAAATTGATTGTGTTGTTCATTTTTCTGTTGATGTTCATGTCTTTTAAGATCGTGTTTTGAGAGAATAATTTATACTACTAAACGGGCAGTTGGATTCTTTCAATAAGAAGGCATTGATGATGTGGGCATTCAGCCTCATAGTAGTTTTCCAAAACCATTGAAACCCTATTTTGCTTTTACATTGTCATTTGTATCATCTCAATTTTTACAACTCAAAATAATTATATCTTTCGATATTTACTAACAAAAACTTATCTAATTTTAAATGTGAGGTTTGTCGTTTAATTAAACACCAATGTCTATCATATCCACCCCACCCTTCATCACTTCTTCCGCTCCTTTTTCACTGATTCATAATGACTTATGAAAACCTCTCGAACTTCAAGCTACACCAATAAAAATGGTTTACTACTTTGATTAATGATCACATTCGAATGACTTGGGTCTAAAAATTAAAAGGCAAATCTGAAGTGGCGGCCACCTTAAAATTCTTCCACTTCTTTTGACCCAAGTCAAAACCTCTATTTTAGTCCTTCGAACCAACAAGTGTCATGAATTTTTTTAGCTCCATATTGGTAGAATTCATGGTAAGGGTATCCTCCATCATAGCTCATGTACGGATACACCTCGATAAAACAGAATAGCCGAGAGGAAAAACTGATACCATCTTGAACTTGTTAGTTTAATTTTGTTTCAATCAAATGTCTCAAACTTTAGAAATGAAGTCGTCCTTCCTGCCAAGTATCTCATAAATAGAGTCTCCACAAAAATCCAGAACTTCAGGATCTCGTTAGCAGCCTTGATATTGTATTTTCCTATCAATCGGTTCTTCTATATATTAAACCACAAAATATTTAGGTGCACGGCCTTTGTTTGAAACACAGCCCCAAATCCTAGTAAACTTGATCCTCGGTCAATCAAATGTGTCTTCCTTAGATATTCGACCATGCAAAAAGGCTATCGATGTCTAAAACCTACCATCAATAAACTCTATTGTGAATGTCGAAGCCTCCTTTTTAGACAGTATCCCCTACTTCCCTAACAGGCCCCTTCTGTTGGATGTTCAAACTAGGGCTGTCAAAAAAGCTCGTTGTTCGCGAACAGTTAGTGTTCGGTTCGTCAATGAGTTCGTGTTCGATTCGTTTGANAGCACATCACTTATCGCCCACCATAAGCTTGGAGTAAGAAATCATGTCAAGCAGCTTAAAGAAATCATGACATAGCATTTCTCACTCAGCTTTGGCTTAGAAAGAAATCTTAGTATATATTTTATAGTTCAATTAACCATTTGGCAGAATAGTTAGGCATAAATGTTCATCTCCTCGCTGCTCATAGACTTTGATGAATCTCATTAGTTTAGTAAAACAAATTCCATAACAATAGTTGGCATACTCCTATGATGTGGGACTAATCCTTCACAATGCATCCATAACAATAGTTGGCATACTCCTATGATGTGGGACTAATCCTTCACAATGCATCCATAGGAAATAAATTGGTCAAATTTCTTGTGTTAGAAGTTACTAGCATTGATTTATTTTCTTTTCCTATATTTCCAGCTTTATATATTTCCTTTTCCTATATTTCCTCTATGCATTTCCTATTTGTACGTCTTTCTTATTTGACTCGGGTTTTAATTCATGTCTTGTTTGACTCCTAGGTTTGTCAATAATTAAGGCTTTCTATAATTTAAGTTTTGCTTAATTTGAATTTTTATTGTTGATGTTTCCAGAGAAAACTGAAAAGTACTCATCCTTATTTTTGTGTTTTATGTTTTTTTTTAAATGAAATAGCACATGAAGGAAAACAAAGCATGAAACAGCATATGAAATATGAAACGGCATGTGAAATAAAACATATAAAGTAACATTTAGCCTTGGATTAGGCTTGGGGTACAGCTGAGCTGGGGTGAGCTAGGTTTTCAGCTTAAGTTAGCCCAGGGTTGATCCAATGTGTGGTAATAGACAGTTGGTTTGGGCCTAGGCTGGCTCTAAGTTAGCTTGGATTAATCTGGGTTTGGTTTGAGTTGGTATGTGGATTAGCTTGGGTTGACTTGTGTTGGCTTAGGTTTGATTTGGATTTAACCTAGGTTAAGATGGGTTGAGCAAGGTTGGCTTAGGATCTATATGGGTTTGAATTATCCTACTTTATTCCAAAAACCTACATGATATCGAAGCAACGGGATCATACAGTTGCCGCCGGAACTGCCCCTGCAGGCCTTTCCCTGCAATTTTTCCGGCAGCCAGAACTCCCTTCCCCAACAGGCCCTTTCCCTGCAGTCTTCCAACCCGTTATACCGTTGCAGTTTTCTGCACTTATCTTACCCTTCCACTGCTTGTTTCTAACGGTTGCATCGATGTACCCCCACTGGACATTCTTTCGCTGCAGTTTGTTGCAGTTTTCTTCAGATTTCCACAATACCATCAAAGGTCTTTCTTCTGCGGTTTTTCACAAGACTATCGAAGCTCCTCCTCCCTGTAGTCGGAACTCTCCCCTACAGGACCTCCCACCGCCGGATCTCCCTCCTGCAAGTTGCATCCTCCAATAAAGACCCATTTGTGCTGACAGCCTCGGAACTCTCCCTTGCAGGAACTCCCTCCTGCAAGTTGTATCCTCCACTGCAGGCCTTGTTGTGCCCACAACCTAATAAAGGACTGTACCTTACCCTTCCACTGCAATTTTCTGAAAATTGCACCGATGTACCCCTGCTGGACGTTCTTTCGCTGCAGTTTGTTGAAGTTTTCTTCAAATTTCCGCAAAACTGTCAAAGGACTTTCTTTTGCAGTTTTTCACAAGACTATTGAAGCTCCTCCCTGTGTCATAACACTCCCCTGCAAAACCTCCCACTGCCGGATCTCCCTCCTGCAAGCTGCATCCTCCAATACAGGCCCACTTGTGCTGACAGCCTCGGAACTCTCCCTTGCAGGACCTCCCTCCTGCAAGTTGTATCCTCCACTGCGGGACTTGTTGTGCTGACAGCCTAAGCAAGAGACTGTATTTTACCCTTCCACTGCAGTTTTCTGACGTTCTTTCGCTACAGTTTGTTGCAGTTTTCTTCAAATTTCCGCAAAACCGTCAAAAGGACTTTCCTCTGCAGTTTTTCGCAAGACTATCGAAGCTCCTCCCTGTAGTCGAAACTCTCCCCTGCAAGACCTCCCCACTGTCGGATCTCCCTCCTGCGAGCTCCATCCTCCACTACAGGCCCTCTTGTGCTGACAGCCTCGGAGCACTCTCCTGCAGGTTGTATTCTCCACTACAGGCCTTGTTGTGCTGCAGCCTAGTAAGGGGCTGTTTTTGTTTATTTTCAGCATCCAAACCTCACCTTTGGCTCAACTGGAATCATGGTGGACTCCATCACTGAGCTTCTTTCTGACAGTGTCCATGAATCCACCAGAGAATCAACACCTACCTCTAACCTTTCGCAGATCAAAAGACATGAAAATCACATAAAATTCCTAAAACAACCCACAAACACGACTCTAATTTCCTTCAATGGCCTCAAGCGGTGTTATTGTTCTTCAAAGATCGGGGTAAATTCAGCCACCTCCCAAGTATGATTTGTAAACCTCCAAAAATTGACCCGGCGTATGCATGTGGGAAGTAAAAAAATTCATGGTGGAGTCAAGGCTAATTAATTCTATGGAGACCTCGATAGGCCTTTTACGCCTATTTCTTCCGTATACTAGTGTCGTCCAAAGGCACAATACCTACTCGGACGTAAGCAATTCTGGTCCACTCTATGAGGTTACTTAGAAGATCTGTGAAGCGAAATAAGGATCAAGGACGGTGAGAAAGTACTACAATGACTTAGTTGTCTTATGGATGGAATATGATCTCTACTACGACTACACTTGGGACTCCTGTAGATCTCTCTCTTTCAAAAAAATTTGGGAAAGGATAGGATCATGTGTTCCAACTCCTATCCAACCTAAACAAGAATTTCAATGAAGCTTGAGATGTATTATTGGTCGTGATCCCTTTCCTTCAATTCGGAAAACATTCACCAGGATTCGTTATAAAGAAAGTCGAAGAATTGACATGCTCGACACCTCCACTCCTCAGGACGAACCTTCAACCTTGGTTTCCAATAATACTCAACACTCTGCCCCACCCAAGCACGCATGTGATTTCTATCATAAACCCTACCATACCTATGACAAGTGTTGGAAGCTCCACAAGAAACTAGCAAATAAATCTTCAGCCAAATCCTTCGTTGCTAAAGGACTCTTTACGAACTCACAATCCACAAATGTGTAACTGAACCCCACTTTGACCATCCCAAAATCACCAGACTCCATCAAGAGTCAGATGAAACACTTAATTATATATCCTCCGGCACGTGACTTCCCATATTCGTCAAGTAAACATTTCTATGGCACTCACTACTTTAGCATCTTCTAGAACGTGGATTATTAAATCAAGTGTCACTGACCACATGATTGGGTGTTCACAAGTCATCTCGACATATTCTCCATACTCAAGAAGAGAGACTATAAAAATTGTTGATGGCCCTTTAAGTTATATTACGGATAAAGGTTCTATTGTTCTAACAACCGGGCTGACATTAGGATCTGTGTTACATGTTCCTTTACTGAGCGTAACCTCTTATTAATCAGTAAGTTGACATATAAAACTGATTGTGTTGTTCATTTTTCTGTTGATGTTCATGTCTTTTAGGATAGTTGTTTTGAGAGAATGATTGATACTACTAAACGAGCAGTTGGGTTCTTTCAATATGAAAGCATTGATGATGTGAACATTCAACCTCATAGTTGTAGTTTTCCGGAACCATTGAAACCCTATTTTGCTTTTACATTGTCATTTGTATCATCTTAATTTTTACAACTCAAAATAATTGTATCTTTCGATATTTACTAATAAAAACTTATCTAATTTTAAATGTGAGGTTTGTCGTTTAATTAAACACCAACATCTATCATATCCACCCCACCCTTCACTTCTTTCGCTCCTTTTTCACTGATTCATAATGACTCATGGGAACCTCTCGAACTTCAAGCTACACCAATAAAAAATGGTTTATTTACTTTGATTGATGATCACATTCGAATGACTTGGGTCTAAAAATTAAAAGACAAATCTGAAGTGGCAGCCACCTTAAAATTCTGGCACTTCTTTTGACCCAAGTCAAAATCTCTATCTTAGTCCTTCGAACCAACAAACGTCGAGAATTTTTTTAGCCCAATATTGGTAGAATTTTTGGTAAGGCATCCTCCATCATAGCTCATGTACAGATACACCTCGACAAAATAGGATAATCGAGAGGAAAAAACCAATACCTTCTTGAACTTGCTAGTTTAATTATGTTTCAATCAAATGTCTCGCACTTTAGAAATGAAGTCGTCCTTCGCGCCAAGTATCTCATAAATAGAGTCCCCACAAAAATTCACAACTTCAGGACCTCGTTAGCAGCCTTGATATTGTATTTTCCTACCAATCGGTTCTTCTCTATATTAAATCCCAAAATATTTGGGTGTACAACCATTGTTCGAAACACAGCCCCAAATCCTAGTAAACTTGATTCTCGATCAATCAAATGTGCCTTCCATAGATATTCAACCACTCAAAAAGGCTATCAATGTCTAAAACCTACCATCAATAAACTCTATTGAGAATGTTGAAGCCTCCTTTTTAGAAAGTATCCCCTACTTCCCTAACATTGCCCCTTCTGTTGGATGTTCCAACCTACTACATCCACTGTTTCAGAGGAACCCTCCGCCCCACTAGATCCACTACCAACCAGACCAACATCTCCTCCATCCATTCTATGTGTCTACACTCAGCGTATCAAACCCTCGATTGAAGCTTGTCTCAATGTCCCTACACGTCCCTACTCTTGAGCCTGCTGCCACGTTGCAGTCTTTGGAATCTGCTCCGACTAGCATCCCCGGAACAATACTCTAAATTTACGGAGATTCCTCCTGCCCTAAATGAGTTGAATTTTACCATTGAGGTATGCAATCAGGCATGCTCTCTTTATCCCATAGTAAAATATATCTCATTAAATAGCTTATCACCGATCTAAAAAGCATATGTCACTTCCTAGATGAATTGTTGTCTTCCATCAATTATTGAGGTAGCATTGGTAGACCATTCCTATAAGACGACAATAATGCATGAGATGAATGCCTTCGACAAAACCATATGTGAGATGTTGATCATCGTCGAGGAAAGAAAGCAGTGGATTGTCGGTGGATTTTCAACACCTAATTTAACTCTGATTGATTCTTTGAATGTAACAGGACAGTTGGTTGTCAAAGGCTATTCACAAACCTATGAAGTTAACAATGAGGAAACATTTGTTCTGGTAGCTAAACTAAACACCATTCGGGTTCTGTTATCTCTTGTTATAATCTGAATTGGCCCTTACTCCAACTGGATGTCAAGAATGTCTTCCTTAATAGCAATCTCGTAGAAGGGCATAAGTTTCTCCCACTAGGTTTTGCTCAATCTATTCCCGTGGACAAGTGTGTTGATTGCGGAAGTCTATTTATGGATTAAAATGATACCCTCAGGGTTAGCTCAACAAGTTACATAAGTTATTGTTGCTCATAGTTTCTCTCGGATCTAATATGATCACATGATGTTCTTCTGCCACTCATTCGAAGACCATATTAACATCCTCATCGTCCATGTCGATGAAATCATACTCACAGGCGATGATCGACAAGCCTTAGAATCTGTCAAAAGCATCATATCCGCATCTATTGAGATGCACTTCTCTTCGGTATTTCCTAAGTATAGAAGTAGCTCGGTCGTCTCAAGGTATTAGTCTTTCCTAATGCAAATATGTGAAAGATTTATTAACTTAGACAAAACTACTTCTTTACAAACGGAAATTGTTCCAATGGATCCCAAAGAAAAGTTGGTTGATGTTTCCAATGCATATCCAGTGAACAAGACAAACTATTAATGTCTAACGGGGAAACTCATTTATCTAGCCCATACGCATCCCAACATTTGTCCCTACGAGCACCACCTCAATGTTGTGCATCGGATACTCTTAAAAGGCGCATCGGGCTTGGATTTGTTGTTTTCTCATCACCACTCGCTTTGTTGCAATTTATACGGACGAAGATTAGACTGGGTCTGTCCATCATCGTCGATCTACCTATGATTATCGCTTTTCTTCATGTGGGCAAAAATTGTCACATGAAAAAAAAGGTCTATGATTACCCGTAGCGATGAAGAAACCGAGTTTAGTTATGTCCTTAGGAGTATTTGAAGCCCTCTGGTTGTGCATAGCGTTTCCCGAACTATGCATATCGATCTTCATTCCTCTAAAGTTGCTTTGTGACAATTAAGCCACCAGCAGCATTGCCCATAATCCAGTCCAACATCTGCGTGCCAAGAATGTGTAGATTGACAGTCATTTTGCCAAGTAAAAGCTTGATTCAAGGAAAATTTGTGTTCCATTTGTTCCTTCCACTGACCAACAAATAGATATTCCCACAAAGAATCTTCTTTGACCGTTGTTCGATAAATTTAAATCCAAGCTGAACATGATTGAGATATATGCTTCAACTTGAGGGGGAGTATTAGAAGTTAATAGCATCAATTTATTTCCTTCTTTTATATTTCGTGTTTTATATATTTCCTTCTATTAAATTTCCTATTTGTCTTTCCTATTTTATATATTTCCTGTGTTAGGAGTCATATAATCTAGATGTATACCTCCCCTTTCCTATCAATAAGATTATTCTACCGTATTCCCAAAAATTACAGAGTGCATAGGTAGCCTATAAATCATAAATTTGATTTCCTTATTATTATATTACTGAAAAATAGACATAGAATCTAACTAATAGATCAATGGATTCACATGATTACATAAAATAATTAATGCTCGCATGAAGATCAATGCAGTCTTAAGATGAATCGTATGGTTGAAATTGCAAATCTATGTGGAATAGGATCGTTTAGTATATGATTAACAATGGCATTTTTTTTATCATGGTTGCATTATGGAGAGAGATTACTGTCACCTATCTTGGAATTCTTTACTGAAAAGAAAACAATTCCTAGCACATGCGGTTGTAAAGAATTAAATTGACCACAGCAAAGGAAGGAATAAACTTATAAAGGTATGATTTCCCTCCCTCAATTGAGATTTTGGAATTCCTTGATAATGTGAATGAGTCTAATACATACTCGCGGTATTAAGCATGTTCCCAATGAGGATCAAATGTAGCAAAATTGGAGCTAATGAGAACCTGGATGAGTTTGAATAACATGCATGATAGGCAAATGTTGGCCTCGATTAGCATCACAAGGCGATGATGTCCAGGCTAGTCAACCCTACAAGTGATGCTTTGACACAAATAAGGTCGGGAAGAAGCATATTAACATGTTTTTAACCATGTATAAGATTCAATATTCACGAGAATGACCATAGGATTTGTTTATTGCATGTATTGTGAGTCAAAATTACAAGAAATACATGGGTGTTCATTTTGTGGGATACCTATTCTGAAGCATTTAGAGTGTAACATAAGGAAAATGTGGGAGATGTATTTTTTTATGAATTTGGCTGGAAAAAAAATGCAGGATAAACCTTTCAGGTATTTGGAACTCCTTAAATAGCTCATTCTCAATATACTTGGAATTCACCTGATTCAGCCGAATTCCAAATACATTGGAATTCATCTATTAGTAAGTATTTATAATAATTGGAAAACATTATTTCATGTAATTGGATGAACATATGATGGTCAATCAGATTACCTTATCC
This sequence comes from Phalaenopsis hybrid cultivar, assembly GCA_002079205.1. NCBI lineage: Eukaryota > Viridiplantae > Streptophyta > Magnoliopsida > Asparagales > Orchidaceae > Phalaenopsis > Phalaenopsis hybrid cultivar. The sequence goes on from JXCR01094463.1 coordinate 144,194, forward strand.
TCAAGGTGAATGTTCAAGCAAACTGCCTACGTTGATGGTATTTTGGTCCTATTATCAATATTGGAAGAGCTAACTAAATCAACATCAGCATCCATGTTGAACAATCATGCACTATGGATAAATGGATGAATCAATAAAGACCTTAAGCTGCGATATTGATACAAGTAAAGATAAATATCATGCCAATGAGCTTGTGTTGATAGCTTCAAGGTTTGTCCATTGATGTTACCAATTTAATGAAATTGTCTGTGAATCTTACTGCAAACAAAAAATAGAGATTATAGAAGGACTGCCAAACCCTCCATAACTAGATGAGTGGGGACCATTGAATCATGAAACTTCATCATCTTAATCAAATGGCTGAGAACAATCTAGAGTCCAATTCTTTTTTGGGACATCATCTACGCGCACATGACCTTCCATGTCAATTTGTATTATTATCCTTTCCTCCATTATAGTCCCTAAATTAAGCATTGTTTTTATAAGAGACCCAAAATAAAAGCATGGGCATACACCTTATTTCTTTAATGAATTACTGGCTTAGATCCTTGTTTTCCTCTGTCTTTTAAAATAAACAGTAAGAGCTTTTTCCTTGTGTATCTTGTAGAAAAGAAATCTTATATTTAAAAGACAAATAATTTTTCATCCATAGGAGCACAGCGGCAAAAGTTATATTAGAAAACATCCCCCCATTAAAACAAGCATATACTTTATCAAAAGTAACTCAACATAGAGAAGTTAAATGCTATATTTATGGATATCAACGTGNGTTCAAACCTACTACATCCACTGTTTCCGAAGAGCCCTCTGCCCCACTAGATCCACTACCAACCAGACCAACATCTCCTCCATCCATTCTGTCTCTACACTCAGCATATCAAACCCTCAGTTGAAGCTTGTCCCAATGCCCCTACTCTTGAGCCTGTTGCCTAGTTGCAGTCTTTGGAATCTGCTCCGACCAGCATCCCCGGAACGATAACAGAGATTCCTCCTGCCCTAAATGAGTTGAATTCTACATTGAGGTATGCAATCAGGCATGCTCTCTTTATCCCATAGTAAAATATATCTCATTCCACAGCTTATCACCGACTTAAAAAGCATTTTTCACTTCCTAAATGAATCGTTGCCTTCATCAATTATTTAGTTAGCATTGGCAGACCCTTCCTATAGGACACGATAGTAATGCATGAGATGAATGCCTTCGACAAAACCATATGTGAGATGTTGTTGATCATCCTCGAGGAAAGAAAGCAATGGATTGTCGGTGGATTTTCAACACCTAATTTAACTCTAATAGATTCTTTTAATGCAACAAAGGATAATTGGTAGTCAAAGGCTATTCACAAACCTATGAAGTTAACAATGAGGAAACATTTGTTCTGGTAGCTAAACTAAGCATCATTCGGGTTCCGTTATCTCTTGTTATAATCTGAATAGACCCTTACTCCAACTGGATGTCAAGAATGTCTTCCTTAATAGCAATCTCGTAGAAGGGCATCAGTTTCTCCCACTAAGCTTTGACTCAATCTATTCCCATGGACAAGTGTGTTGATTGCAGAAGTCTATTTATGGATTAAAATGATACCCTCAGGGTTAGCTCAACAAGTTACACAAGTTATTGTTGCTCATAGTTTCTCTCGGATCTAATATGATCACATGACGTTCTTCTGCCACTCATTCGAAGACCATATTAACATCCTCATCGTCCATGTCGATGAAATCATACTCACAGGCGATGATCGACAAGCCTTAGAATCTGTCAAAAGCATCATATCCGCATCTATTGAGATGCACTTCTCTTCGGTATTTCCTAAGTATAGAAGTAGCTCGGTCGTCTCAAGGTATTAGTCTTTCCTAATGCAAATATGTGAAAGATTTATTAACTTAGACAAAACTACTTCTTTACAAACGGAAATTGTTCCAATGGATCCCAAAGAAAAGTTGGTTGATGTTTCCAATGCATATCCAGTGAACAAGACAAACTATTAATGTCTAACGGGGAAACTCATTTATCTAGCCCATACGCATCCCAACATTTGTCCCTACGAGCACCACCTCAATGTTGTGCATCGGATACTCCACTTAAAAGGCGCATCAGGCTTGGATTTGTTGTTTTCTCATCACCACTCGCTTTGTTGCAATTTATACGGACGAAGATTAGACTGGGTATGTCCATCATCGTCGATCTACCTCTGATTATCGCTTTTCTTTATGTGGGCAAAAATTGTCACATGAAAAAAAGGTCTATGATTACCCGTAGCGATGAAGAAGCCGTGTTTAGTTATGTCCTTAGGAGTATTTGAAGCCCTCTGGTTGTGCATAGCGTTTCCCGAACTATGCATATCGATCTTCATTCCTCTAAAGTTGCTTTGTGACAATTAAGCCACCACCAGCATTGCCCATAATCCAGTCCAACATCTGCGTGCCAAGAATGTGGAGATTGACAGTCATTTTGCCAAGTAAAAGCTTGATTCAAGGAAAATTTGTGTTCCATTTGTTCCTTCCACTGACCAACAAATAGATATTCCCACAAAGAATCTTCTTTGACCGTTGTTCGATAAATTTAAATCCAAGCTGAACATGATTGAGATATATGCTTCAACTTGAGGGGGAGTATTAGAAGTTAATAGCATCAATTTATTTCCTTCTTTTATATTTCGTGTTTTATATATTTCCTTCTATTAAATTTCCTATTTGTCTTTCCTATTTTATATATTTCCTGTGTTAGGAGTCATATAATCTAGATGTATACCTCCCCTTTCCTATCAATAAGATTATTCTACCGTATTCCCAAAAATTACAGAGTGCATAGGTAGCCTATAAATCATAAATTTGATTTCCTTATTATTATATTACTGAAAAATAGACATAGAATCTAACTAATAGATCAATGGATTCACATGATTACATAAAATAATTAATGCTCGCATGAAGATCAATGCAGTCTTAAGATGAATCGTATGGTTGAAATTGCAAATCTATGTGGAATAGGATCGTTTAGTATATGATTAACAATGGCATTTTTTTTATCATGGTTGCATTATGGAGAGAGATTACTGTCACCTATCTTGGAATTCTTTACTGAAAAGAAAACAATTCCTAGCACATGCGGTTGTAAAGAATTAAATTGACCACAGCAAAGGAAGGAATAAACTTATAAAGGTATGATTTCCCTCCCTCAATTGAGATTTTGGAATTCCTTGATAATGTGAATGAGTCTAATACATACTCGCGGTATTAAGCATGTTCCCAATGAGGATCAAATGTAGCAAAATTGGAGCTAATGAGAACCTGGATGAGTTTGAATAACATGCATGATAGGCAAATGTTGGCCTCAATTAGCATCACAAGGCGATGATGTCCAGGCTAGTCAACCCTACAAGTGATGCTTTGACACAAATAAGGTCGGGAAGAAGCATATTAACATGTTTTTAACCATGTATAAGATTCAATATTCACGAGAATGACCATAGGATTTGTTTATTGCATGTATTGTGAGTCAAAATTACAAGAAATACATGGGTGTTCATTTTGTGGGATACCTATTCTGAAGCATTTAGAGTGTAACATAAGGAAAATGTGGGAGATGTATTTTTTTATGAATTTGGCTGGAAAAAAAATGCAGGATAAACCTTTCAGGTATTTGGAACTCCTTAAATAGCTCATTCTCAATATACTTGGAATTCACCTGATTCAGCCGAATTCCAAATACATTGGAATTCATCTATTAGTAAGTATTTATAATAATTGAAAAACATTATTTCATGTAATTGGATGAACATATGATGGTCAATCAGATTACCTTATCCTCAAGGTGAATGTTCAAGCAAACTGCCTACGTTGATGGTATTTTGGTCCTATTATCAATATTGGAAGAGCTAACTAAATCAACATCAGCATCCATGTTGAACAATCATGCACTATGGATAAATGGATGAATCAATAAAGACCTTAAGCTGCGATATTGATACAAGTAAAGATAAATATCATGCCAATGAGCTTGTGTTGATAGCTTCAAGGTTTGTCCATTGATGTTACCAATTTAATGAAATTGTCTGTGAATCTTACTGCAAACAAAAAATAGAGATTATAGAAGGACTGCCAAACCCTCCATAACTAGATGAGTGGGGACCATTGAATCATGAAACTTCATCATCTTAATCAAATGGCTGAGAACAATCTAGAGTCCAATTCTTTTTTGGGACATCATCTACGCGCACATGACCTTCCATGTCAATTTGTATTATTATCCTTTCCTCCATTATAGTCCCTAAATTAAGCATTGTTTTTATAAGAGAACCAAAATAAAAGCATGGGCATACACCTTATTTCTTTAATGAATTACTGGCTTAGATCCTTGTTTTCCTCTGTCTTTTAAAATAAACAGTAAGAGCTTTTTCCTTGTGTATCTTGTAGAAAAGAAATCTTATATTTAAAAGACAAATAATTTTTCATCCATAGGAGCACAGCGGCAAAAGTTATATTAGAAAACATCCCCCCATTAAAACAAGCATATACTTTATCAAAAGTAACTCAACATAGAGAAGTTAAATGCTATATTTATGGATATCAACGTGGAAACAAAAATCGATCAGTTATATAATCAAAACAATATGAAATTTGAGGAAACTTTACTCAGAAAATCACATTTCATCATCATGATTTTAATCATTCATCCCAGCTACTCTGGGTAAAATAACCACAGTTTGAAGCATATATAAAAGAGTACACATTAGAGCAGTACCAATACTAAAAACAAGCAAACAGTATTTTCAACACATCAAGGGTTTTTACACAAAATTAAGCACAATAGAACTCTAAGCCACATGTCGTTCAACAAATCAAAGAGGAAAACTGTGTGGTTACCCTCGCCCCAAATCCATGACAGCTCGAAAGCGTCCTCAAAAACCTAGCTTGGTACGTCGCCAGTGCCGGCGCTTTGCATTGTACCTGAAAGTGCCACATAAGAATCAAACACGAAAACAAATCGCGAGATCATAGAAGCGGAACACGTAATACGCTAAGTAGCCTAGGAAGCAAATGAAGAATACCTGATGGTGTTGTTGGTTCTCATACGAATCCAGTGGGGAATGGGCCTGTTCTGCCTCATCTTCTTTGCCAGCTTCTTCTTGATCCGGAAAGTCTTGAAAGACGGCTAAATAATAGTAGCGAAAAACTTTACGAGCATGAAATCGTATGAAATGGAAGAAGAAAACAAAATTAAAAAAAAAAAGTGAAAAGAAGATAAGAGTAGAGAGATCCACCATCTTCTCTGCTGCTCTTGTCCAAGACGGCCGGTGTTGGGAAAACCCTAGTTGAGATGAAGTCGTGTTCTTGTGGTTTATATAGTCCCTGAACCGGTCGGTCTGAAATTTGTGAAGAATTTTAATGACCCGAACCGGAGTCGCCTAGATCGAGAACCCTACTGCCCTACAATAATCATTCACGATAAAATACAGCAAGATCCCTATGGAGAGTTACACGGGGTTGTATAAAATTGATCAAGGCACTTGAACAACTCGAATTGCGCCAGAGATCCTGTTTTTTTTTTAATTTAAGCTAAATGAATTAATTTTGACCATAATTAAACATATTTATTAATATTGAAGAATAAATTTATTTATTCAGCAAATAATTTGTTAAATCATCAATATTTAAATGATATAATATATGATCTAATACCTAGAGAGTTAGAGCCTTAGGAAGGGGAATGTGAAATAAAGTCAAGTAATTCATAAAGTCCCCTAAAGAAACGAAGGGGAGGTCTCTTCATTCGTCATGTTTCTTCTTATTTATAAAAGCGTATTTGTATAATTACAGAAAAAATGAACAATTATGGAAATTTCCCGTAAGTGATTAATTATGTTGATCTTATACCAAATATGTTTACAATTTGAATTTGAATGTAGCGATAACCAGTTGGTCGACAAGCTTGAATTCAGTCGATCAAGTCGACTAGTCGAGTGACGATCGTGCCTTTTAAATTAAATGACCGATTGGTTGATATATTGCGATCAGGTGCCCTTATAATGAGTTTAGTCGGTTCAGCACCGATTGAATCCTTTCGCCATAATGTGTCAGATGGCCTCTAGTAAGATATCGGTGATTGGATGGCCGACTCATATCACATTTTTGTAGTCTAATGCTTCGATCGTCCGACCATCATCATGAGTTGTTCAATTGATTTGAGAATCATGCGACGGTCTTTGTGCTTACATATTAGTTTTTCAAGTTTTTCTGCTCCTTAAATGTGATAGCTATGATAAAGACAGTGAAATTGTTTAATAATTAGTGGTGCTAAAGTCAAGAAAAATTAATTTGATCATTTTCTTCCCTTTGGATTTTGTGCCCATATGTTTTATAAATAAAGTCACGGGGCTTCGTACAGTGTATTTCGTCGTCAATTTCTCCTAAACAACTGAGTTGTGTTATGTCTGACAGTTTGAGTCGGATCACCATGGACCCCTAGATTCTAGCCTAAGTGGGCTATCGGGTCTCAAACCCTGCAAAGAAGAAAAAGAATAAGAGGGAGAGACGGCCAGTATCCGAAACTGCATTGTAGGATCCGGTTGATTCGTCTAGAGATCCTAAGGGGCGAATGAAGAAATTCCCTCGTAAGGAGGCCATATTCCCTT
>JXCR01094481.1:0-23105 GCA_002079205.1 Phalaenopsis hybrid cultivar
AGCCCGGGATAAAAAAAAGAGGAGACTCTAATAAGCTCTATAAAAAAAATCTGAATGCCAATTAAAAAAAATTTATGAATGGCATGAAAGGCTCCTCAAAGCTTTGTGGGCTCTTCACCCACTACCTTTTCACGCTTCGTGCGTTGACCCTCTGGGTCCGGCAGTCCTTCCTCGAAAGTTGACTTACCTCTTTGTACGTGGACTCTTCACCCACGTGTTTTCACGCTTCGTGCGTTGACCCTATGGGTCCAGCAGTCCTTCCTCGGAAGTTGATTTGCCTCTTTGTAAGTGGACTCTTCACCCACTACCTTTTCATGTTTTCTNTTTTTTTCTTATTTTTATTTTGCGGTCAAGAGTATAATTTGTTCGTGTCAGTGTTCATTACTAAGAGTTTGTTTATGTCACTCGTAGCTTATTGAATAATATGTTGATAAGTTGATTAAAAATAATTTATTGATAAGTTAGGTACGATGGTTGTTATAAATTTTTATTTTCTTGGAAAAATCATACCGCAGTTAGAAAACTCTCACCGCACCTAAATAGGTGCGGCGTAAAAATGTTATTTTTAGCGTTTTGAAAACGCATAAACTGTCAAAATATGGTTTACCCAAATTGATCATGTACATTTCCAAAACACCACTGCACCAAATAAGTTGTGTCAAACGGGCCCTAAGATACTAAAACATTGAAAAACATCTTTGGTGTGCTCGTTTTGGGTGTTGGAGAAAGGGAGAGAGGGAAGGGGGCCTCCATGTCCCCCTAATTATATATATTAAATGAGATGAGAGGGTGGGGTCCATTACGATAAAGTGGTTCTTCCGTAATAATAAAAAAAAATGGGGGATAGTTACATAAAAACAATCGGAATCATTGATGTTTATAAATTAATCGAATGGGTAGTTTTTTTGAATAACAGAATCAATGTATTTACGTGTGTTATCATCAAACTATTTAGAATTTGATAAAAATTTTACCATGAATTTTATATTTGAGTGAGAATTTGAAAAATGGATGAAAGATGGTGATTGATTTGTAAATAACAAGTTTTGGGTGGTATTCAAACCCATAACCCTAAATTGCCCCCAAAAAAATGTTGGGAAAGGAATCTTTTCTCCATGGATCCTTCTTCATTCCGCCCTCTTTGCCCTTCTCCTTCTCACTCTTTTCTTGGAGTCAGACAAGTGTTTAACTGAAGGACTAATATCTTCTACTCCTTCGACTTCTTCAGATTTTAATCTTTATTTTGTGCCTTGTGCAGATGAGAAAGTAATTTTTATATGTGTTGATGTTGAAGAAGAATCAAAGAAATGGGATATTGTGTTGGTGGGCTATGCTTTAGGTAGAAGACCTTTTTATGACCATCTTCTTCAAGATATTAGGTAAAATCTAGAAACTCAAATGCTCGGTGGAGCTTCTTTTTCTTTTGTGATAGTTTCTTTCTTTTTAAGTTTAATTGTATGGAGGATTATGAGATGGTGCTTTCGGGTGCTCTTGATTCATTTGGTGTCAAACTATTTTTCTTTAAGAAATTGAATCATGATTTTAGACCAGATGAAGAGAAATTTAAAGATATTCTGATCTGGGTAAAATTTCTTATCTTATCTCTTCTTGTCTTATAAAAATGATATTTCTAAATTACAAGCTAAATTGGCATCCCTCTTGCTATTAACCAATTGACAGCTAATGGATCTAAACGGACCTGTGCTGGGATTAATAGTTATATTAATTTGAATTCTCCCTTTCTCAAATCTATTGTCATTGTTGTTAAAAATCTAGAAATTTACATGTCTGATGCATGCTAGAAAATTCGTGGTGGTAGAGTAATGAATTATCATCTTAGCGTTGCATGAGAATTCAGTCCACACTCAAGTGAAAGAAAACATCCATTTATGACACCATAAATTTTTACGTTGAAAACTCGTATAGAGAAAAAACTAAATGGTCTAGCACAGTAATAAAAAAGTTATTATTGGTTGATGATTATAGAGACTCATTGTCCCACAGACGGGAAAGGGTTGTCATATTTTCCAAAATACAACGTCGACTGACGACATCCGATCGGTGGTGGTCAAAGGTGATTTATGGTGTTCGACGGCAGTCAGGGGCGGTTGACGGCGACGACAGTGCTCGACGACGATCAATGGTTGTCAATAGCGGTTGACAATGGTAATTGGCAATCAACGGGTGTCTACAACGGTCGATGGTGGTCAGCGGCGGTCAGAGGTGGTTCACAACGGTTGTCGGTGGTCGACGGCAGTTGCTGGTGGTTGACGGCAGTCGGCGGTAATCGACGATGACATGGATATTGTTGGACTTCAACTCCTTCTCAAAGTTTCAAGTTCTCTCTCAAGCCTTAAGCTCCCCCTTCATGAGAGGATGACACTTTATTTATAGTGTTTTATGTGCAATTAATGCAAGAATATGAACCACTTTGATCTGACGACCCGAAGATTTTCCTTTAATCAGACGACATTTGATAGAAATTTCAGTTTGAACAATATTGAGCTCATTGGATTCGTCTTATTGAGACACTCGATTCGAGTGTATGTTTGCTAGATTCAAGATTTGTTGAACTTTCTAAATAAGTCCAAAAATTTTTAAGAGTGGTTCAATGACTCGATCCGAGCTTGATTTGACTCATATTGGACAAACTTTGATATCATTCGGCCTGTCTCATCGAGCCGGTTAACTTGACTATAACTTTGCTGAAATCAAAGTTATGGATGACTTTCTATCAAGATTTAAACATTTCTTACTCAAAATATTGTCTCGAAATCCATGTTATGCCTCGAGATTCATGTCGAATGATAAGAATTTATTAATGGCGTATCAGTTGCCCCTAGTTTCGGGCGAGACCATCATCATCGTCCGAAAATATTAAAATGTGAAACCTTTTTTTTCATGTATATATCCATTGTTTTTTTTAATGAATATAGAATGTGAAAGGCTAAAAGTTGGAACGTGGAAGACCAAAGGTGAGACGACGGAAGACCAAAAGTCAGAAGGTGGAAGGTTAGAAGGGGGAAAGCTAAAGGACACTAGAATTTAAGCAGATTTCTATATATATAATAAAATTAGAAGCTGAAAGGCCTAAAATTTGGAAGGTGGAAGACCAATTGACATAGGAATTAATGTTATATCTCATCTCAAACCTTTAAATAAAGGTCATGGATGAGGGGGAGAATCACCACTGATGAGAAGGATAAGGATAAAGAGAGAAAAAGAGCGGAGAAAATTCTTTTGCTAGCGAGATTTTCTCGAAGAAGAAATTTATCCTTCGTTGTGGTGAAAAGAAAAGTGGTCCCCGTCCAGCATGGCTCAAGAGCAACAAGATATTCTTTCTTGTTGCAGCGAAGAGTTGCGGTGAAGAGTTATGACACAGAAGAAATGATCCTTGTCCTGTGTAACACATTAATAGTGGGATCTTTTGTCTCGTTGTTATGAATAAGAAAGTTGTCCCCGTCCTATGTAGCAGACTAGCGATGTGATCTTATTTCTTGTTATGACGAATAGGAAAGTCGTCCTTGCCCTACGTAATATGCGAGCAATGAGATCTTCTTTCTCATTGTGATGAAGAGGAAAATCATCTTCATCCTACATAGCAGGCGAGCAAAGGGATTTTCTTGCTTGTTGCTGCTACACATTTTGGCGGAGATGAAAAAATGCTAGATTTTTTCTATCGCACTTTGAGGAGAGAATTTCATGTTTCTATAGTGGCGATATCTCTTTTAGCTTTTGTACCAGTTCTTGGTTGCCTTTATAGCTGGTGAGTGGGGCATTTCCTGTTGAGCGTTGAACTAGTGGTAAGTAAGTTCTTTTGGGTTGCGGTTGTCACGCCCCGCGTAGGAGATGAAAAATCTCGTGTTGAGACTCCTTCATGTTACGTACTCGGTCTTTCAGAGAATGACCTAAAACACCCACTTTAGCAGGGTAATGCCTTCCGAAGTACGAGGATGCTGAGGCTTGATGACCTCAGTTTCGTGACTATCTTCTGGAAAAATGGGTGTTGGATCCATATGATATGTATTGCAAGTGTTGTGTCTCATGGTCATGCAGCAATTCTTACAAGTATTTTAGTGATGAAAATGTTATATTTCTCACAGATGACGCCAAGCTTACGCGTGCTAGAAAATTCACTGCGGTAGAGTAATAGAGTATCGTCTTAGCATTGCACGAGAATTTAACGCACACTCACATGAAATAAAGCAACCAGTAATAACAACAGAAGTTTTTATGTAGAAAATTCATAAAGGGAAAAAAGTCACGGGGCACAACCCAGTTGTAAAACTCCACTATTTGTTGATGATTGTAGAGTCTCCTCATCACATAGACGAAAAATAGTTACCATATTTTTGAAATTACAAAGTCGATTAACAGTGTTCGATCGGTGGTGGTCGACGGTGATAGATGGTGTTCAACGACGATCAATGATGGTCGACGACGGTTGTTGATGTTTGACGACAACGGTAATGTTTGACAACAATCGGTGCTTGTCAATGGTGGTCGGTAGAGGACAACGACAATCACCGAGTGTCTACAGCGATCGGTGGCAGTCAACGGCGGTTGGCGGTGGCCGACGGCTTTTGGCGGCGATCAACGATGACAGGAATGGTGTTGGACTTCATCTCTTTGTCAAAACTTCAAGTTCTCTTTCAAGCCTCATGCCCCACCCCGAAAGAGGTTGGGTTATATTTATAACATTCTGGGTGTAATTATCGTAGGAATATGAACCAATTTAAAGGCACTCAGAGGTACAGGGAGCTTCCTTCATTCAGATGATAATTGATGGACATCTGAGTGCTTTTACGATGTCGGCATTAAGCAAATTTGGCCCCATTGGATTCGTCTTATCGAGAAGCTCAATTCGACAATCGACTTGCTAGATTCAACATTTGTTAACCTTCTAAATATGTCCCAAAAACTTTCAAGAGAGATTTAATGACTTGATCTAAGCTTGATTTGACTCAGATTTGACCAATATTCATATCATTCGGTCTGTCTCGTCCTGTTAGTTTGAATATAAGTTTGCTGAAATTGAAGCTCAGGATAATATTTTATCAAGATTTGAACATTTTTTGTTTAAAATATTATCTCGAAATCCGTTTCATGCCTTGAGTTTCGTATTAGATGATGAGAATTTATTGGTGATGTATCGATATTTATATTTGTCCACCCTACATGTGCTAATTCAACTCAGTTGGATTCGAACTCGGGACATGTGGGACTTACGTCGAAGCTGTCAATCAATAGGCCACTGATTGAANGGGTGTAATTATCGTAGGAATATGAACCAATTTAAAGGCACTCAGAGGTCCAGGGAGCTTCCTTCATTCAGATGATAATTCATGGACGTCTGAGTGCTTTTACGATGTCGAAATTAAGCAAATTTGACCTCGTTAGATTCGTCTTATCGAGAAGCTCAATTCGACAATCGACTTGCTAGATTCAACATTTGTTAACCTTCTAAATATGTCCCAAAAACTTTCAAGAGAGATTTAATGACTTGATCTAAACTTGATTTGACTCAGATTTGACCAATATTCATATCATTCGGTCTGTCTCGTCGAGCCTGCTAGTTTGAATATAAGTTTGCTGAAATTGAAGCTCGGGATAATTTTTTTATCAAGATTTGAACATTTTTTGTTTAAAATATTATCTCAAAATCCGTTTCATGCCTTGAGTTTCGTATCAGATGATGAGAATTTATTGGTGATGTATCAATATTTATATTTGTCCACCCTACATGTGCTAATTCGACTCAGTTGGATTCGAACTCGGGACATGTGGGACTTACGTCGAAGCTGTCAATCAATAGGCCACTGATTGAACTCCCGTACGCACATATATATATCTGTGTGTGTGTGTGTGTGTGTGTGAGTGTGGGCGCGCGCGCGCACGTGCATATCTCAAGATAAGAGTATATTTCAAAACATAACTCACGTTTTTTTGCATCTATATACCTAAAACCAAAGTATATATTTTTTTTCATATATATCATTTTGTCTGGACATAAAAAAAATTTCTCGCCTTTTTTTTTTAAAATAAAAAAAAGGCGTTGCTTAGTAATTCTATTTCTACTAGAAGCTGTGCTTAAAAGTTAAAACAGTGACGTGAAATTTAGGGTGATATAAATGTTAAAAATAAATTGTTAGTGTTAGATATGTGAACACATAAGCACAAGGTGATATGCCTGTAAATGCCCTAAAGATAAAGCATCAATTTGCATTTTATTCTTCTCCCCCAATTCTAGTTTGGCCCACTTTTTGCCTAAAATTTATCTGTATTTGGATTTAATTTTAAATTATGATATAATATAAATTCAATTTGATTAAATAAAAAATACATTTATTATTTTTGTTAAATTCAATTTTTTTCTTATCTCAATTTTTAGTTTTCAAATTTAAGTTATTTGTTAATATAAATTTCACTTATCATATCAATTTTTCCGACCCAAATTTAGCTATTTGTCAATAAAAATTTAAATTTTTTGAGGAATTGAATTAAAATATAAATAATAAAATATAGATTCAATTAATTTTATTGATATGGCTATTGTGATGGGCCTTGAACAAATTCTTAATGGGGCACTTTATTGTGTTAATGCTTAGGCCCTTGTAGGTAGACTTTTGGTTTAATTTGCTTGAGAGGCTGAATGTGTTTTAGCCTCCATTTAACTCTTATAGTTTATTCTTTATTTTTTTATCATATCTCATTGAGTCGCCTAGTTCTCCTCTAAACAAAATACATTATTCATTCATATGAAAAACCTTATATTGTTATGCATGCAAAATGGGAATTTTAAGAAATAAATGCTCTCACTTGCAAATGAATATTATATTCATATGCATGCAAATGAATCCTCACTAAAATATAATACATAATTTATTAATAGTGGTGAAATTTATTATAATCATAATTTTAATTGAGCCATTAAGCACACCAAAAGGGAACATCTTCCTTAAAATATCTGATTGTTACATTACTCTTTACCAGATTCGCTTCGATACAAAATATGATAAGGTGAGGAATTTTTTGATGAAATAAAATACTAAAAATGTCATGAATATTTGGAGTTAGGTCTAAATATTTGTTCTGTAGATTTTGAAAGACTTTTTAAAAGATTTCGAATGAAATGGTGNCCTTCGATACAAAATATGATAAGGTGAGGATTTTTTTGATGAAATAAAATACTAAAAATGTCATGAATGTTTGGAGTTAGGTCTAAATATTTGTTCTGTAGATTTTGAAAGACTTTTTAAAAGATTTCGAATGAAATGGTGGTTGAAATACAAATGCTAGTCTATTTTATGCATGTTGGTCTGATTTAAAATATCTCTTTCAGAAAAGGGTTTTTAGATTGAGTAATAGCTGAAAATTATTAGTAGTGGTTAATTTAAGATGTGTGCATATGATAAAGAGTGGATGAGTATTTATGGGCATGTTTACAATGATGTTGAAGGTTAGAGGATAAGATTATATCTTAATATGCTATAACTTGGTGGAGGNTTGTTGGTCTGATTTAAAATATCTCTTTCAAAAAAGGGTTTTTTGATTGAGTAATAGCTGAAAATTATTAGTAGTGGTTAATTTAAGATGTGTGCATATGATAAAGAGTGGATGAGTATTTCTGGGCATGTTTACAATGATGTTGGAGGTTAGAGGATAAGATTATATCTTAATATGCTATAACTTGGTGGAGGGCTATGAAGAGGGGTTTAAAATGGCCTTGAGACTTTGGTTATTGGTTATTGATATTAAGAGATGCTTTGGACGTGCATGAGGTGTGGTGAAAATTTTAGAGTAAAGTGTTACAGAGAGATAATGNATTGAGACTTCGGTTATTGGTTATTAATATTAGGAGATGCTTTGGACGTGCATGAGGTGTGGTGAAAATTTTAGAGTAAAGTGTTACAGAGAGATAATGATTAATTTAAAAGAAAAATAAAGATAAATACCTAATCTCAACACACAAAAAAAACAACACTTGAAGCCACAAAGTAACGATCATCAAAAGACAACGTTCTTACTCAAATAATTTATTAAAAATCATTACATATCAATCATATTTATAGGGTTCACAATAATAAAAAAAATTAATAAAATGAGAAAATTTTGAAGGGAATGATAGGTGATCATTAATGGAGGGAAGTGTTAACCATCTTCTTAATCTATTACTTTTTTATGACCACCCAAAGTTTATAAGTTTGAAAGTTCAAACATTATAGAAATAGAAATTGAAATATAAATAAAAAAAAAATTCAAATATTTCTTCTTCATATGACTTATTATGAGTTTTGAGCGGGCTCTCAATTGGGTACTTTCTTGAGCTATTGCTTAGGCTATAGGAAGTGGATATTTGACGTTATTTACTTTGAATTTGGATTAGTTTTCTTATTTACTTGATTCTTGTATTTTCTTTTTTATCTTTGATCATATCTCATTACACCGATATCTCTTTTTATATAACAACCGTACAATATTATGCATCACTTGATAAACCCTGAGAAACTGATTGACAACTTTTAATAGATTTGCATAGAATTTAGATGGTTGAAAGTCTTAGGAGTAAGATTCAACCAAAAACACAAATCTCAAACATCAGAAACATGCTTTAAGAAATTATCGTATGATTTATAAATATTTTTAGAAGTAAAAAACTTTAAAGTACATGTTAATGATATAATTGTTAAATTTATAAAACAGAAAAAAATTAATTTATAAATTACTTTTAATTAATTAATTAATAGTTACATATAAAATTATTATTAATTATTAATCAATTAAATTAACTTGAAAAATAATTAAACCCACAAAACCATTTCCCACTCCCACTCCCACTCCATCTATCCCACCCTAAACCATTGTCAACGACCCTCACCTCTGTACAGGTTTCACCTAAAACCATTCCTTTATACGGCCGCTATTACAGCTAGCGGGAAGGCAACGACGGGATCCAATGCACAAAGACCTCAAAAACTTTTATCTTTCTCTTCCTTCCCTTCCGCTCATACCAGAAACCGTTGAGGAAGGTAAACCTCGTCTTTCTCCCACTTCCTCCCCTCGTTTTCTCGCGCTTTAGCTTCTCTGAATCTTGTAAATCCTTCTTCCAAGTGGATTTACTAAATCCTACGTTGGCATCAATTTTTGATGTCGTAAATGTGGGATGTCTGCTCAAGCGCTATGGAACATTGCTTCATACATGCGTTGAGTCTCATAGCGCAAGACATCTATTTCAGACCTTTCAGCGTGTGTTGAGGGGCACATTGCTGAGATTGTTCTGTTAGGCTTCAATCATCACTCAGGCAACGTTCGGTCGACATGTTTATAAGTTGGATAGCTTCGATCGGGCCAAAATATCTTATTCGTCGCGTCACGCACAATAACTGGCTTAAATCGGCTCAATAGTCGACAAAGTAGTCTATATGACGAAACAGATTGTGTGAGTGTTGGCATCAATTTTTGATGTCACGAGTGTAGTGTTCACTTGCACGACTTAAGATGATCTACGGTTCGTCCNCACCCATTGTCGGGGTGGATATAAGTCCCATGTGCATTCCTCCCCATCCCCCTAGAAGTGGATTTGGCTCTCGCAGCTTTTCCTTCCTAGGGTACTTGGCTCTTTTTGATCGCTTAGGCTGCGTAGCTTCATTACTAATCTGAGCTTGATAAAAATTGAGCATCTTCCAACAAGTGCACTGTGCCTTGACTGCCCAGCACGCTTGTTGGGGGTCCTTTGTTGGCATCAATTTTTGATGTCACGAGTGTAGTGTTCACTTGCACGACTTAAGATGATCTACGGTTCGTCCGCAACGCCTAGTGGCTCGAGACACTTACCCGATACCTTTTTGACGCGTGTTGAGGGGCACGTAGTCAGGGTCATTTTGCTAGGCTATGACTTTCGCTCAGATGAAGGTCGGTCGGCATTTGACACGTCAAACGACTCCAATCGGGGCGAAAAATATTATGTGGCGCGTCGCACGCGATTTTGGTTCGAATTGGCCCGATCGTCAGCGAGGTTGTCCATATGACCCCGGATGACAAAACAGACTGCACCAACGTGTCCGGAACGTTGATTTTAGCTAGGAAGGACATACACTTTGTTGCGAGGACGTGTGCGAGCTAAAAAAGGCTNTAAGGGAATGATAGGTGATCATTAATGGAGGGAAGTGTTAACCATCTTCTTAATATATTACTTTTTTATGACCACCCAAAGTTTATAAGTTTGAAAGTTCAAACAGTATAAAAATAGAGATTGAAATATAAATAAAAAAAATTCAAATATTTCTTCTTCATGTGACTTATTATGAGTTTTGAGTGTGACTTATTATGAGTTTTGAGCGGGCTCTCAATTGGGTACTTTCTTGAGCTATTGCTTAGGCTATAGGAAGTGGATATTTGACGTTATTTACTTATAATTTGGATTCGTTTTCTTATTTACTTGATTCTTATATTTTCTTTTTTAACTTTGATCATATCTCATTACACCGATATCTCTTTTTATATAACAACCTTACAATATTCTGCATCACTTGATAAACCCTGAGAAACTTATTAACAGCTTTTAATAGATTTGCATAGAATTTAGATGGTTGAAAGTCTTAGGGGTAAGATTCAACCAAAAATACAAATCTCAAACATCAGAAACATGGTTTAAGAAATTATCGTATGATTTATAAATATTTTTAGAAGTAAAAAACTTTAAAGTACATGTTAATGATATAATTGTTAAATTTATTTAAATTGATTTTTTTTTATTTATAAATATTATAATCAATAATTAAATAATTATTGATTTATATTTAGCAATAATTTATCATTCATTAATTAATATTTGATTAATTATTTAGTAGATTAATTAATAATTTTTTATATTTTATAAAACAGATAAAATTTAATTTATAAATTACTTTTAATTAATTAATTAATAGTTACATATAAATTTATTATTAATTATTAATCAATTAAATTAACTTGAAAAATAATTAAACCCACAAAACCATCTTCCACTCCCACTCCATCTATCCCACCCTAAACCATTGTCAACAACCCTCACTTCTGTACAGGTTTCACCCAAAACCATTCCTTTATATAGTAGTTGTTACAGCTAGCGGGAAGGCAACGACGAGATCCAACGCACAAAGACCTCAAAAACTTTTATCTTTCTCTTCCTTCCCTTCCGCTCATACCAGAAACCGTTGAGGAAGGTAAACCTCGTCTTTCTCCCACTTCCTCCCCTCGTTTTCTCGCACTTTAGCTTTTCTGAATCTTGTAAATCCTTCTTCCAAGTGTATTTACTAAATCCTATGTTGGCATCAATTTTTGATGTCGTAAATGTGGGATGTCTGCTCAAGCGCTATGAAACATTGCTTCATGCATGCGTTGAGTCTCATAACGCAAGACATCTATTTCAGACCTTTCAACGTGTGCTGAGGGGCACGTTGCTGAGATTGTTCTGTTAGGCTTCAATCATCACTCAGGCAAAGTTTGGTCGACATGTTTATAAGTTGGATAGCTTCGATCGGGCCAAAATAACTTATTCGTCGCGTCACGCACAAGAACTGGCTTAAATCGGCTCAATAGTCGACAAAGTAGTCTATATGACGAAACAGTTTGTGTGAGCGCACCGATTTTACAAAGGAAGGACACCCATTTAACTAAGGTGTCACATGCATGCCAACAATGTGTGAATCAGTGCTTATTTTAATAATTATAATAATTATTATTATTATATATGAACAAATCCTAGTTAAACCTTATGCACACATTTCCCTACCCCACAGTCGAAACCTCGCAAAGCCCTAGCTCCTTCATCGCGCTGTCCTCTCGAAGCCCTCCCTCGCGCTCGAGACCCATAGGCTGGCGCTACTCATCGACGACCTCCTCAGTCGTCGAAGCCTCTTCCGCACCGTGCCTCCTACTAGAGCATTTCTCGCGCAACCATCAAGTCGCTCTTCCCCTTAGCTAGCCACACGTGCGGCCTCCCTTTCTCACTAGCGACGTGTCGCTGACCTCCTTCCACGATGGTGTCAAGCTCTCATCGAACCTAGCTCCCTCTCACGCTCAGTCACAGCCTGCTCTCTTCCCTACTTTCTTTGCAACCAAAACCCTCTCTTCGGCTTCCTCTCCCGTTAGCATAGCCTTTTCCAACGCGCAGACCACCCGCCAGCACTCCACAACCGACCTTCGCTTCCTTCGCACGCATAAAGAATGGCATAGCTTAAACCTCTCCCTCTTGAATTCTTTTTGTGTGCCGCCAAAAAGCTACTCCTCCACCTCGTAGTTCCTCACTTCCCAGTAATTAAAAACTTTGTTGAAGTATTTAACCATCGATGGACAACGAAGGTACTAAAGTTTGAAGAGGCATGGACATCTTCTCTCTTTGCAATAAGAGCTTATTCCTGGGCTATTTTCGTTCATTTTTTTTTATTTTAAAAGGAGTTGTCAGTTTATTGATCGTTGTATACTTCTCTTATTCGAATAAATCTCCCTCCCAAATCAAATCAGTGGTTCGAAGAGGAGAGGAACCGAATAAGAAGTGACATACGGCAAAGAGACAAACAAGAGAAAAATTAAAACGTGGAAAGTATACGTGCGATAAACCTCACAATGATAGACTAAGTATGTCCGCCCAGATAAGATCAGGTGGAGGCACCTTAAACCAATATCCGTGAAAGAACTATCTACGTAGACTACCCATAACCAGAAAGTCAGGTGTATATACCTGTTTTGGGGTAAAGAGCACTCCCAAAGGAACGTATTCCTACAAGTTAATTACATCTCGGAGGATACCCAAGAATACTCTCGATAAAAGGAGTTTCGATTCATATTATCATAAACCTAGGGTATAGGTAATCAAAGGAAGGTTATTCCATGTGGTAACAGTCCTGATGCTTCAAAGCTCATGTTAGGCAATCGGGCAGAGAGTGAGTCTCTCACATCCCAAATGGATAGCGGCTAATCAACACACGAGGACCACGGAATAACCTAAATCATCTTAACGGGGAGATCCCAACATGTCAAAGCAAGTTCGGGCCATAAGGGCGAGGACAAATCGTCATATCCAAATGAGCAACAACTTATCAGTATCGGGTCGTCAAGATGATATCAACGAAGTCAAGGAGTGATAGGGCTTAAAGGGGCTCAACAAAAAGGAAGGTAGAGGTAACTGGGTCGGGGTACCACGGACCTGTTATCCACATCTATTAGGACACTAAGTTTACATGGTCGTGAAGGTGGTCGACCCAACACATTCTGAAATCCTCAGTTAGCAATCTGTGAATTGTGTTGTCCACGGGAATCTCGGTAGCCCTAAGGTCAAAGGAAGGAAACTCGATCCTATGATTAAAAGTTGGAGCTCCAAGAGGTGGAGGTTTAACTACAAAGTTGAAAACACTCTAAACAAAAGGACTTATATCCCGTCTGGTCTGGGGAACCTTCTAACCCCCTAGGCGCACTAGACAATCACTTGTATGAAGGTATGTTGGGCCAATCAGGTTGGAGAAGTACGGGGACTCATTCTCGGGACTTGCAAATATGAATATAGTTATTTAGAGCGATCCTAAGTATTGTGGAGGCTCTATTAATATATGCAGGAAAGTAAATGTTGTAATTTTTAAATCATGAATATTTTAATCATAAATTTTAATTATCTTGAATATTTTAATTAAGATTTTAAGTAAAAAATTAGGATTTTAAGTCCTAAAGAGTCTATATTGCATTGGGAAATCCTAGATAAACCACAGAAAGAAAAAAGAAAAACACATGCAGCCATGCAACATAATGCAAAAAAAGCAAAACAAGTCAAATCAAAATAATAAACAGGTCGGTGCTGCTTGGTCGGTAACATATCCCAGAAAAGAAAAAGGCCGCCGGACTTCGCATATACATGTCCGGTCTTATTTCTATACATCAATATAAAATGCATAATTAAGATACGGGGCGCGAACATCTGCTCCTGATCCCATTCACGTGTTTCCCGCGTCAAATGCCTCAGAACCCGTGTCTGTATCTTATTTATGCTACAGGACTCTCCTAAACTCTAAAAGTATATAGAGAAAAGAAAAAACTTAATCCTGCATGAAAACAAGTGTCAGTGGGAAAGCTCACATGCAAATAACGTATCATTGGCCATGTCTTAAAAATGGGAGAGTTATATAGCACATGTAAGCAAAAGTGTTAGAAATCGTCACATGCTCCATTCATAGCGCTACATGTGTGTGTACATATAAATAGACATGACTCCCTACAGAAAAGCGTCATAATACACTACCATACATATGCAGCATGCAATCACACCACAATCAAATGAAAAAGAGAGATGTTTGGCTAGAGCAACCAATCCATCAAAGAATAACAGCCAAACATAAAAAAAAAACTACCTAGCACCCTAAATCATAGTCTAGCACACCATCTAACAAAAAGTGCGTCAACCTAGTATCTAAGTGTGGGGTAAGTCTTGGTATAGTATGACTTTGACGGGGTCTCCATACCGGCCCCATCCTAAAGATCCAAAGGATCTAAAGGGTGTCACGAAGAGCGGTGACACAAGTTAGATCTATTAGATCTTTAGCACAGTCATACTCATGTCAATTTTGATGACTTAACTCGCATTGCTCACCGGGATCGACCCGGCAAGCAATGCTCGTTAAGGAATCGTGAACGACACGGGGTCACTCTCCTAACAAGCCTAGCTCGCTATCAATGCAAACATGCAAATGCAAATGCAAGTAAATCAAAACATATAAGTATTGATAAAGAGTATGTCATGAAGAAGGTGATTCATAGGAATGGATATGCCATAGCGGCAGGGGTCCGAAAAAAGGGTATGCCGGTAAGGTAGTGACCCGAAGGAGTGGGCATGTCATGGTGGCAGGAGCCCGAAAAAAAAAGTATATCGGTAAGGCAATGATCTGAAGTGGGCATGTCGTGACGACAACGACTCAAAAAGAGGGTATGTCGGTAAGGCAGTTACCCGAAGAAATGAGCATACCGTGACAGCAATGACCCGGAAAGAGGTATGCCGGTAAGACAGTGACCTGAAGAAATGCAACACAAGTAGATGATATTGATTATGCAGACAATCATGTACATGCACATACACAACATGCAAATGAACAAGTGGTCAGTCGATTGAGATGGAACATCCTATCAAACCAAAGTGTTGTGCCAACCGGGTCGGGGTAACCAACTGAAGCACAAGTGATGTGACCGGTTTGGGATAACCGACCGAGGAACCAATGGTGCCGACCGGTCCAGGACAACATATCGAGGTATAAGTGGTGCTGGTGCAAGTACGAGTGCAAGTGCAACTTGTAAATATAAGGTGCAAGGTGCAAATGCAAGTGCGATATATGACATACAATATGTAACATGCAATACATGCACATGCAAACAATGAAATGAAAATGACCACATATGATAACGAGCAACGCTAATACTAACGCCCTCACTTAAGAAACCTAGGGTTAACGCGCTTGGATTTGCGGCATCGCCACCTCCAACTTTGGTGAGGAAATGTGGGGAGTTTTCTCCCCGGATCTTCGAGGGGGAAACTCTCCACGGCGTCACAAAATGGGCTAGCTACAAAGCTTTTCCTATTTTATGAACTCCTCCAGACTTTGCAAAGCAAGACAACTACAAAGCTTCTCTCGCTTTGCCAAGTCGAACCTCCCAACTTCTCCAAGTAAAGTTGGGGAACCCAAAGCAAGGGAAGTGAGGGACTCTGACCCATCATGACTTGTGTTAAGGCTCACAACAAAGGGAAGACACTCGACTCTACGGAGGATGTTTGGTTATGCACAGGAAGTCCTAAAATAAAGGCTAACTCTAGGAAAAACAACGATCTATCACGTAGTCATGTAGTAGCGCCGACCCACGCCGACGCACTCACCCCGTGTGGGCGATTGAACCCACACGCTTAGTCACCACCAATCCTAAAGCTGACTAGAAGTTTAGGGGATCTCACCACCATGACGGTTGCAGACACATTCTCTTTGCTTGAAGAAGATCCCACACATCGAGTCATCTGTGTCTTATCCATGCTCCAATTTACCTCGCATAATGTGCATAAGATAACAAAAAGACCCAAGGAGGACAAAGAAAGGAATCAATGAGGTATGCAAAGTACCCAAAATAAACATTGCATCATATGAAAATACGATCGACAGGTACGTACCTTCACGGGAGGAGTTTCCCAGATCGAGGCTTGCTCAAATTTATCTCACAATGAATCACAAAGATTTTTGTATGAGGATTCAATGCTACGAACTCATCAGCATTGTCCCCCAACAATAGAGGAAACACAAGTCATTAACTCATTTTCTCAAGTGCACTCAAATATCATAAAGATTCACACTCGATATATAAACCCACATTTTTTTATGCATGTAAGTCACAAAGATCCATACTTGCTCAAACAAAATGGGACAAACCCACAAAAAAATAATTTCAATTTAGATTGAACATCAATGCTTTGAAATCCCACCGAATTAAAGCATATTGTATTTATGAATCAAAACTATCTCATATAATAAAGAATTTTGAACAAGATTTAACCTGGATCTACCTTATTCTTTTTGTCTCCCAAGTTTTGGATATGAGCAATTTAAACAGAGAAGAAAAATGAGAGTTGTGTATCTCCATTTGCTGCGAGGAGCACTGCTCAAGGGAGTTCACCGATGCTGAGAGGGAGGATGTTGGCATGTGTCCGGTCAAGAGAAGGAAGAGCCAAAAATGATGTCGGCTTAGGAAGGAGGCTGGGGTCGGTCAGAACTCAATGCCAACGTTGAAGAAGGCTGGCAAAGCATGGCCGACAAGAAAGGATGGTCGCGCGTGCGATTGGCTGAGAGGGGAAGAACGACCAAAAACCTTGCGCAAGAAACCCTCGGGTAGGAGGCTTTGGCATTGAGAGGACGTTGGTGGCGGATTTCGCCGGCGAGGAGAAGGTCAACGACAAGCTTCCGACGCGAAGGGAAGGTCAAAGCGGATTGCGGCACTAGGGTTCGCGAACAAGAGTCGGCGATGAGAGTTTCACATGAGAACCTGGGAGAGAGGGTTTTATAACGTAAGAATAATAATAATAATTATTATTATTCAATTAAACATCTCCCGTACATTTTTTAGCACGTACATGACCTCGTGATAAAATGAACGTCCCCCAAGTAAAATGAACATTCCGGATGCACTAGTGTGATTCATTTTGTCGTTCGGGGTTGTTTGGATGACTTCACTGACATTGGGCCAATTTGAGTCAATTTTGCACGTGATGCGATGAATTGCATTTGGTGGTTCGATCGAAATCATCTAACGTGCAAAATGTTGACTGAATTTCGCCTAAGCGTACGCCGAAGCCTAGCTGATGACCCTGGCTACGTGCCCTTCAACACGCGCTGAAAGGTCTGAAATGGATATCTTGCACAAAAAGGGTTACTCATTTGCATAAAGTATGATTCTGATGCGCTCGATTGGACCTCCAACAAATGTGACATCAAAATTTGATGCCAACATGGACTTCGCAGGATGACGAGCAACCAACACAACAGTATAACCTCCTTAGACCCTCTCTCCTTTTCTCTTTAACTAGCCCTAGGGTTTTGGGCCAATAGGCGGGTGAGTTCGATCACCCACATAGGGTGCTTGTGTCGACTCACATTAGTCGGTACGACCACACACCTATGTGATCGATTGTTGTTTTCCTTAGAGAAGGCCCTAGGGTAAGGATGTCTGTGTGTAGCCAAACACCATCGTAGAACCCTAGAACAAAGTCCTAGTGGTTTGGAGTCCATTTCTTCCCTTGTTTTGTCTTCCCCAATTTTCCTTGGAGAAATTGGGTGGTTTGATTTTGCAAAGCAAGAAAAGCTTTGTAGCCAGCTTACTTTGGGAAACTCTGAGGAGTCGTAAAATGGGAAAAGTATTGTAGCTAGCTCATTTCGCAACGTCGTGAAGAGTTTTCTCCTTGGACACCCGGAGAGAAACACCCTACATGCCTCGCCAATGCAGAAGGTGGTGGTGCCACAAACCCAGGAGTTAACCCTCGATTTTTATGTGAGTGCACTAACATAGTTCACTATTAAGCGTGTTGGTTTGCCTCATATTACAATGCATCTTGCTTGAAGCATGCTGTCCTTCACTTTGCCACAACAGGCGCCTTGGCTTGGTCGACATCTTACTTTGCCTTGACCAACCGCCCTGGACTGGTCGACATCTCAATTTATTTTGGTCGGCAGCCCCGACCCAGCCTTGCCCCGTCGACATCTCACTTTGCCTAGACTAACTGCCCCGACCCAACCCGGTCGACATCTTACTTTACCTTGACCGACCACCCCGGTCTGGTAAGCATCTCACTTTGCCTAAATTGACCGACCCGACCCGGTAAGCAACTCACTTTGCCTCAACCGATAGTTCCAGCCCGATTGGCAGCAATACCTAACTTTGATTCGACCGGTAGCCTTGACCCGTCGAAATCTCACTTTGCCTCGGCCGACTGCCCCGAATCGGTCGACATCTTGCTTTGCCTCGACTGGCAGCTGCAACCTGATTGAAACTTCACTTTGCCTCAACCAACTGCCCCAACCCAGTTGGCATCTCACTTTTCCTCAACCGGTCGCCCTGGCTCGATCTACACTTCACTTTGCCTCGATCAGCTGCCCAACCCGGTCGACATCTTACTTTGCCTTGACTGGCCATGGCTCAGTCAGTATGCCATTTTGCTTCGTCCAACCGCCTTAGCTTGATCAACACTTCACTTTGCCTTGAACGACCACCCCGACCCGGTTGACCCTTCACTTTGCCTCGACCGACCGCCGAGCCCCCAATTGATATCTCTTTGGTCCGATCAGTTCTCTAGACCTGATCGACCCACCTCTTGCATGGTGCATGCTTTTTGCATGTGCATGTGTGTGCTTGCCTGCT
This sequence comes from Phalaenopsis hybrid cultivar, assembly GCA_002079205.1. Classification (NCBI taxonomy): domain Eukaryota; kingdom Viridiplantae; phylum Streptophyta; class Magnoliopsida; order Asparagales; family Orchidaceae; genus Phalaenopsis; species Phalaenopsis hybrid cultivar. The sequence continues at coordinate 18,910 of JXCR01094481.1, forward strand.
TGTATGATGCATTGCATCTTCTATGTATTAGCTTGCGTGATCAATATCATTTGCTTGTGTTGTACCTCTTTGGGTCATTGCCTCAGCGACATACCTAATTGTCAGACCCCTGCCTCCACGACACGCCCATCTTTAGGACCCTGCCTCCACGCAACTTTTCTCGGGCCCTTGCCTCCACGACACACTCATTGTTGGGTCACTACCTCCACATTACACCCTCCCCGAACCCTGCATGCTTGTTGTGCATGATAGTATAGTTGGGTGTTTTTCTGCAAGGTGTTGTGCATATACACATGCACACACACAGGTACAATAAAAGGTGGATCTTGTAATGATTTCTAATCCTTTGCTTGTAGATAGCTCCCTCAATTATAAGACACGACTTATTTTACATTGTATGACTTTCCCCGCCAACACTTGTTTTCTGCAGATCTAGTCTTTTATCTTCTCTTTCATATATATTTGATAAAGTTCTTATGCCGAGTTTATATCAGAAATAAGACATGAGCACGAGTTTTGAGGTGGATGACTCATCTATGCACGTGACGGGAGTCAGGAGCGGCAACTCGTGTCCCGTACCTTAAATCCGAATTTTACATTCGTGTATACATTTAGGACCTGACATGTATATGTGAAATCCAACTGCTTTTCCTGCTTTCCTGGAATATGTTGTCAAACTAGCGACATATGGAATTTTTTTATATATTTTTTGGAGTGCTTTCTTTTTGTGGGCCTTGCATGCATGGATTGTTTTTTTATTGTTTATTTCTGTGCATCCGAGATTCTACAAAAAAATTATAATCTAGGCTTACTAAAGACCATAAAATTAAATTTTATACTAAAAAATCCTAATAAAAGATTAAGATAATTAAATTTTTATGATTAAAATATTCAGGACTTTCAAAACCTGTCTTTTATTTTTTTCATGCCATTCAAATTTGTTTAAAAATGAGTTGCATGCAGAACTATCTCCCCAATCATATTTAACAGAGCCTCCACAATAACTAAGGACTGTTTTAGATAACATCATCATATTTATATGTCTTGAGGAGGAGCCTCTGTGCTTCTTCAACCTGACTAGTCTAATATACCTTTTTAATATAGGAGGTTGTATAGTGCGCCCAGGTTGTTAGAAGGCTCCCCGACTTATACAGGGTGTAAGATTTTTTGTCGAAGTGTTTCCAGCTTTGTAGCTAAACCTCAATTTCTCTCTCTTTCCAGAGGCGTCATCGCCACTTTGGTAGGTGTAAGGCTCACCTGTTAGAGCTCTAGCTGATAGTCATAAAATAGAGCTTACTTCGTTTGATCTTAGGGCTACCTGTATCCCCTGTGGACGACACAATTTACGAATTGCTGATCGTGGATCTCAGTACATGTTGGGTTGACTGCCTTCACGACCAGATAAACTTGGGGTCTTAGTGGCTTAGAATGACGGGTATGGAGTACTCTGACCTGGTTAACTCTACCTGTTAGAGATTACTCCTCCCCTCCTTTGACTATCTCTATTGAGCTCTTTTGCTTCTTTTGTCTTTGTTGGTATAATCTCAACGACCTGATTGCTGATGAGCTGTCGCTCATTTGAGATACGACGATTTGTCCTCCGCCCTTATGACCCTGATGTACTTTGACATATTGGGATCTTGTTGACCACCTTTTTAGTGAAGGTCAGTCAGCATTTTGCTCCTGTCACGTGAATTAGACCGACAGATCACATTCGTTGTGTCACGCATGAATCAAACTTAAATTGGTTGGATCGTTGATAAAATTGATGGTGACACGGACTACGCGTTGATGGTGACACGGACTACGCATCCGCGTTCAAAATGTTAATTTTACCATAAAAGACATCCATTTTCACATGGTTTTGTAAAGGAGGTTTCGTGAAGGAGTAGGTAACGCATAAATCAACACATCTAAATTAAAAAATAAAAAAAGAAAAAAAAAGAAGAAAAAAAAGGGTTTTAAACCCCTAAGCTCGCGCTCCCGCCTCCCGCCACAGGGCCGACCCCTCATTCCCCGATTCTTCTTCGCCTGAANTCTAACCTCCCACCTTCCGACTTTTGGCCTTTCGTCGTCTCACCTTTGGTCTTCCGCATTCCAACTTTTAGCCTTTCACATTCTAAATTCATTAAAAAAAATAATGGATATATACATGAAAAAAAAGGTTTCACATTTTAATATTTTCGGACAATGATGATGGTCTCGCCCGAAACTAGGGGCAACTGATACGTCATCAATAAATTTTCATCATTCGACATGAATCTCGAGGCATAACATGGATTTCGAGACAATATTTTGAGTAAGAAATGTTTAAATCTTGATAGAAAGTCATCCATAACTTTGATTTCAGCAAAATTATAGTCAAGTTGACCGGCTCGACGAGACAGGCCTAATGTTATCAAAGTTTGTCCAATATGAGTCAAATCAAGCTCAGATCGAGTCATTGAACCACTCTTAAAAATTTTCAGACATATTTAGAAAGTTCAACAAATCTTGAATCTAGCAAACATACACTCGAATCGGGTGTCTCAACAAGACGAATCTAACGAGCTCAATATTGTTCAAACTGAAATTTCTATAAAATGTCGTCTGATTAAAGGAAGATCTTCGGACCGTCTGATCAAAGTGGTTCATATTCTTGCATTAATTGCACATAAAACACTATAAATAAAGTGTCACCCTCTCATGAAGGGGGAGCTTAAGACTTGAGAGAGAACTTGAAACTTTAAGAAGGAGTTGAAGTCCAACAATATCCATGTCATCGTCGATTACCGTCAGCAGTCGTCAACCACCGACAATTGCCGTCGACCACGGACAACCGTTGTGGACCACCACCGACTGTTGTGGACCACCTCTGATCGCCGCTGACAACCATCGACCGTTGTAGACACCCGTTGATTGCCATCGACCATTGTCAACCGCTATTGACAACCATTGATCGTCGTCGAGCACTATCGTCGCCGTCAACCGCCCCCGACTGCCGTCGAACACCATAAATCACCTTTGACCACCACCGATCGGATGTCGTCAGCCGACTTTGTACTTTGAAAAATATGTTCCGTCTGTGGGATAATGAGTCTCTATAATCATTAACCAATAGTAACTTTTTATTACTGTGCCAGACCCTTTAGTTTTTTCTCTATACGAGTTTTCAACGTAAAAATTTATGGTGTCATTACTGGATGTTTTTTATCACTTGAGTGTGGACTGAATTCTCATGCAACGCTAAGATAATAATTCATTACTCTACCACCACGAATTTTCTAGCATATATCAAGCATATAAATTTCTAGATTTTTAACAACAATGACAATAGATTTGAGTAAGGGAGAATTCACATTAATATAACTATTAATCCCAGCATAGGTCATTTTAGATTCATTAGCTGTCAATTGGTTAATAGCAAGAGGGATGCCAATTTAGCTTGTAATTTAGAAATATCATTTTTATAAGACAAGAAGAGATAAGATAAGAAATTTTACCCAGATCAGAATATCTTTAAATTTCTCTTCATCTGGTCTAAAGTCATGATTCAATTTCTTAAAGAAAAATAGTTTGACACCAAATGAATCAAAGAGCACCCGAAAGCACCATCTCATAATCCTCCATACAATTAAACTTAAAAAGAAAGAAACTATCACAAAAGGAAAAGAAGCTCCACCGAGCATTTGAGTTTCTAGATTTTACCTAATATCTTGAAGAAGATGGTCATAAAAATGTCTTCTACCTAAAGCATAGCCCACCAACACAATATCCCATTTCTTTGATTCTTCTTCAACATCAACACATATAAAAATTACTTTCTCATCTGCACAAGGCACAAAATAAAGATTAAAATCTGAAGAAGTCGAAGGAGTAGAAGATATTAGTCCTTCAGTTAAACACTTGTCTGACTCCAAGANTTCAATTAAAAATTTTAGTGATTGCTGCTACTTTCAGGGAATTTAGTTTATACTTTAATGTTGCTTTGATTTTGAATTCTATTTCTAGCAAGTTCCAATTCTGTCTTTTCTTTTATAAATTCTTGTTTAGAAATCTGTCTGATTCCATGTTGCTGCAAAGCAGGTTGCATTAGCTGGATCAGACAAAGAACCTTCGCACAAACTCCCACTATACAATTTTGTGGAGAACTACATTGCAAATTTCGGAATTGATTCCGGCGATAGCTTATCGAATAATGTGGGATCTTATTTCGC
>JXCR01094481.1:36559-63337 GCA_002079205.1 Phalaenopsis hybrid cultivar
CTAAGCATGAGAGATGAAAATAATAGAATTTCCAATGAACTAAAGAGAAATCAAGTTTACACAAGAGTAAAAGCGATCAAACCAAATTTATTCTTGCATCACTCCACCAGGATTCTCTTTTACAATGTTTCTCCACTAGCCATCACTCACACTTATAATAATGAAATCCACTCTCTAATATCTCACAAACTCTCACAAAATCCCAAATTCCTCACAAATACTCTCTCACATCATCTAGGGTTAGGAAAATAACACCAGAAGAGTGTGTCAATTCTTTTGAACTCTTACAATTTAATGCCTTCAGACTGCCACATAGACCTTTGAATTGTAAAAAATTTTACAAAGTTAGTGTTGGGCACTTAGGTACCATGAGGCGGTGACGAGTTTCCTCTAGCTCTGTATATTGGCATGAAGGAAAGTATGGATCAGGTGACAGGAATGGACGCTTAGGAGCTGGTTTTGGGTGTTGGGGCATTGATCCTAGATGTTGGGTTTCCGACTACTCTGTATTTTGGTAAAATTAGGGAGCATCTTCAGACACCAGGCATGGGCGTGTAAGCGTTGCTCTGGTGAATTTTCCCTTCTTTGCTCCCTGTGCTGACTTTTAGGATGTTTATTACATAAACAAACAAATATACCTTGAAAACACATAACAATGACGTAAATAACATATAAAACACAGGAAATATCACATCACATTTACTACATATCACTTGACCTTGATCCAAACTAAATAAAATGGTTACACATAATACACTAACTCTTTAACTATTCATAAGTGTTAGAAAAGAGTTCTTTCAACCCAATAAAATTTATAATGAATCACAAAGTAACTGTAAAAATGAGAACAAGAGTCTGAAAAAATTTATTTGATTTGGCTTGATTAAGCTTATGCTCATGGCTGCACGGAGATCTAATAATCCACTAAACTTTACAAAAAAAAATATAAAAATTTATAATTCATACAAATTTAATAATATGTAGAATAGATGTCATTTTATCTAGCTANCTTTAGGTGTTAGATATGTAAATAGTTAGAAATTAAATGCCCATTTTATTAAATATGTTTATTAAATTTGGCAGCTAGTGATAGTGACAATAAATCAATTATCGATCATATTAATGAAAATTTTCAAAATAAAGGATGTTGAATGATGGAAGAAGCATGTGATAATACTGTTCTGAAATTATCTGACTTTGCATCTCACTTCATCGTAGAACCAATAAAATGTTGCTAATGTGTTAAAACGCCTACTATGGGGATAACTTTTTGATATTTGTTGTTACAGTGTCAGGTAAGTACTTAAATTTTGACTATAACTCTTACTTTTAACAATTTTATTATGTTTTTTTCATTTAGATAAATATGGTAGATATTGGTCAAGTTATTTTTATTGTAGAATACTTTAAATTCATGTACTAATCTGGGATGTGATATTCTAAATATTTTTATAAATGTTTAAGATATCAGTTTCATTCTTCTTAAGGAGGGGTTTCACGTAATCATTTTGATAACAAAAAGACTTACAACTTTTATAAGGGAAAATATTCTGAATACTAGTACACAATATAAATTAGAGTGTCTTATGTTCTGTTGATGCATGTAATTTGTAGAAGTAGATCCTTTTTTGCAAGATGGAAGATTGAGACCTTTTTTACTTTGATATATTTTTAAAGACACTATTCCATGAGATTATTGTTTTAAGATTTAGATTTTCATAACATTTTTTTAAAAATTAATTGCACTGCTTTGTTTTTTCATCCAAGTTTGGGAGATCTACTATTAATGGGGATCTTTGGTTTCAAGAATCATCTGAGATTCAGATAGCATATAGGCTAAATCTTTGTCACTTTGATTTTTGTAGCAATGAAATCTTGATATTGTATTAAATCTATTTTTATATTATTGAGATTTAACAAACAATTAAGTAGTTAAGCAAATCAATTGAGAAAAAAGTTAAAATGGTCTTATGGACTATTTAATGTAGCCATTTTAGTCTAAAATTATAGATGTATTCAATTTAGTTTGTTGACTCCTCAAATTTGAGGATTCAATGGGCTATTGAAACAAATTTGATGTTGAGGATTCAGTGGGCTATTGAATCAGATTTGATGAGTCCAGGGATTAAATTGGACATTATGTAATCTAGGGCTAAAACAACACCCTTAAATAGTTCATGGACTTTTTTTCCTTTTTGCTAAACAATCTTTAGGATATTACTCTTAGGATTTTTTAAATTTGGATTTATAGGAGTTTGTAATTCTTATTTAAAAAACCTACTCTTAGCTAAACAATTACTTGTTTTAGTCATCGATATAATTTTTATGCAAATCCTTGTCTTGTTTATGGCCAATTTTTTTTTTTGGATTGTATTGTTATTCTATATTCATGATAAACACATTGATTTACTATATCATTGTGCTCAAAGTTACCGATAAATGGTATGTGCTACTTACTGTAAATGGAAAAGAGGCTTTGTTTAAAGTTACACATTGCCTGTTGATGATTGGCTTAGTGTATTAGGGTAGCATTCTTTATGGGAGCTTGCCACACAATCCTTGGCTTTAACATTTGGTTTGCTTTTCATTTTAGTCGGTTTGTTTCTATATATTAAGATTAGAAGAAGAATAAATATATCTTTTTTAGAAGAAACCAAATGAATATGATAAAAATTCAAGGACATTTGGGGATGTTATAGGCTACTGTATAGTGAAACTATTAGCAATAGTAATGTGTTAGATTATAATGGATAAAAAAGCTGAAACATAAAATTGTTGATCTGAATATGGTTGGTGATAAGGTGATTGCTATTAAGATAATTATAGATGAGGATGTAATGAATGTGGTTAGTTTGAATGCTTCACAAGTTTGATTAAAAGATAGATTGAAAATCAAATATGGGTAGAATATATGTGATGATTGATTAGTGTTTGTTAGGATGTGTATATAGGTTCTAATAAGATCGATGATGGGAGGNGGAATATATGTGATGATTGATTAGTGTTTGTTAGGATGTGTATATAGGTTCTAATAAGATCGATGATGGGAGGATTCTTGATGATTATGTAATACGGCATAAATATATAATGGGATAATTATATACACAACACCCGAATCACTTCTATTTACAAAATTAGAATTCTTGTATTTTATTGAATTACTGAACATATAGATTTACATGTGTCACGATCAAACCATTGAGAATTTGATAAAAATGTAAATAATAGGTTGGGATTTTATCAGGAATTTTGTATTCGTGTGAGAATTTGAAAGATGGATGAAAGATGGTGTTAGATATGTAAATACTAATGTTTCGAGTGCTATGTTTGTAAGTGCACCAAATATGGTATGAGAAGTTGTACTTGATTTTGTAGTAGCATATCATCTTTCATTAACGAATATATATTTAAATAAATGGGAAGAATATTNTAAGATGGTGCTAGATATGTAAATACTAATGTTTCGAGTGCTATGTATGTAATTGCACCAAATATGATATGAGATATTGTACTTGATTTTGTAGTAGCATATCATCTTTCATTAACGAATATATATTTAAATAAATGGGAAGAATATTTTATCACTTAGAAATAGGAGTGATTAAAATACAAATAGATTTTTTTCTTACTTGGAATGACGGAAAAATCATTTTTTCCCCCAATATTGTGAGGTGTTTCTGGGAGAGGTTTTAATCATACAACATATATTTGTAGTTATGAATGTTTATCTTAGGAGTATAAATGAAAGTAATATTTCTTCAAAAGGCGATGAATTGTTNAGAAAAATCATTTTTTCCCCAATATTGTGAGGTGTTTCTAGGAGGGGTTTTAATCATACAACATAGATTTGTAGTTATGAATGTTTATCTTAGGAGTATAAATGAAAGTAACATTTCTTCAAAAGGCGATGAATTGTTGATTTTCTTAAAGTAGGTTGTTAATAGTGTAACTTGGAATTTTTTAGTTGGTCTAAATCTAATAAGAAATAAGTTTACTAATTCCATTTGGACGATTGTTTTACAAGCCTTAGGAGAGCCTAGAAATAGGATCATACATTAGCAAGGAGGTTTGTTTGCAGAATCACGAGGTGCAAATGATTTTATGGAAAAAATGCACTGATAATAGCTTTAAAAATTGGTTATTATTGAGGTTAATAATGATTATAATAAAGGTAAATTTTTTGCAAAAAAGTATTCTTAGTAAAACAAAATGTTGTGGCTTTTGATGATTTATATAATATGCTTAGTACGAAGAATGGTGAACGTGAGAAACTATAATAACTAAGTTTATGGATTAGAGATTTTAAGACTTTGTTAAGTTAAATGCATTATAAGTAAAGATAATAGTGTTTTGATGAAAAATAAAAATTTTATAAAGGATGAAAATAATAATTTGAAAAATTATAAATGCGAGGTTTAAAGAAAAAAATATATCTTAGGGGTGCACAATGAAAACTATATTAATATATCACAATTTGATCCAAAAAAGTATACTTTTAAAGAAGATGCATAAAGATGATTATTGATGAACAAAATAGATACTCATTTAGAGTTGAAAATTTATGGGGGATATTTTAACAATTTGGCTAATAAATATTTTCAATAGAATTTTTAAAACTAAGATAATTCCAAATTATTGTAAAAGTATCTTGCACCAACATTTAAGTACTAAAGTAATCTTCAAGGTTGCATGATGTCTACAAAAATCAAACTTATAAAGTAATATTTTGCTTTGAAAAAATAGATCAGTTTGGATAATTTATTTGATTTTATGCCAAAAAAAGAAATTACTATAGAAGCTTTTTTTTGTATTAAGAAAATAAATGGTAAAATAGAGAGACAAACAAATTATTTTTACATGATTTTTAGTGATCTTTGGAAGACATTATTTAATATCATAAAAATTAATTTGATGGTATTAAGGTAAAAACTGTGTTAAAGATATGTTAACTATTAAAGTTATATTCATTGGGCCATTTGTTGGTATTAGATATNGAAAAACTTTGTGTTAAAGATATGTTAACTATTAAAGTTATATTCAATGGGCCATTTGTTGGTATTAGATGTACTTTGTGGAGTTGCTTTAGACTTTTCAATTATGGTATGTTTACATTAAGGATCATGATTGAGTACATATTATTTTCTATTAGTTGTAGAGATGCTTATGAAGATATATGAAGCAAGCTATTTGGTAGATATTTTTTAGAGTTGATTAAAAGATATTTCTATTTTGGATTTGGGAGTCATCATTTGAATTAAGTGAAAATTTATATTAGTGAAGAGAATATTTTGGTGGTTAATGGTAGTATATATCATTCAATATTATTAGAAGATATTATGTTGCATGTGTATAATCAATTTAATTTTTTTGAATATGTTATACAAAGTAATGAAAATATTGGTGTGGATATAGCTTCTAGAGTTGAGATTGAGAGATTAAAATGAAGTCTAAAATTTTGTATGATAGGATATCTTGGAGAATCAAGATAAGTTTTATAAAATTGTAATTATGTCGATGATATTGTGTGAATATGATATTTTTCAGTAAAAAAATTTGACATCTAAGTGGAGCTTTGATAGAATGTGTGATAAAATTATGAAGGATAATTTAGTGAGTGGTTGTATATGAACTTCTGGAGTGACATGTATCGACAGGGGCGAAACTGACCATTTTTACGAGTGAGGGCAAATTTATTATGTTAAAAAAATACATGTAAATAAAATGAATAACATGATTCAAAATAAAGTTTTGTATTCTATTATCAATCATAAATTAAAATATATTATATATTTTTTAATCTATTTTGCATATTTTGATAATATCACATAACAACTTCATTGAGAATCAAATCAAACACTTTATTTTCAATGTACGGTACGAGACAGTCATTAAGAGCCTGTTTGGGGCAGCTGCAACTTATTCAGTTTATGCTGATAAGCAACTTATCCTGATAATCTGCTGATGAGCAGCTGATCTGGATAACCTGGTTGACTGTTTGGTTTGTGCGTTTGAAAAACAACTGATTCTGGATAAATGACCATTCTGTTCCTGTTCTGGATAAGCTGTTTAGATGTTTGGTTTGTGCGTTTTGTAAACAGCTTCTTTACAGTTTTTTTTAATTAAATGAACAATCTATCACGTAGAATTTGTAATTTTCTCAACAAAACGATAATGCGTACATGTTAGATATTTTAGAACCAATTAACCCCTTTCAGACTCATTCGACACATATAGACCACCGAAAAATTTCATATGGAATGTGATAAGTTTGTAAAATTAAAGTTCAAATGTTAAGACATGAAAATACAAAAGAGTTGTTATATTTATATGACTCAAATATTTTCGATCACATCAAAGAAACACAGTTACATATACAAAAGTAAATTACACATTCACACATTAATATGAAGTATAATGAGACCCTAAAAAAAGAAAAAAATAACATGTTAAAATTACAAGAAAAAAAATGGCAATATTGACTGTAAAATTTAAAATCATATCACGACGAATGTTGCTCGGTTCTGATACCTCAGAACCTCGAACAAACCTGTTTGACTGGAATATCGTAGAAACAGAAGCATTTACATACATACCAACCAATTCCTATATATTATATTAACATATCGAACACAAATTTTACTTGTTACATTTATACCACACAAGCGTTTCATATCATATCAAAAATACCATCATTTTAATATTTAAAAAGTAAATTTAATAATGTAAATTTGTAATTTTTTTCCCCTCTTAGGTGTTGATCGAAGATTAGCTTTGAAAATATAATTCATATCTGGATTATTAGTTTCAAAAACATTACAAAAACGAGACACTTCATCCATTAAAAAATCCCATCCATTCTCCCTCATCATATGTAATCGTTACTTGGACACTTACACTAATTTCATTGCATTCTCAATATCTTGATCTTTTTTTTGTAGGGATTGTGATATTTTATTTGTATACCTAAATATCAATCATAAAATACATTGTAAAGATAAAGTCAAAATATTCATTGCACTGATTAAAATTCCAACTTCAACTAACTGTTGATCATGTACCCATCCAATTTTACAATCTTAAGCACTTTAATTACAAATGCATACATTTTGGTGATACTAATTAAAGTTCGAAAATGTGAGTTCCAACGGGTTTCACCGGCTTGTTGCAAAGAAGTTTCTTTATTTAAGCCACGATCACTAAGTAAATCTCCAGTCTTAAGATACAAAAGAATTTTTTCATTGAATAGTTTTGAGACTGTTGCTTCTCTTACAAGAATCTCCTACTGTATTGAGAATTCTTGAAATAAACTCAAAAAGTTGCTTGACTTGCCAATGATTTTTTGCTACTACTATCAAACATAATTAAAGTTGATAAGCAAAACATTGAACGTTGTATGCTTGAGGATTATCACGAAGAACAAACTTTTAAGCCATTAAACTAGCTCCGCATATTAGATGCTGCATCATACATTGGCCACGTACTCTATGCATGCTTCATGAATGTTTTGCTAATATAGATTCAAGGGTTGCCTTGAGAGTAACTGTATTTATTGAGGAAACATGTTTGATAACAATAAATTTTTCAATAACGTTGTCTTTTTTTATCGACATTTCTCACTGCAACAACTAGTTTTTCCTTCGTTGATATATCTCGAGACTCATCCATTATAATAGAAAAGTATGAATCAACTATATTTTTTATAATAAGGACAAGAGCTTCAACTGTTGCTGCTTGACAAAGTTGTTTCGAACCTTTGGTGAAGTCAACTGTAACTTTGTACTAGCATTATCAAATATAACTTTTCACTTCTTCATTATGATTAGTAAGGAAATGAAACAATTCTAAATAATTTCCTTGATTAATTGATTCGGATGATTCATCATGGCCACGAAATGATAATCCTTGTCGTAAAAAGAGTCAAATACAATCAATTGCTGCAGTCAACATAATCTGATATTCTTTTTTTTCTTTCATAGTTACTTATCCACATAATAGGAACACTCTGTATTTACAGTTTCATTAAATCATCACATTTTTGTCTTGCTTTATTGTGATCGCTATTATGTTCACCAACATGATATAAAAGTTTTTCTTTTTTCTTTCAATTTTTAATTCCTTTACCAACAAAAAAAATCTCCACCCCCTTGACTTGTAGTAACTTGTCCTTAAGGCCTTAATAGATAACAATAAAGACAATATGCGGCGTCTTTTTGCACACTATACTTTAACCAACTTGGATTTCTTCAAACCACTTTGAACTAAATCTCTGTGCAACATTACCCATCAATGTTTGTGGAAAATTTTGATTTTTTGGTTCATGTGGCCCCTTCAACATATACGCTCTTTGTATTGCATCCTTATCATTAACATCATAATTTCAAATCGAAGGACGATGCCCAGGATCTGCTGGAAGACTGTCAATATCAATTTCTCTCGCTTTTTTCTTTTTAAATAAAGTTCCATTTATTAATGCTTAAAGAAAAAAATGTCATCAATATAAATAATTTAAAATTGATAATAAAATAATTTTAACATGAAATATATGTTCAAAAAATAAAACATTCAAAATCTAAGAGTTTAATATCTTATAACAAGTAAATGTAAATGGAGGCAATAAATTTTGAAAAAAAATACACTATCAACAACTTTTAAAAAACAAGGCACACTGTCGCCTATTTTTAATAAAAAATGCACATTGTTGGTTTTTTTTAAAATAAAAGAAAATAGGAACATGAAGACCTGTAAGTGGCTATAGAAATAAAGACTTCGAGCAGTAAATCAATAGTGATGGCCACAAAATGTTGAATATACTACTGAAGCAAAAGACACAATAATTAATTTGAAAAACATATGGCCAATAATGCTTTATCCACTTTAGTTTGAAAAATTCATTGATGTTTAAAATTTATTGGAATGCCAGTTTGCAAAATATGTAATAAGCCAATAACCATATAACTATTAATAAGCTCAAATCAATTCTTAAAAGTTTATTAGTAAGAGCTAAAGGTTAACTAATTTATAAATATACCTCAAGGTTTAATTTTGGAAGGCAAACTATAAGTAGAGTGTTCTCACTGAAAAATTCTTGAGTCAATTATGCGCATGTTTCAGGCACGGGTTGAACTTCATTGTTCCCATATAACAAATATTTCAACTCCCAAAATAATTTACAAAGCTCAACTATTTGTAGAGATAAGGATATCATGAATAATAATAATAAAGTTAAAGTTTAAGAATGGTATGCAAATACGTAGAAATTGCCACCGAATTGGACTGTATGTATGTAATAAATCTTCCAAGTATGCATGTTAGTTTGGCTCGTGATAAACATGTTTCTTAAACTTAATTTTTTTTCACAAAAATTCAACAATTTTACAATAGACTGCAACCATCCCAAATGCATCATTGAGGTGCAATAAAAATCTAACAACTAGCAGTTATTGCAGCGCCAATGAAACATATTATTACAACAACAAGTCTTTATCCCACTAAGTGGGATGGGCTACATGAATCCTTTTTCTCCATTGCGTCCTATCGAGGGTCATATTTTCATTTAATTCTACTAACAGAACGCAGTACTTTAAATGTGCATATTTTCAAGTAATGGCCATGTTAAGTTAGAGCATGTGGGAACCAAAATGCTACTTCAGGGATAGCAACCTTTCAATTACCTAGTAAAAAGTAGATATCCATTAAATAGTTTCATTGAGAATGAAGGAAAGTAAATTACTAAAAATTTAAAACATAGACATTAACAGAAAAAAAAAAGCCAAAAGGGCCTTGTTCCAAAAACGTGTAAGGAATTTTTGGAAATCTTCATCTTAGTTTTACAAAAGCTATTAATTGTAAAAAATCACCATTTAGTCGCTCTAAATAAGACACTACCTTAGATGACAAAAGCTTTCTTCAAGAGTAAAGTATCAAAATAGTCCTGACTGTTTACATCAAGTCATTTTAGTACCAGATCAAGATAATAATCATTATTTTCGTTCTTTAGAAATGGCATAAGTCTAAGAAGCCATGGCTTGACATTTGTGAATTTAAAAAAGTACATGGCTATGTTGAAGGTAGAGCTTCAACACTCAAACAAACATAAAAAAAATTCAAGCAATGTAACTATCTCTAACCTTGAATTTACCTTATCATATTGGATGTCAAAATCATCAACATCATTCACCTAATCCCAACTATCTGGGATCAATCATAAACTTGAATTTAATATTTTACATCAATCAGATTTGGTCAATAATATTTGCCAAGATAAGACAATTTTTTTTTTAAATAGGAGGATAACAAATGGTTCCAATTTTTTTTTTAAATCTCAATCATACCATATCAAGGGATCTTATGTCAAAGTATACTATAAACCAAATGATTGAGAAAAGTGATTGTTTTTTGTCACCATAAAAAGCAAACTAAATTATCCAAGTTTTGAAGGAAACCAAAATTCTCCAATTTTTACATGTTTTAGACTTTTAGTGAATGTGGAGTTGGTCGTAGGTATTCACCAGGAAAGAAGAGAAGTGGTGTGCTCGGATCGATGAGACAGCGAGGGAAGAAATGTTCGAGTTGCGATGGCGAACGGCTTTGAACTCCAATCCTTGGGAAGGGCCGAAGGGGCGAGACTACAAACTCGCTGTCGACTTGAAGCGATGGAGAGGACGTTTGGACATGCGCAATGAAGGGTAAAAAATATGGAAAAGTGGATAAAATTGGTGCTAGAAATGGGAAAGACAAGAATATACTTAAGGATACATGAAAATAAAATGTTTAAGTAATTAGCAAAGAATAGATTTAGATGCTAGTGCAACATTAAGTTGGACCAAATAAAAAATGAGAACTCATAAAGCTTCATGATTCTCTCACATTTATGTTGTTATTTTTTGATATTTCTAGGCAAACCCATATGTATATTGGTTAATTCACCTTTTTTACCTCAATTTCTCATTGAAATTTAACTACCTTCTACAAATTAAGAAACGTTTAAATTCTGATTTTCCTTGTTTTCGCTGTTTATTTATTTTTACGATGTGCACAGCTCCTTGATCTTTTTACTTAGCAGTCTAGACGTTGATCATTTCACTGCCTGACTAAACTTTCTAATAATATTGTAGAGCAATTTTTTTTTTGTAATGAGTAGTTTGTAATTTCTACATATATAGAGGTTTCTATAGAATATCATTGAGGATTTATTCTTTGGACTCAATAAATATTTCTATTTAATTCATATATATTTATGGATGAAAGCTATTATTCCTGTACAAAACTACAGTTTTTGGATCTCAACATTTTACTCACAATTTATTTTTAATCATCCGCTTTATGCTGTCACTATTTGACATAAATTTGGAGATTCACTTCTGTATTTTCCTTAAAGGTCTTTATTGATGAGCTTGATGCCATTGCTCCATCACGGGCGGGTGGAGGTGAAGAGTTATCCCTTAGAATGGTTGCAACTCTGCTTAAATTGATGGATGATATTAAAAAATCTGGTGGCATTCTTGTAATTGCTGCCACAAATCGACCAGACAGCATTGATTCTGCCCTGAGACGACCTGGTCGGTTCGATCGAGAAATTGAGATAGGTATGAACTGATGATACTCATCCTGTAAATTGTTATTAGTATTCCTCTTAGGTTTCTTAAGCTCGCATTTTTTTGTAAAGCTGAATTTTTGTGAGTTGTTAGAAATGGAAAATATTTTTTTTTTATACCAGGCTTAATCAAAAGCTTGATTTGTTTGAAATAGAACATTGTTTTTAGCTCTATGATTAACATAAGGGCCATTTACATACATACCTTTCAATTCCTATGTATTTACTTATCAATCATCTAAACTTCTCTTTTTTACATTTATACCACCCAATTCTTTCATATCACATTAAAAATACCTTTTTCATGCATAGATAATGTGACATATATATAAAAAATGAAGTTTAGGTGTTAGATACGTAAATACATAGGAATTGAGTGGTTTGTATGTAAATCTTCCTTATTATATAATCATGCTTGTTGAAACTATGATATAATAAATGGCACAGCCTCCCCTTCAGTCATTTTCCTTTTTTTTTCTGCTCGAATCTTGTTGCGATCGTACAATGTAGACTTTTCTCCAATTGCCACCTCATTTATGCTAGCTTGAGCCAATATTTAATAGTGTTTTGCCTATTCCTTATATCAATTTTACATTTTCTGAATAATTTAATATTTCAAATATTTACTATTCATTAAAACTATTAACATAATACCACAAAGGCCCATATATTTTTACACTTATTAAAGGCGGTAGATTTTGCCTTTCGTGACACTGCAAGAATTAAGTATAGTGTTGTCATTGAATTTGGAAATAGACTATGCCAATATGAAAATGTTGCATAGTGTTGAATTGGAGAACATTGTTCTCTCTTATTAGCTAAGAGGAGTGCCTATGTAATAGAATAAAATGCATAAAGTGTCAAAATAATCTCCTGTTTATTTAGATGTGTCATTTTAGTTTTAATGTTTATAGAAGTGTCAAATTATTTATCAAATTTTTTGAATGAGGGACTGAAGTAGTCCTCCCCGTGAACCATTTCAGCCCGTATGTAAAAGAAATTGGCAGCTAAATTGACTATTTTATATCCTTCAGGATTAAAATGACCTCCTGCAAAAAGTTAACGGCTCTTTTGACACTTTTCTCTAGAATAAATACAAGAGATGGGAAATGAAGAGGGAAATATCTTCAATTATAAGGATATTCAAACATTAATAGAATCATTTCTCTTGATTAGCATACAAGTGCTCTTCTTAAGTGTGTTCTTCTATTTGTATTTTCCAACATGGAATGTAAGGTAAACTTATTGTTCCATTGATTTGAAGCTGTTTGAATTCATTTTTTTATTTTCAGGAGTGCCATCTCCAGTCCAGCGGTTAGATATATTGCGTACTCTACTAAACCACATTGATCATTCCCTTTGTAATGCTGAGCTCGAGTCATTGGCTTTTGATACACATGGTTTTGTCGGTGCCGATTTAGCTGCCTTATGTAATGAAGCTGCGATGACTTCTCTTTGTCGCTTTATTAGCTTCAAATCTTCCGAAAAACTTTTAAAATGTTCACATTCCAAAACTCGTGCAGTTGATACGGATAAACGAGTTCCTAAAATTCAGGAACCTGGGGAGGTTCCATGTAATGATGATTTGAATTGTATATCATCCTTATTGTCAGAATTGACTATGTCATCAACGCCAGCTTCGCCTGATAGTTCTTGTTGTGGTCCTAAAAGTCGTACAGAATGTTGTTCATATGATTCTCATGGAGACGGGCAAAAGACTTTGTTAAAAGTAACTGCGGAAGATTTTCAAGTTGCGAAGACGAAAGTAAGGCCTAGTTCTATGCGTGAGGTATTATTTTTACATGTATATATGATTTCTCTTTTTTTTTTTTGCATTCTTGTGTCAACTATATTATCTAGTGTAAATATGGACTAGAAATTGGCATCAATATATATAAATATGTTATTCTCTTTATTGAAGGCCAATTATAGATTGTGACTCGATTTTCAAATAAGGAATCTGTAAAAATACTCTCCCGACTCTTTGCACGAGGCCTTTTTAGTCTGGGGTTTATAAAAGTATTAATTTAATTATGAAGCTATTTTATGCCAAATGAGGACTATTTTAACCCTCATTAAAATAGTTCAGAGAGTAATTTAACATTTTTGTAAATAATGCGACTAAAATAACCCAATTGTAAATAGTCAAGGGACTATTTTAGTACTTTACTTAATTTCAATTAGTGAGGACTTTGAAAATTATCTCATTAATCTATTTGTCCTTTGATAATATTTAGTTAGTCTTGTAAACAAGCTACAAAGAAATTCCATGTATCTATTTTCAACTTATTGCAAAAAATATTAATCCTAGAGCCAAACATTTTAACAATCCCCAAAGTGCGAGGACTCTTAGAATATTGATTCAATTTCTATGTCGATGATTATCTGAAAAGGAAAGTATCACAATGATCTCCTGACTCTTTGTAGGGGGTCCCCAAACTTTGTTAATGGGGGCTAAAATAATCTTCTTGGAGAACTATTTTAGCCCATATTAAAAAATTATAGGGACTAATTTAGTTTTTTTTTATAAACTCTAAGATTAAAATAATCCCATTTAAATGGCCAGGAGACTATTTGGGCACTTTACTCATTATCTGAATATCCATTAAATTGTAAAACAACTTGGTTTTCACTATTTACAGGTAATGCTTGAACTTCCTAAAGTAAGTTGGGAGAACATTGGTGGCCAAATAGAAGTAAAAAGGCAGTTGATTGAAGCAATCCAATGGCCACAAATGCATCCAGATGCTTTCAAACGTATTGGGGTTCAACCTCCTCGAGGATTATTATTGATTGGCCCTCCTGGTTGTAGTAAAACCATGATGGCACGGGCGGTAGCTTCCGAAGCAAAGCTGAACTTCCTCGCAGTTAAGGGGCCTGAACTTTTTAGTAAATGGGTTGGGGAATCTGAGAAGGCTGTGAGATCAATTTTCGCAAAAGCAAGGGCGAATGCGCCAGCAATTATATTCTTCGATGAAATAGACGGCCTTGCGGTAACTCGCGGAGCGGAAAATGATGGTACCTCGGTTGCTGACAGGGTTCTGAGCCAGTTGCTGGTGGAAATGGATGGTATGATACACATTATAACATGAAATTTTACATAAATTAGTAACATTTTTATTAATATAATTCAAACCACATTAGGAAAATCAAATATTATTATGGAAAGTAAATAAACTACTGCAACAAACGCATTTGAAAGGAAAAATACAATACGATGATGCCCGGAAATCTGAAATAACAAGCACAACTTGTGCTTCTATCTCAACAATCTTCATTACTATTCATGGTTTGAATGCTAGATTCTGACATTCTATATTTACCAGATAGGAAGTTTCGGCTGNACAAACACATTTGAAAGGAAAAATACAATACTATGATGCCCGGAAATCTGAAATAACAAACACAACTTGTGCTTCTATCTCAACATTCTTCATTACTATTCATGGTTTGAATGCTAGATTCTGACATTCTATATTTACCAGATAGGAAGTTTCGGCCGGTTTGGTTTAATCCAAGTTTTCAGGGAGCTCAAAGTTTTTTTTTTTTTGAGTTAAAAGTTCTTAATGTTTGGTCATGTGAAAATAAAACTACTATTGAAATTTATTATGCAAAAGCTATTTCCTTTCATCACCAAAAAAAGTTATGGGCAGATTTGCAAACATCAAATATTAATTTTTAGCCTTTATTTTTAAATTCTAAGATACCTACATTAATATGCAAAATAATTCACCGTTGTTTTACTTTGCTCTCCCTTGTAAAAATCTATTTTAATGTTGAGTTATGATGCATTCTTATTGTTTCACCCTTGGCGAATGTAACTTTGAACTTCTCACCTTTTGTGTTTTTTACTTGACATCGTTCATCAGGTCTTGGCCAAAGAGTGGGAGTTACAGTCATTGCAGCTACTAATCGTCCTGATAAGATAGATCCTGCGCTTCTTAGACCAGGTTCTGCCATTACTTCAAGGGGCATTTACTCACATATCACACAATTCTTCTATATTTACATATCTAACACCTAAACCTTCAAATTTACATACATGGCACCCAAATCTTTGACATCATGTAAAAAATGTCACTATTGTTTGACTTNCCTATCCACAAAAAAATGAGATGAAAATTCATATTAAAAAATTGTTGTCATGGACCCAAAATTTTTTTCCAAAACTATCACATGTGTTATTTTCTTAAACGGTTAAACTCGTATATTTATACGTGTTCTGCTAAAAACATTGAAATTTTGATAGAAATAACATGTCTTTATCATAAATTTTGATGTTTGGATGAGAATTTGGTATTAGAATGCAATATGGTGGTAATTTTGTAAAGAACAATGTTTCAAGTGTTGTATGTGTAGTTGCCCCACATCCATATCCACTATATTAATATTGAGAGCTCGATTTAATTATATCCTAATTAAAGCTTTTGAATATAACCGCCTCATTTCCATTTATGAATAAAAGAAAACACAACTAAATACACATTTATATTAAAACAAATAAATTCACAGTTGGTAAAACAAAAGAACACTTGATAAAAAAAAGACTTTATATATTATTATTATATTAGATGTTATTATTAATATTATATCGTTTACGTGAATCAGGTGGTATGCATGTAAATCCTCATTTTTTTCCTGTTTAAAGGGGTTGGGTGGTATGTATTTATATCTCTCTACATCTCTCTGTTTCGCGTGTACATTCGCAATGAATAAAAAAATACGTGGAGGAGCTAACATGAACGGAGGTTCGCCGGAGGCAGGCTTGCCAGCGGGACTGGACTCGACGTAGGGAGAAGCAAAGGAGGAAGGAGGAGGGCTGGGTTGAAGTGGAGGAGGAGTTGCCGTGAGGTGTGCTCTGTTTGGGGGGGGTGGGGTTGAGATGCTTTTATAAGGGAAGGAGATGGAGACGTGAGTTCGTGACTGAAAATGAAAACAGAAAATATCGGAGAGAGGGAGGCGGAAGCGTGGGTAGAGAATAGGTGCATGTAATGGAGAGAGAGAGAGAGNTACATTCGCAATGAATAAAAAATTACGTGGAGGAGCTTACATGATCGTAGGTTCGTCGGAGGGACGGAGGTTCGCCGGAGGCAGGCTTGCCAGCGGGACTGGACTCGACGTAGGGAGAAGCAAAGGTGGAAGGAGGAGGGCTCGGTTGAAGTGGAGGAGTTGCCGTGAGGTGAGGTCTATTTGGGGGGGTGGGGTTGGGATGCTTTTATAAGGGAAGGAGATGGAGACGTGAGTTCGTGACTGAAAATGAAAAGAGAAAATATCGGAGAGAGGGAGGCGGAAGCGTGGGTAGAGAATAGGTGCATGTAATGGAGAGAGAGAAAGAGAGAGAGAGAGAGGAGTCATCCCATCTGCTGCGTGCGCGTGAGATGATAAAAGGGTAGAATAGGATTTTTTTATTTTTATTATATATATATATATTTATTAAGCTGCATGTCGTATAGGTAAATAGAATACCGCATGCATTTTTTCTCACTTTTGGCCTTGCCAGGTTCTTCAATTCTGACACAGTGCATGTTGTCCATTTTGGTCGATTTGCAGCTTCCATAGGCATAAATCGATATGATAATCCTTGTAAGAGCGACACAAGGGTTTTAAGGTTTATCATAAATTTTGATGTTTTATGTGTCCTGATAGAATCATTAAATTTTGATAGAAATAACACGTCTTTTATCATAAATTTTGATGCTTGGACAAGAATTTGATAAAAGAATGCAATATGGTGGTAATTTTGTAAAGAGCAACGTTTCAATTTATTTTCCTCCTTTTTATCACTTTTTTCTCCTTCTACTGCATGATGATGATGGCGACTAATCAACAAGATTAGTTTGTGCATCCTTTCATTGAATGCTAATTGTTTGCTTAATATTCAACAAATAATTATGAAAAAAGTTATTCTTTGAGATAAAAATGATACATTCATATTCCGCATCATGAAAAAATCATTCACATGCAAAATAATTTAAATTTAAATAAAGCCTTTTCATATAATATTTTATTTAATTAAAAAAAAAGTTTGACTTTAATTCAATGATATATATGAGAATGTAACATGAAACTCATAAAATGATTATTCCATATTAAATCTTGATATAAGAATTTAATTATCCTCAAGTTGGTATGAGAATTTAAGTCTTGATATATGAGAATAATAAACTTTAAACTCCATATGAAATATCGACAACATATCTTAACGTAAATTGAGTCAAATATAAAAAATTAAATCTAATGTTCCATTAAATCAATTTTTTTCATATTCTGTCTTTTCTAATCACATTTCGTTTGTTTTACGACATGAATCACGAGTTACTAAATTCAATTGTGAGACGGATTTAAAATTTTCTTTCGCAGCCAATTTCCGTTGCTTAAAATATTAAATTTGTTGAATTTGATAATTTTTTTTTTAACACAAATTCAGTTTGCAGCAGCCAAAATAAAACAAAGAACAACTTCTATACATACTGCATATTATTAATTCAACTGAACAAAGAACAGCAATGCGCTTACCCGCACTTTGTTTTCTTCTNCTTTTGATCTTGCCAGGTTCTTCAATTCTGACACAGTGCATGTTGTGCCATTTTGGTCGATTTGCAGCTTCCATAGGCATAAATCGATATCATAATCCTTGTAAGAGCGACACAAGGGTTTTAGGGTTTATCATAAATTTTGATGTTTTATGTGTCCTGATAGAATCATTAAATTTTGATAGAAATAACACGTATTTTTATCATAAATTTTGATGTTTGGACAAGAATTTGATAAAAGAATGCAATATGGTGATAATTTTGTAAAGAGCAACGTTTCAATTTATTTCTCTTTTTTATCACTTTTTTTCTCCTTCTACTGCATGATGATGATGGCGACTGATCAACAAGATTAGTTTGTGCATTCTTTCATTGAATGCTAATTGTTTGCTTAATATTCAACAAATAATTATGAAAAAAGTTATTCTTTGAGATAAAAATGATACATTCATATTCCGCATCATGAAAAAATCATTCAAATGCAAAATAATTTAAATTTAAATAAAGCCTTTTCATATAATATTTTATTTAATTACAAAAAAAAAGTTTGACTTTAATTCAATGATATATATGAGAATGTAACATGAAACTCATAAAATGATTATTCCATATTAAACCTTGATATAAGAATTTAATTATCCTCAAGTTGGTATGAGAATTTAAGTCTTGATATATGAGAATAATAAACTTTAAACTCCATATGAAATATCGACAACATATCTTAACGTAAATTGAGTCAAATATAAAAAATTAAATCTAATGTTCCATTAAATCAATTTTTTTCATATTCTGTCTTTTCTAATCACATTTCGTCTGTTTTACGACATGAATCACGAGTTACTAAATTCAATTGTGAGACGGATTTAAAATTTCCTTTCTAAATAAAACAAAGAACAACTTCCATACATACTGCATATTATTAATTCAACTGAACAAAGAACAGCAATGCGCTTACCCGCACTTTGTTTTCTTCTCCGGCCGAAGGTTTTTCAATTTCGCTTGCTAAGGCTGTATGAGACCAAAATGAAACAGGAATGAAAGATTATTATTGCTATTATTATTATTTTAGTGTCCAAAATCGAAATATATGTAGAGAGGGAGAGGAAAATCATGAGGGAGGGCGTGAAGGTAGGTGTTGTCGTGGAGGAGAAAGTGAGGGCTTTTGTATTATGACACGTTGTTGGTTTTACGTAAGCATCGGGAGAGCGCATTTGCAAAAGTGAAAAATGGGATAGCGCAAGTGATGTGAGGCGGAGAGGAGTAGGACGTGGGACAGAAAGAAGAACGGCCTCCGCAATTTTTTTTTTTTTTTTTAAGAANTAATGCTTGCTTTCTTTTCACTGGTTAACATTGTTGTTGTTCCATCAATATAAACCTGCAGAAAAGCAGCTTGCTACACTGAAATCAACTGAAAATTTTGAATATTTAAGCCACACAAAAAATAAAGGTGAATTTACATATATACCTTCCAATTCCTATGCATTTACATATCTAACACATAAATTTTACTGTTTACACTTACACCACCCAGATCTTTTATATCACATCAAAAATACCATTATTTTAACTTGAAATACATCTTTTCATGCATATGTAATATGACATGTAAAAATTGAAGTTCAGGTGTTAGATATGTAAAATAATAGGAATTGAGTAGAATCTATGTCAATCTTCCTAAAATAACAGGGATAAAGTTCAGGAAATTTTGCACAAGTACCAGATAATTCTAATGAATTTATATATCTAACACCTAAGGTTTTGATATTTAAATTTATGATACTTAGGTATGATACACATGCTTGAAAATGTGTATTTCACATTTAAAAATTTAGCAATAGTGACAAATTTTTTACGTGATGTTAAATATTTGAGCAGTATGCATGGAAATAAGAATGTTTATGTGCTAAATATGTAAATATATAAAAATTGTGGTACGTTTGTAAATGCTTCTAACTTTAAATAGGGATGAGAAGAATCAAACCTTATATATCAAAATTCTCTTCATTCCTAGAGCTTCTGCAAATTTGCAGTTCATCCACTGGGCTTGAAAAAGAAAGAAGGTGGCTGCAGGAGTGAACGATATGCAGATTTGTAGGCAGGCCCATCGCTTAGAAATTCTGAGGCCCTAAATCTCACAATAAATGATAAGAAAAAATATTAAGGCACAAGAGCCAAAAATAGAGTAACATATTTGTTTTTAAAAATTTTTTAGTGTTGTTATATTACCCATTTACCTGTGAAAAGTAAAATTAACAAACAATCTGTAGTAACACTGAAGAAGATGACACAGTTTGTATTGTGTAAATCAGAAAGAATTGTCATCTGTATATATATATATATATATATATATTTGCAAGATTGGAATGAATAAGAAATATGTAAAAATAGTGATATTTTTTATGTAATATGAAAGATTTGAATAATTTTTATGTGAATATGAAAGTTTTGGTGTTGGATATGTAAATATACAAGAATTTTGTGGCAGGAAAGTAAATGCTCCTTTTGTTTTCAGATTTAGGTGATGTAAAACAGCTTAGAAACCAAAGAGTTTATCAGAGGCAGGCGCACAAATTATAGAAAACTTGGTGGATAGNAAAGTAAATGCTCCTTTTTTTTCAGATTTAGGTGATGTAAAACAGCTTAGAAACCGTTGAGTTATGAGGGGCAGGTGCACAAATTATAGAAAACTTGGTGGATAGAAATCTAAGAATCATCATAACAGTTACGGCTTCTTGTAAAGTATTGGGGTAGAGCCTGATTTTCTATATGCAGGATTGGCAGAAAATTCTACTGGTAACTATTATTTTTTACAGCAAAACACAGTTCAAAGTTTCGTTACTAAAATTATTATCATTCATGGGGTTAGCTATAAANGATGTATTTACATATCTTGCCCCTAAATATTCATATTTACATGATCCATATCACTCATTTTCGATAATTATATCAAAATATCACCATCATTATGTTTTTAAAAGTGAAATGCACCTTTTTCATGCAGTGTTTATGACAAATATGAAAGTTGATATATGTAAATGCATAAGAATTGTTACATATATGTAAATCTTTTTTATATATTATTAGAAATTTTATGTATACAAAAAAATTGTAGATGTGGGCTCATGTTACCTGTTTTGAATTTGAAAATTGATTTCATTTTCCATACTCCATGGAGAAACATACTTTTTCTTTGGATATTTTTCACCCCAAAAATTAATGTCATATTTCATATTCCATGTTCTACTTATTTAACCTTTAATGAAAAGATTAAGTATTTAAATCTTCTTTAATTTTAATTTGTTAAATTTTTAGTTCTGAATTATCATCAATATACATCTAATCTCGTTAACTATTTGATTAGCTGCAGAAAGAAATGCAATAAAATCCCATAATAAAAAAATAAAATGTATTTCAATTAAGAGGCATTTGCATACATACCATATAATTTATATCTATTTACACGTCTAATACTTAAACTTAATTTTTTGACATTTATGATGCCATAACTTTTCGCATCACATAAAAAATACCACTATTTAAACTTGCATACCTTCTCATGCATGTAAAAATTGAAATTTAGGCGTGAGAAATGTAAATACATATGAGTTAAACGGTACGTATGTAAATCTACCATTTGTTAAGTGCAAAGTGAATTTACCATCACAATTTAGCAATTCTACGAAGAGTTTGTACAAAAATATGAAAAGTTTCTCAGAAGCGACAAAATAAGAGAACAGACGCAAAGACAATTATATTAAGGGATGCAAGGAAGCAGATCTAAATAGATGGATAAGCGACGATGATGTTCTTCAAATACGGTTGCCAAATCGACTATAGACCCACAGTTCCATCTTTAACCACTTTCATGAGGCTACTTCCGCCAAAATGACACCACTCTAATTTTGATTTACTACAAACCAAATGTAAATGGTTAAATTGTTAACATACATACCACCTGATTCCTATGTATTTACATAGCTAACATCTAATTTTTTTTTTTTTTACATTTATACAGCCCAAAAATTTGATATCACATCAAAAGTATCACCATTTCACTTTGTAAGAAGATATTGATGGCGATATTTTTATGCAATGTTAAAGATTTGAGTGTTAAAGTAGCGTAATATGAATGTTTAGGTGTTAGATATGTAAATACATAAGAATTGTGGTGATGTATGTATTTTTTGTTATGATATTAAAAATTTGCTTGTTTAGCATTTTTATCCTCCATAACAAATTTACAGCTCATCAATTAAATTTTATTATGATGAAAAAAAGTATTGTTATTCACAATCCAACACCATCTTTCATCCATTTTTCGCTCAAATATAAAAAATCAAAATAAAACTCCAATCCATATATAATTTTTATTTTAATTTTTATTAAACTTTCAATGGTGTGATTGTGACATGTGTAGGTGATAGTTTTCTCAATAGTTTTGAATGGCATATATGTAATTTTCCCTAAAAATATAAGAAATCAATAAAATATAAACCTATAATTTCTTGTTTAGATTGTTAAAGTAGGTGGAGAACTTACCATTCATTAAAACTGCTCAAGCACACGCAATGGTAGCAGTTGGGTAACACAAACTTGCTATTCGGCAGCATGTAGATCCCACATTCCTCCTCTCTTTCAATGTCCGCCACAGATAAATGCTTCTGCTCTTCATCTTCTTTCTCCTGTACCTTTCCACACGAACGTAATAATAAAGGAAATTTACACAAATACCACACAATTCTTATGCATTTACATGTCTAACACTCAAAGTTTGATATTTACACTTAAAACACCTTGGTGTTATAACCTTAATACATGATGTTAAATATTTTAGTGATTTGCATGTAAATAGGAATGATTAGGTGTAGATTTGTAAATTCATCATCCAAATAGCCCTAATAATGAGTGATAGGAGAGACTAATTACCATAAAATTGCTTAATGCTTGCAGAAAAGCAGCTTGCTACACTGAAATCAACTGAAAATTTTGAATATTTAAGCCACACAAAAAATAAAGGTGAATTTACATATATACCTTCCAATTCCCATGCATTTACATATCTAACACATAAATTTTACTGTTTACACTTACACCACCCAAATCTTTTATATCACATCAAAAATACCATTATTTTAACTTGAAATACATCTTTTCATGCATATGTAATATGACATGTAAAAATTGAAGTTCAGGTGTTAGATATGTAAAATAATAGGAATTGAGTAGAATGTATCTCAATCTTCCTAAAATAACAGGGATAAAGTTCAGGATATTTTGCACAAGTACCAGATAATTCTAATGTATTTATATATCGAACACCTAAGGTTTTGATATTTAAATTTATGATACTTAGGTATGATCGACATGCTTGAAAATGTGTATTTCACATTTAAAAATTTAGCAATAATGACAAATTTTTTACGTGATGTTAAATATTTGAGCAGTATGCACGTAAATAAGAATGCTTATGTGCTAAATATGTAAATATATAAAAATTGTGTGGTACGTTTGTAAATACTTCTAAATTTAAATATGGAAGAGAAGAGTCAAACCTTATGTATCAAAATTCTCTTCAGTCCTAGAGCTTCTGCAAATTTGCAGTTCATCCACTGGGCTAGAAAAAGAAAGAAGATGGTTGCAGGAGTGAACGATATGCGGATTTGTAGGCAGGCCCCATCTCTTAGAAATTCAGCTGCCCTAAATCTCACAATAAATGATAAGAAAAAATATTAAGGCACAAGCCCCAGAAATAGAGTAACATATTTCTGTAGTAAGACTGAAGAAGATGACACATTTACATGTGAAAAGTAAAATTAACAAACAATCTGTAGTAAGACTGAAGAAGATGACACATTTTGTATTGTGTAAATCAGCAAGAATTGTCATCTGTATCTATCTATATATATATATATATATATTTGCAAGTTTTGAATGAATAAGAAATATTTAAAAATAGTGATATTTTTTGTGTAATGTCAAAGATTTGAATGATTTTTATGTAAATATGAAAGTTTTGGTGTTGGATATGTAAATATACAAGAATTTTGTGGCAGGAAAGTCAATGCTCCTTTTGTTTTCAGATTTAAATTATGTAAAACAGCTTAGAAACCAAAGAGTTTATCAGAGGCAGGCGCACAAATTATAGAAAACTTGGTGGATAGAAATCTAAGAATCATCATAACAGTTACGGCTTCTTGTAAAGTATTGAGGTAGAGCCTGATTTTCTATATGCAGGATTGGCAGAAAATTCTACTGGTAACTATTATTTTTTACAGCAAAACACAGTTCAAAGTTTCTTTACTAAAATTATTATCATTCATGGGGTTAGCTATAAATTTATTGTTTACAAAAAGCTCAAGAAATTCATGGATAAGCCTCAGGCGTACATCAATCTTCTTGATCATGGCTACGATTATATAAACAGGGGAGATACAGAGCCTTGAAGAAGGAAAAAACTTTAAGAATGGGATGGTGTTAAGCAAAATGTTGCACCAGAAAAAAAAAAAAGAAAAATAATGAATTCTAATTTGTCCGAAAATCATACCCAAAAAATAGAGCGTAAATGAAAAGAGAGGAAAGAGAATGAATATTAATTCGTTATTTCTTATGCATAAAATGATTTTCTTATTTATAGAGGATATGATACATAATGATGATAGTATATTTTTGCCCATTCTTTAAGAGAGACAATACTGACGTAATTTTGGTATTTTATATGTATAAGTTTAATGTACGGCTGCTCATTAGTTCACCCGTCAAAGCATAATTGACTTTGAGTTAGCAAGATTAGCTTGATCAGCTGAGTTTGATCGATATGAGTCGATCGGTTAATATGGTCTAACTGCTAATCCTTGACTCCTGATGGGGAAACTCTAAGCGTCCCTAGGATGGTTGGAGATGCTAGGGACTCAAATCTTCCCTTGGGTGGGTATTCCCGCGGTGGTTGGCTTAAATAAATTTTTTTTTTGTTTATGGTTGAGTGACTCATTTTTGTATCCTTTGGTGGTCTTCGGTCCATCTCGTGATTCGACTGGCTTCGGCCTTATTGGCTTGACTCAGATAGATTCACTTGATCAAATAAGTAGGTCTCATTATCTTTTGTCAAATGAGAAAAAGTGGGCGGAANTAACCTTTTGTTCATGATCGTCCATCCTCTTAATATCTATTATAGTCCACCCAAAGGCTTTCTTAAAAATCCTCAAAACTCTCATCCTCACTCAAATTAGTGAAAATAAGCAAAGCTAAAAAAGCTCCTAAGAATACATACTTTAAGTGCTTAAGGAGAACCTTAAGTTGTAGTTCAGGAGCATCAATTACCAAAGGAACTAAAGGATTAACATTAGTAGTAATGCCCAAAACCTTAAATCTATCCCTAGCCACTCTAGGGATTGCCTCTAATGATATAACATATTCTTTATTAGGATCTTCACTATTATCCTTAATTAAGTCTTACTCTATTGAGTCCAACACCATAGTCTCTCTAAATTGGCCCCTAATCAACCCATCCACAATATCTCACCTATAATAGGTATCATCACAAAGATCTTTAGAAAACATAATTGCTTTCAACACATTAAAAGTAAATTTTTAAAAATGGACTATCATAGTAAGCTCTCATTTCTAAACATCAATCATGGCCCTTCCTATGGATTAAAAAGTGTATCTAGGTTAATGGTGATATCCTTATTCTCCTCCATATTTAAGACAATAAACTCATATGGGAAGATGAACTTATCAACCTTAAAAATGACATCTTCTATAACCCTCTGAGGATAGGTGAGAGAATGATAAGCTAACTTTGTTGTGGTAGGCTGGAATTGTCTTACTCAAAATTTCATAAAGAGAGACAAAGGCATAAGATTGATACTGACCCCCAAATCACATAATGTTTTCCCGAAGAATTTATCCTCTATAGCATAAGTAATGGTGAAACTAACCAAATCCNAGGTTTTATAGGAACTAGTGAAAGTGTCATTTTTATGTTCTTTAGAATCTATAGGAATTTGATGATAACTAGAATAACCATCTAGGAAATAAAAATAAGAATGTTAAGACAATTTATCAATTATTTGGTCAAGAAAATGCAAGGAAAAATGATTCTTTCTAGTTGCTTTATTCATTTTCCTATAGTATATACAATTCCTCTGACCAACGACACTCATAGTGGATATAAGTTTGTTCTTATTGTTTCCTAATACTATCACTCATCCCTTCTTGTGTACACTATAATTTAGGCTAACTACTTTAGGATCTCCTTTTTAACTACCTCTTTCATCACTAGGTTTACTTTTATTTGGGGATTAACCTTTTGTTCATGATCGTCCATCCTCTTAATATCTATTATAGTCCACCCAAAGGCTTTCTTAAAAATCCTCAAAACTCTCATCCTCACTCAAATTAGTGAAAATAAGCAAAGCTAAAAAAGCTCCTAAGAATACATACTTTAAGTGCTTAAGGAGAACCTTAAGTTGTAGTTCAGGAGCATCAATTACCAAAGGAACTAAATGATTAACATTAGTAGTAATGCCCAAAACCTTAAATCTATCCCTAACCACTCTAGGGATTGCCTCTAATGATATAACATATTCTTTATTAGGATCTTCACTATTATCCTTAATTAAGTCTTGCTCTATTGAGTCCAACACCATAGTC
>JXCR01094481.1:84915-95040 GCA_002079205.1 Phalaenopsis hybrid cultivar
CTCACATAAAACTCTCATCATTCTTTTGAATAAGGCCCATCATACTTTTGAATAAGGCCGTGGCAGAGATTTTCAAGGCCCACATCGCCTCTCGACCTAGAACCCAGTATTTTCGTTTCTAGAGCCTATTCATCTTTATTTTTAATAATTAAATAAGCCTCAATTTAGTTAACATATTAAATTAATCATTATCACATAAAAACACTTTATATTGAATTCGACTAATTCGATTACAAATATACTTCAATATACCTAAAATAATTTGAAGATTTACATGCATACCACCCAATTCTTATGTATTTACATATCAAACACCTACACTTCATCTTTTACATATATGCCACCTTAATTCTACATAAATATGTTTATTTCACTTAAAAAAAAAGCTAAAATAGTGATATTTTTTATGTGAGATAAAAGACTTGAATGTCATAAATATAAAAAATAAAATTTAGTGTTTGATATATAAATGCATAAGAATTGGGTGGCATGCATGTAAATGCCACAAAAGAATTTTGGCTTGTAAAATAACAATGTTGATTAATCAAGACAAAATAATCAATTTATNGCCTTAATTCTACATAAATATGTTTATTTCACTTAAAAAAAAAAAACTAAAATAGTGATATTTTTTATGTGAGATAAAAGACTTGAATGTCATAAACATAAAAATTAAAATTTAGTGTTTGATATATAAATGCATAAGAATTGGGTGGCATGCACGTAAATGCCACAAAAGAATTTTGGCTTGTAAAATAACAATGTTGATTAATCAAGACAAAATAATCAATTTATATTTATATTCAGATTAATTTTATGTAATCAAAAGCTCAAATTAAAGAAAAGCCACAAGGTGACATTAAATTAACCACATAAGAATAATATGAGGTTCATCAAAATAAGCCTACGATATTGAGTATTTTTTAGTCAAACATCACAAATCGCAGAATAAATGGGCATCCAATAACTGCAAACTAATTTAAGTTTGAGCCAACACGACCAGATATTATAGCTTCCAATAAATCCTGAAACGGTGCAGAATGCCAGAGACAAGCGCCCAGAATAGGATTTGAGCGAAGATAACATAGAGGAGAATGCCCGCCCTTCTTGAATGCCAGACATTGATAAATATGTGCTTCTTAATCCAATAAACCTATACGCAAAAATTTGCATTTCTCAGTGTAATGTGATTGGGAAAAGTGATCCATGTTTTGCTGATATAAAACACATGCATACCACCGAGTTCCGACGTATTTGCATATCTAACACCTAAATTTTACTTTTTATATTTATATCACCGAAGACTTTCGTATCATGTCAAATATATCACAATTTAACTTTAACAAGTGGAATGCACTTTTTCATGCATTGGGACAGTGGTATATATGTAAAAATTGAAGTTTAGGTGTCAGGTATGTAAATACATAGGAATTAAGTGGTAATGTGAGTAAATTTCTTATAAAATAAAGAATAAATCTTATTTTAACTAAAAATGCTATAAGTATCATTTTTAAATAGAAGATGTAATTACCAGAGTGTTGTTTGGGCTCTCATAATACCACCCATTGAGGAAGCCTTCAAAGATGCCTTCTGCAGCCATGACAAAGACTAGCATGGCATTCATGCCAATCCACTCCAATGGCATAAAGATTGTGCGTAGATGTAAAATGTCAACCTGAGATAAACAGAAGAGGAAACAAGTAATTTCCTTAATGCTGGTTCTCTCCAAAGAAATAAGTTAGCAAAATGATATTAAAAAAGGTTAAAAATTACACTTTCCGTTTTCATGATTCTCCATTGGAATGAAGAGTTTACAACTGGGAATGGTTTATTTTATAAGAAAAATAGATTCTAGTTTGCTAAAAATATAATAAATATTGAATCAAAGAACTCTCTATCCTCTTAAATGAGACTTATGACAAGACGGCCAAGCATGCGGATATGAACGCACCAGATTAACTCGTAATTACCGAAAGAGAAGCTGGACGGATGCCATGGACCGGTTGTGCAAGTTCATGGAAATGACATGCCTTTGACCAAATGCACCAAAAATAAAATTATACCCACCAACTATTTGCAGGGAATCCAAAACATCCCATACTAGGTAAATGACCAATGTAGTCCCAGGAATTTTTAAATAGGAAACAAAATAGTGCCCCGGCAGGCTCTTGCAGTACCCCATTAAAAAATCATTTTGGTTTTCTATTTAAATATTCTGGGGACTAAATTGACCTTTTGTGAAGTCTGCATCATGTTGTCCTCTTAGAAATAGTTGGGGAGCTATATTGGTCCTCTATTGTTGCTTATTCAGCCTTATAAATTCCATACAAGTTTAGAGAACCTGTCTTCTAATAACCATCAGCAGACTTGACATTATCACATACAGTGGTGAACCTAGGAAGGGCCTGATGTGGCTCTCAGCCTCCTCAGATTTGAGAGAAAACAAATGTAAACCGATATTAAACAGTTAGAAAGACATTACCAATATATAAAATACAGAAAACACAATTCCAGCTGCTCCAGCCGTAGTGCAAACATAACTAAAGCTATACAGTTGTTTGTTGAGCGGAATGGCTGCAAAAGATGTGTGATATTAGCAAGCCAACAGAGTTCAAGTAAGAAATTGAACTGTTTGCAATATAATTGTATGTCAAACGACTAGTTCTGTATCTGACCATGCACAAAATGCAGGAAAATTCCAAGTATGAGAAGCCCAAAACCAATCAAAACCCAATGCTTTAACCTATCCAGGTGGCTCTGTTAAGAAATGAGAGAGAACAATGCAAGAAATTACAATAAAGTCTCTTTCAGCTTAGAGAAACAATTTAAAGTTTGATTTTAAAGCAGACCTTCATATGCAGAAGCACATGCCCGTAATGTACTCCAATGATGGTGCTTAGAATAGAAGAGATTGAGCTGAACAAAATATCAAAAGGTTGAAGTTATACACTAGAAAAAAATATAAGCATTCACTTCTAAGAAGCATGATAATAACCAATATGAAGAAAAAAGTATCATGACTGAAAAATAGTTGTTCACAATAACAGGACATTTGCAATAAACTATCAGACGTTCAAATTGTCTTTAAAAAATAGTTTCTGATGTTGTATTGTCGTTCTTTTTAAACATCCCGCGGTCCATACCGTCTTTTAATTTGAACAAATGGGTTGTTGTCCTAACAAAGTTGTCTTAAGTTATCTAGATTAAATTTTGTCCCAATGAAAAAAGGACTATATTGCCTTATGTCGTAGCTTATCCATGAAAACTGAAGCCTTTTTGTAGAGATAAACAGAAGAAATATTATGTGATCCTGACATTCTAATAATAAAACCAGGAAAATAAATAAAGAGAACGTGACAATTTGCTAATGTATAATGCATATGGTTCCTTTTGTGCACAATATTAGAGTATGGTTCCTTTTGTGCACAATATTAATAAACCCGATTGTCTGGCACTCAAGTATTGCCGAGTCCTTTGAAACTAATCAAACCAAACTAATGTCTCTTGATTTCAATATAGTTTTGATTCTGATGTCTCAGCTTTTGCGTAGAAGAGGATGCATAATGCATAATACTTGGAGTAAATATGAAAACCAATCATCAAAATCGTATTTCAGTAGCTAAACAAGAGTTGTTCAAGAATCAAGATGTAAGTTCATGATGAAAGACACCATTACATTGTAAAGAGTGCTTTGAACTGAATCATCTAAGCAGAGATAGCACAACATCACCCACTGTTATTTTCTGCAAAGTGTTGACATGCTCTAGCGGCACCGGACAATGGAAACTGCCTCACAACATGAACACAAAATTGATTCAGGAGGTTCTCTAAAAAGCTTCATAAAATTTCAAAAGCTTTCATAGGTCCAAAATACTTATAAGATGCTTGAAGAATATTCCATAAGAGGCCACAAAATTTATGCTTCAATTCATTAGGTGGGGTCAGTTCATGCATGATAGGGTGCCAAATCTGAAGGGCCATGGAACAAAAATTGAGAAAAGATTATGGTACTTATCAGATTTATAACGACAATCCATTGCCGTTATTACTTCTTATTAGCTTTTATTCCCTCAATATGTATTTCCTATTTGCTTTATTATATTTTACTTCTTTCCTATTTGCTTTATTTGGTTTTATTTCTTTCCTTTATTATGTTTATTGTAATCGGTTTTAAATACCCCTCATTCTATCAATAATATGTGCTGCTCTATTCCAAATCCTTCCAGAAGATTATAGAAAATGATCGCATTTTCCAATTCTTGACTGGCTTTAACAAAGATGTTGACGAAGTCTAGGGTCATATTCTTGTTTGGGATCCTTTTCCTTTCACTCGAGCAACTTTCACCTAGATTCGTTGGGAAGAAAGCCAGAGATTTGTCATGCTCTGCACTTCTACTCCTTCAACCGAATCGTCCGCCTTGATCTTAAAAAGTGCTCAGTCCTCATCCATGCCATCTCAGACCGGTCACCCCACTCGCGGCTACTGTCACAAACCTAACCACACTCGGGACAAGTGTTGGAAACTTCACGGTAAGCCAACATAAAAATTTTCAGCCAAATCCTCTGCTACCAAAGGTCTACCGACGATGTCCAAGCCTACCACGACTCAACCGACTCCTATCCGAAACATTCCAGAATCATCTGAATCCATGAAGAATCAGATGGAGCAATTGATTAAACTTTTGGAGTCAATCAAATCACTGCATATCCATCAACCTCCCACGGTCGACAATGTACTCTTCCTATGTCTCACATGATTTATTCCCCCCTTAGCCCGTGGATTATTGATTCAACGACCACAAATCACATGACTAGATGTTCACAAACTTTCTCGGTTTACTATCCATGCTCTGGGAAAGATATAGTTAGAATTGTCGATGACACTTGTAGTTCTATTGCTGGTAAAGAGTTGGTTGTACTGACGACCGACCCAACTCTAGAGCAGTTTTACATGTTCCCCTATTACAATGTAGCTTATTATATATCAGTAAGTTGACAAACAATATCGACTGCGTTGCTAATTTCTCTTCTGATGATTATGTTTTTTAGGATCGTCGTTCAGGAATGATTGGAACTGCTAAGAGGGTAGGTAGACTCTACTATTTCAAATTGAAGAGCACGAAGAGTGAAGATACGCCACTCAGGAGTTGCAACTTATCTCGAGTCATTGAATGTCTCATTATATTGTTGCATTGTCGTTTGGGTATCCTAGTTTTCAATATTTTAAAAAATATGTTTTCTAATAAAAATCTTTCTAATTCAATTGTATCATCGGGTCCATTATCCAGCCCACACTTATAGATCTTCTACTCCTTTTTCCCTCATCCACAATTATATATGAGAACCCACTCGCATATGAGAACCCACTCGCACTCTCAGTTACACCAATAAACGGTGGTTCCTGACCTTAATTAATGACCAAACTNAACTTTTCCCCTTTTAAGCGCCGACAAGAGTGAAGACACGCCACTCAGGAGTTGCAACTTATCTCAAGTCATTGAATGTCTCATTATATTGTTGCATTGTCGTTTGGGTATCCTAGTTTTCAATATTTAAAAAAATATGTTTTCTAATAAAAATCTTTCTAATTCAATTGTATCATCGGGTCCATTATCCAGCCCACACTTATAGATCTTCTACTCCTTTTTCCCTCATCCACAATTATATATGAGAACCCACTCGCACTCTCAGTTACACCAATAAACGGTGGTTCCTGACCTTAATTAATGACCAAACTCGAATGACGTGATTCTATATTTTAAAAGATAAATAAGAGGTTGTTGTCACCTTCTAAAATTTCTACACCTTTGTTTTAGCTCAATGCAAAACTTCTATTCAGGTCCTTCAAACTGACAATGGTCGTGAGTTTAACTCTATTTTGGGTGAATTCTTGGTAAGTAAGGGCATCCTTCACCATAGTTCGTGTACGGACACTNAAATGACGTGATTCTATATTTTAAAAGATAAATAAGAGGTTGTCACCTTCTAAAATTTCTACACCTTTGTTTTAGCTCAATGCAAAACTTCTATTAAGGTCCTTCGAACTGACAATGGTCGCGAGTTTAACTCTATTTTGGGTGAATTCTTGGTAAGTAAGGGCATCCTTCACCATAGTTCGTGTACGAACACTCAACAAAATGGGGTAGTCGAGAGAAAAAAAAGCCACCTCCTCGACGTTGCTCGCTCCTTTATGTTTCAATCCAATATCCCGAAATGGTTTTAGAACGATTCCATTATGAATTTCACCTATTTCATAAATAAAGTCCCCTCTAAAATTCACAGTTTTGAACCCCCTTAGTCGTCATGATGTCATGCTTCCTTACAAATTGAGTCTTCTCCACATTAAATCCCAAGATTATTGAGTGCATGACTTTTGTTCGAAACACTGCCCCACTCAGAGTAAACTTGATCACAGATTCATAAAATATATCTTCCTTGGGAACACCATAACTCAAAAGAGGTATCAGTATCTTGATACTACCACCAACAAAATCTATGTTAGTGTTGATGTCTCCTTTAAATGTGTTCTCTATTTTTCTAACTCAGCCTCAAGTGAGAGGGAACTTGAGTTCTCTGACACTATCCATTATCCTACTTCTATGGATGCTCCCCCCATTGTTCCTACCATCGAGGAATTTTGTTCCGTAGTACACCATCTCCTCGTCCCACTATCCATGTCTACACTCGGCGTACCCATCTCAAT
This sequence comes from Phalaenopsis hybrid cultivar, assembly GCA_002079205.1. Classification (NCBI taxonomy): domain Eukaryota; kingdom Viridiplantae; phylum Streptophyta; class Magnoliopsida; order Asparagales; family Orchidaceae; genus Phalaenopsis; species Phalaenopsis hybrid cultivar. The sequence continues at coordinate 91,619 of JXCR01094481.1, forward strand.
GCTCCTACTCTAGAGTCCACTACCTCCTTACAGAACCTTGACTCCTCTCTGGGAGACATCCTCAGCACGACCCCTCCTTTGAATGGGGACGTGAGTTCTCCAAGTAAAGTACGTAATCAAACATGCTCCCTCTACTCTATAGCAAAATATGTCTCTTTCTACAGTCCATCACTGACATACAGAGCATTCACTACCGCCATGACGAACCATCAAATTCCTGCTACTATTGAGGTTGCTCTTGTAGATCTAGCCTAAAAAAAGAAAGTAATGGAGGAGAAGAATGTCAAAGCGGAACTATACATAGGACGTCGTGGATCTTCCCTAGGGTAAAAAAGCTGTAGGGTGTCGGTTGATTTTCAGCACCATGTTCAACCCTGATGGATCCTTTGAATGCAATAAAACCCGATTGATCGCCAAAGGGAACTCACAAAACTACGATGTCGACTATGAAGAAACATTTGCTCCAGTGGCTAAGTTAAATATTCTTCGGGTCCTGTTGTCACTTGTGGTGAATCTAGATCGGTTTTTATTCCAACTAAATGTCAAGAATGCATTCTTGAATGGAGAGCATACAAAAGAGATATACACGTCCCTCCCTCCTGACTTTGACTCTACTACCTCCAGAGAACAAGTGTTGTAGATTACGAAAGTCCCTCTACGGGCTAAAGCAGTCCCCAAGGGCCTAATTCGACAAGTTAACAAAAGTGATCGTGAGCCATGGTTTTACTCAAGCTCAATTGGATCACACTCATTTCTTATGATATTCCTCCAGTGGCCAAGTAGCTATCTTTATTGACTATGTTAACGATATTATTCTTACAAGTGACAATCTCCCAACATTGGAGTTCTTAAAAAACATTTTTGCTACATCCTTTGAGATGAAGAACTTGAGATCTCTCTGACACTTCATAAGCATGAAAGTGGCTCGGTCATCTCGGGGCAATTTCCTGTCTCAGCGCAAATATGTGATTGATCTCTTGATAGAGAATAACATTTTGCTGTCTAAACCTATTGCTAATCCTATGTATCCCAATAAAAGATTATCTGACATTCCCAATATTGTGCTTGTCAACAAGACTTATTACCATCTTCTTTTGAGAAAACTCATCTACCTCGCCTATAGTCACCCCAACATATGCCACACAATTGATATAGTGAGTCAATTCATGCATGACCCCTATGAGCACGATCTCCACGTTGTCCATCAGATTCTCCACTATTTAAAAGGTACACCAGACTCGAGCTTGTTTTTTTCCCGTCACAACTCTCGGACTATTGTTGTGTATACAAATGTTGATTGGGTCGGATCAGTTCATAACCAACGTTCCACTTAGGGTATTGCTCATTTGTATGGGAGCAACCTTGTCACATGGAAAAACAAAAAATAGTATGTGGTTACTCGGAGCAGTGCTAGAGGTGAATTCTGGTTCATGCCTTGGGAATCTGTGAAGCTTTCTGGTTACGCATCATGCCCTGCGAACTTTGTATGCCCACCTCCGTCCTCTTGTAATATTCTCTGACAATAAGGACATACTCAGCATTGCTCACAATCCAATATAGCATGATCGAACCAAACATGTGGAGATTGACAGTCACTTCATCAAAGAAAAGATTGAATCCGAGAAAATTTGTGTTCCTTGTGTGCCTTCCAGTGGTCAACTAGCGGATATCCTCACAAAGAATCTTCCTCGACCTTTGTTCAGTGACTTCAAATCTAAGTTAAACACGACGAGCATCTATGTTACAACTTGAGGGGGAAAACTAGATTTATAACGACAATCCCTAGCCATTATTACTTCTTATTAGCTTTTATTCCCTCATTATTTATTTTTTATATGCTTTATTCTATTTTATTTCTTTCCTATATACTTTATTCTTTTTATTGATTTCCTTTATTATGTTTATTGTAATCGGGTTTAAATACTCCTTTTATTAATAATATGTGTTTCTCTATTCCAAATCTCAAAAGTACAAAATGAGGAAATCTAACTATCTCCCCCTTTTTTCTCTTTTGTACAACTACTAAAGGAGGAATTTGGAGGAAAAAACTCTCAATTTTTCATTAAAAAAACAACAAATATATATACAACTTAGGCTAATCCTCATAAAATTGGAGAGAAATACAAATCATCATCATAAAAAAGGAAAGAAAATAAAAACATAATAATGGATAATTAAGGGAGAATAATATCTCCCCTTAAAATGTAATAGCATATCCACTATTTTCTAAATCAGATACGCATATCAACACACTCCCTCTAGTTGGGTTGTATATATCATACATCCCCAAACTTGTTGTTGGAATTATTGAAGTGGTGCCGAGGAAGAGCATTGATAAGAATGTTCGTACTCTAATGCTGAGTTATGATATAACTTAGCTCAACAATCCCTCCATTGACCTTCTCCAAGATGAAGTGTTCGTCAATCTCTATATGCTTGGTTTGATCATGTTATATCAAATTCTTTGAAATACTAATGGCTGATTAGCTATCACTGAACATCTTAATGGTGCTTTGACTCTCCATGCGGCGTTCCACTAGTAATTTCTTTAACCACATCCCTTCACAAATTCCTAGTGTCAGGGCATGATACTCATATTTTGCACTGCTTCTTGCCACCAAACTTATTTTATTTCTCCAAGTAATAAGGTTACCCCATATAAATAAACACTAACCTGTTGTAGGTCTTCTATGAGTCAGTTCTCCTGCGCAAGTGACATCAGTATAAATCTCAATGCATGATTTTCAATCTTTTTGAATATCAAACTATGTCCTAGAGTTATTTTTAGATACATAAAGATTCGAAAGACCGCTTCTAAATGATTTTAATTTGATTGTTCATATGTAGGCTCATTGCACCCACAAAAAAAAACAATGTCAGGTGATGTATGTAATAGATAAATAAGTTTCCCCACAGTCTTTGATACCACCCTTTTTCAACCGAGGTTATCCTCATTTTTGATGATCGTCGGTTGGGATCCATAGGAGTTTTTGTTGGTTTGCATCCCAACGTTCTTGTCCCCTTTAATAAGCCAAGGATATATTTTCTCTGAAATATGACAATGCCTTCTTTGAATCTAACAGCTTCCAATCCCACAAAGTATCTTAAAATTTCAAGATCTTTGATCTTAAACTAAGAAGCCATTACTCTTTTGNACACTTGTCAACTTTTCTATTGCTTTGTTTTGTATTGGCTCTTATTAGCAAGAGATTAAATCCATGCAAATAAAGTGGGTCTATGGAAATGGAGTAGAAGATCGTGACTTTTGTGCGTCATTATTGTATGTGAAAATGAAATGTAATTATGTGTAACTAACTTTAACTTCTAAATATGTTCCTTTAAATGACCTGCTGACGATCCATGAATAAATAGCTTTTACTACATGGATGTTTTAGGGGTTGTTTGGTAGCACCCTATTAATA
>JXCR01094483.1:0-20607 GCA_002079205.1 Phalaenopsis hybrid cultivar
AAAAATACCTTTCTTTAAAGTGTAATATCATTAAAAACAGTATAAAATATGTATGAAAATCTCAACATATTTTCTTTTGGTTAAAATCCCCCAAACTTAACCATTATTTGTCCTCAAGTAATTTTAGTACAAAACATCAAATACTGCAGTAAAGTTTTAATTTAGAAATACTATATGTTGGACTTAAATAAATATCATAGTGAGATTTTCAAAAAATTTCAAGTAATTAAATTAACTCTGTAGCCACAAGATTATCTAGTCATCAAGTTTAAGAGTTCTAGTCTTCTATTTATTTCAAGAATGACTATGTTGTAATATTAAGTCACTTAGAATATTCAAGAGATAGGAACTTCATAAGAACTCCATTAGTAAAAGATCTAATTCCATTAATATAATTTCAGAAATGTACTTAAGTTTTCCTTTTACGTAGGTCCAGTGGCCAATTTTTGATTGGGCATATCCTCAAGCTTCTCCTCACTTCCATAATTTTTTTTTTCTTTCTTTTCTCTTTTTCATTTGGATTGCTTTCAATCTTATATATATTTTTCTTTTCTTTTCAGAGATTGTTTTCAATCCTTTCTTTTTCCTTTTTCAAGTGAGGATTAACTATATTGGATAGCCTTTAATGATTCTCGCCTTTCTTTCCCTAAATTTGAAACTCAAAGCATTCCTTTACCTTATAAACATTTCATAGTTTTTATTTTCAAGTGAGGATTACTATATCTGGATAGCCTTTAATGATTTTGAACTTCACTTTTCTTTTCCTAAATTTGAAACTCAAAACACTCCTTTACCTTATAGATATTTCATAGTTTTTACATCATTGAGCCCCAATCTTTTCTTCTTCTTTAATTTATAAATATTTCATAGTTTTTACATCATTCAGCCCCAATCTTTTCTTCTCAAATGAATTTCCAGATTCTTAATACTTCAAAATATAGTTTCTTGTACTTTAAATAGTTAAATATAATCTTATTGTCTTATACTAAATATCTTAAGCTACAAAAATTAATTTTCATTACAAAAATATTTCTTTAAATCTACCATAATATTTAAATAGTTCAAAAATATAGTTACCTGAATTAAATTCACTACATAAAATCATATTAATAAGTTTTGAAAATAATTAAATAGAGGACATCTAATAGTTACCACTTCAAAATATAGTGTCCTTTACTTTAAATAGTTAACTATAGTCTTATTCTCTTATACTAAATATCTTAATCTACAATATTAATTTTCAAAATAATTTTCATTACAAAAATATTTCTTTAAATCTACCATAATATTTAAAATATCTATAAAAAAATATAGTTATCTGAATTAAATTCACTACATGAAAACATATAAATAATTTTTGAAAATATTGAAATAGAGGACATCTAATAGGTAATCTTTTTCTTCCCTCCCCCAAACTTAATTTTTTAAGTATGAAATAATACAGGTGGAAAGGAAAACTATAAATATAAATCATACCTCAATATTGTAGGCATTTTCATCGTTCTAAAATTTCTGCAGGCCTTCTCAAATTTTTACTTCACCTCGTGTGTAATATTAGGAACTTTCTACACATATAAATCATTAGAGAAATTTCTGGGTAATGAAATTTTGAAATAAGTATAAAACTGAAAAATTAAATAAGCACAACATTTCCTAATACAAACACAATACTAAACAATTAAAATTTAAAAATGCAAAATTAAAATCACATTACAATCCACAATTCTACTTAATATCTATTGAACTGCACATGCACATTTAACTACCACACTAACTTTATAAAAATTAAAATTATCCAAGTACACAAAATGAAAGTCCAAAATACATAAATATCCATTTCTATTACAAAAAGATTACATAAAATAAAAATACAAACATAAGTACATCAATTTCACTCCTTATCAAAATCCCAAGCTATATCTTCATCTCCTTAATCGGCAGGTGGATTGGGTTCATACTGAGTATATAGGGGCATTCAGGAAATGTAACATCAGGCTCTCCTCTTTAGTGTCAGGGATGAGCTTCATAAGAGGCTACCTCAAAATTTGAATGCCTCTGCAGGTACTCACTATCATAATCATGTCAACATTCTAAACCTCCAATCCTTTCACTTATCAATTCTATGTACTTCTGCTGCAAGGTCAACTCATTCATCAAATCAGAGAGGGTAGGGGAACTAGAAGGTTGAAGGTCGTAACCTGTAGAGGGGACATCTCTACTAGTAGAAGGTTCTTGACTTCTACTCCCATTTCTCCATTTCTCATGGGATTCGTAAGTTTTCAAATTAGCTTTACTAATGGGTTTCATAGGATAAACCCATTCTTCATCTCCACTTTCCACTCCAGAAAGTTTGCAAATTGTATAAATAAGTCCAAGATGTCCTAGACCTCCACTTGTCTCACTCCTTGCCGTAGTCAATATATTCTTAAGAATTATTCTCCCCACATTTATAGTTCTACTATTATGAATACAGAAATTTAGAATAGCTCTATCTCTAGTTACCTCACTATGGTGATAGGCCGGTAACAGAGTAGAGGAAATGAAATAGTGTCACGCCTTAGTGGTGGCATACAGCATGGAAGAAGAAAAATTTACCCATTCTTGCTGCTTTATCTTCAATGTTCCTTTCCCATCAGTGAGACAGTTGATCACATCATTGAGGGGGCATTCCATCGTACTAAAGGATTCATATTGGCAGGTGTAAGAGCCTGGGACTTCATAAAAAGTGTTGATGCGGGTGGGAGTAAACTCAACAGGGAATCCATGCACTAGAATGATTCTGTCATCAGAATAAATCACATTGGCGTAGAACTCCTTCACAACATTTGCATCAGCTTTATTGGTGGTGTAACAAAAGTTTTCCCACCTCCGTTTGGCAATAACTCGATCAATTTCTCCTCCCGGACTTTCAAAAACTCAATCTTGTATGCACTTCTTTCCTTTAAATATAGAAGTAAATTTTGTTTGAGCCATCGCATTAACGAAGCGAGACTCGTCGAACTCAACTTTTCTCCTTTGTCGTGGAGTCATTTAAATCTAATCAAATTATAGAAAAATTCCAAAAATTACTTCAAAATTGTAAACCATGGCTTCCAATAGTAATTCTAAGAGTTCAACAATAAGTTTCATGAATGTTTTCCCAAATTTTCTTCACATTCCCAAATTTTTGGATCTCCTCAATGTGGAAGAAATTCATAGTGGAAATCAAATATTTTTAGCTTTAGTGAAGCTCTTACCTAGAGATGATCAAATCTAGTGTCAAAAAGCCTTGAAATCGTCTCCTAATCCAAGATCTCTCAAGCCCTAGGTTGAAAATGGCGTTTTTAGGAGGAAGGGGATGATGAATAGTGGCGGTTGACTGGTCAAAATCTCGGTTAAGGTGTTTTTCGTGAGCTTGCCATCGGCGGGGTTAATGGTGTCATCGGTGCACTCAATTGGAATTTAATTCCTAAGTCTCGGGAAAATCTCGTCGTCGGTGGCGTCAAGGGCGCCATCAACGGGCTCTATTGATTTTGTCCAAATTCTGTATTTTTGCGGTTTCAATCAATTTCAAGCCTAAACGACATTCATTTAATCATTATAGACATAATTTTAAATAACTAAATGATGTAGTTAGCACATATAAAATTTCACAACACAAAACATCACATTTATATATAAATTCCAAGGGGTACAATATGTGTTACATAACATACCTAAGTTTGGTATTTTCTGAACCTCAATACATTAATTCAGCATCGCAATCCAAGCCACAACACTCAAAACACTGAAAACAAAACATCCTATGCTCAGTCTCAACTATATAGAGATCTAAAAGCATAATTCAAAGTACAAATCAAAATACATAAATAGAAAGATAAGTAGTAGTATAAATCTACTAATCCTCTGACTTGGTACTCGATTCTCCTCTGAGATCACCCATTAATTGCACATGAACGAAGAGGTTGTAGAAGGGTCAGAATGAAAATTTGTTAGTAGAATCCTCCTCTATCAATTTCATCCTCCTCATCAGTCGTATCAAGTTATCTTCTAAATGTCCAGAGTGCTCAAAATGTTCTTTCATCCTCCAGTCCAGATGATCAAAGAAATCGGAGATATTATTAATCGCATTCATGACATTTTGTACCTTCTTTTCCAATTTTCTGATTCGGCGCAGGATCACCAGAAACTTGTCAGGAATTAAGGGTTGAACTGGCAGTGAATTCTGAGATGATTGATCTACTATAATGGCCATGNCGTCATATCAAACTGTCTTCTAAATGTCCAGAATGTTGGAAATGTTCCTTCATCCTCCAGTCCAGATGATNCTCCTCAACAGTCGTATCAAACTATCTTTTAAATGTCCAGAATGTTGGAAATGTTCCTTCATCCTCCAGTCCAGATGATCGAAGAAATCGTAGATATTATTAATTGCATTCATGACATTTTGTACCTCCTTTTCCAATTTCTTTATTCAGCGCAGGATCATCAAAGACTTATCAGGGACTAAGGGTTGAACTGGCAGTGAATTTTGAGATGATTGATCAACTATCATGGCCATGTCATTTTCATCTTCAAATGATAGGAATCTTTCAGTTGGATCCAAAGGCATCCAAGGCAGCAGTACTTTTTCTCAATTCTCATAGGACACTTGGAACTGACTACAAAGTGAGAAAATTGTGGAGGGGTGTCCAAGCCCATAGTTGATCCCTTGAACGATTAAGCCCAAAACTAACTTCACAATTATAGATCCAATGTCGATCGGCAGTCCCCTTTGGTTGCAGTAATTCAAAATGACACTTTCTTTAGAAACTTTACCAATCTTCATTATCGGTAATAGTTTCTCAGAAATGAAAAAGTGCCAATGTTTAGAAACGGGATTCAGGAGTGTTGCAGAAAAACTAACATACTCGTTTTCTCTTGTTTCCCAATCGTCAGTTTCGTCCGTTAAATATTGGTAAATCTCATTCATCTGGTTTCTCGTTGGGATGAAATTGGAATTGTGGCAGACATGAACATTTTCCATCATATATAATTTGTTGATCCGTGTAGGAGTGAAAGTGATCCATCTTCCTTGCACATAAACAACTCTTTGGTTGATTCCATGCAAATTTGCATAAAATTCTTTTACCACAAAAACCACCACGACGGCAGTAGTGTAGCACATCACTTCCCATCTTCGCCGCACTATCGTTTCTTCAATATCCATCATGGGATTATTCAATCCGCGATTCACGATTCCTCGTTCTTTGATTAATCTTTTCTTTGTCAGCAACTTGTTGAAGATTTGTTGTGCTTTCGCACTAATAAACTTTCGCCGATTGAAAACACGCATCCTGGGATTATCGGGGGAATTGGATGCCATAGGAATGAGATTGGTGGAGTTTCACTTCATTTTTGGAGGGAAAATATGATTAGAATTNATAAACAACTCCTTGGTTGATTCTATGTAAATTTGCATAAAATTCTTTTACTACTGGAACTACCACGGCGGCAGTAGTGTAGCACAGCACTTCCCATTTTTTCCGCACTATCATTTCTTCAATATCCATCGTAGGATTATTCAATCTGCAATTGACGAATCCTTGTTCTTTGATTAATCTTTTCTTCATGAGCAACTTGTTGAAGATTCGCTGCGCTTCCGCACTAATNGTTTCTTCAATATCCATCGTAGGATTATTCAATCTGCAATTGATGAATCCTTGTTCTTTGATTAATCTTTTCTTCATGAGCAACTTGTTGAAGATTCGCTGCGCTTCCGCACTAATAAACTTTCGCCCATTGAAAACTCACATTCTGGGATAATCAGGGGAATTAGATGCCATATGAATGGAATTGGTAGAGTTTCACTTCATTTTTGGAGCAAAAATATGAATTAGAATTCGAATTATTGAGTTTAAAAAGACTATTCCTGCCCAAAAACTGTCAAAAACTGCCACTCGAACACAAGAAAATGTCATCTTACCGGTCTCGCCGTCGGTGGCGTTGAGGGCGCCATCAGTGCTTCTGTATTAATTTTGTCTGGACTCTCGGGAAAATCCCACCGTCGGNGAAAATATGAATTAGAATTCGAATTATTGAGTTTAAAAAGACTATTCCTGCTCAAAAACTGTCAAAAACTGCCACTCGAACACAAGAAAATGTCATCTTACCGGTCTCGTCGTTGGTGGCGTTGAGGGCGCCATCAGTGCTTCTGTATTAATTTTGTCTGGACTCTCGGGAAAATCCCACCGTCGGCGGCGTCGAGGGCGCCGTCGGCGCCCAAGGCAAAATTTTCACAGTTTCGCTCTGGTACGAATGCGTNTCACGCCTTAGTGGTGGCATACAGCATGGAAGAAGAAAAATTTACCCATTCTTGCTGCTTTATCTTCAATGTTCCTTTCCCATCAGTGAGACAGTTGATCACATCATTGAGGGGGCATTCCATCGTACTAAAGGATTCATATTGGCAGGTGTAAGAGCCTGGGACTTCATAAAAAGTGTTGATGCGGGTGGGAGTAAACTCAACAGGGAATCCATGCACTAGAATGATTCTGTCATCAGAATAAATCACATTGGCGTAGAACTCCTTCACAACATTTGCATCAGCTTTATTGGTGGTGTAACAAAAGTTTTCACACCTCTATTTGGCAATAACTCGATCAATTTCTCCTCCCGGACTTTCAAAAACTCAATCTTGTATGCACTTCTTTCCTTTAAATATAGAAGTAAATTTTGTTTGAGCCATCGCATTAACGAAGCGAGACTCGTCGAACTCAACTTTTCTCCTTTGTCGTGGAGTCATTTAAATCTAATCAAATTATAGAAAAATTCCAAAAATTACTTCAAAATTGTAAACCATGGCTTCCAATAGTAATTCTAAGAGTTCAACAATAAGTTTCATGAATGTTTTCCCAAATTTTCTTCACATTCCCAAATTTTTGGATCTCCTCAATGTGGAAGAAATTCATAGTGGAAATCAAATATTTTTAGCTTTAGTGAAGCTCTTACCTAGAGATGATCAAATCTAGTGTCAAAAAGCCTTGAAATCGTCTCCTAATCCAAGATCTCTCAAGCCCTAGGTTGAAAATGGCGTTTTTAGGAGGAAGGGGATGATGAATAGTGGCGGTTGACTGGTCAAAATCTCGGTTAAGGTGTTTTTCGTGAGCTTGCCATCGGCGGGGTTAATGGTGTCATCGGTGCACTCAATTGGAATTTAATTCCTAAGTCTCGGGAAAATCTCGTCGTCGGTGGCGTCAAGGGCGCCATCAACGGGCTCTATTGATTTTGTCCAAATTCTGTATTTTTGCGGTTTCAATCAATTTCAAGCCTAAACGACATTCATTTAATCATTATAGACATAATTTTAAATAACTAAATGATGTAGTTAGCACATATAAAATTTCACAACACAAAACATCACATTTATATATAAATTCCAAGGGGTACAATATGTGTTACATAACATACCTAAGTTTGGTATTTTCTGAACCTCAATACATTAATTCAGCATCGCAATCCAAGCCACAACACTCAAAACACTGAAAACAAAATATCCAGTCTCAACTATATAGAGATCTAAAAGCATAATTCAAAGTACAAATCAAAATACATAAATAGAAAGATAAGTAGTAGTATAAATCTACTAATCCTCTGACTTGGTACTCGATTCTCCTCTGAGATCACCCATTAATTGCACATGAACGAAGAGGTTGTAGAAGGGTCAGNGTTGATCACATCATTCAAGAGGCCTTCCATAGTACTGAAGGATTCATAATGGCTGCTATAAGAGTCTGGGACTTCGTAAAAGTTGTTAATGCGGGCGGTATTAAATTCAACAGGAAATCTACGCACTTGTCCATCATCAGAATAGAATACATTGGCATAAAATTCCTTCATAATATTTGCAACGGCTTATTGGTGGTGTAACAGAAGTTTTCCCACCTCCGCTCGGCAATAACTCGTTCAATTTCTCCTCCCGGACTTTCAAAAACTTGATCTTGTATGCATTTATTTCCTTCAAATACTGAAGTAAATCTTGATTGAGTCTTCACATTAACGAAGCGAGACTCGTCGAACTCAATTNTGAAAGTCTTCTTAAGTGACTTTGGTCATTTAAGATGTGATTAACTATAGGGGCTTGCCCTTATAGCAAGCATGTCTGAACCCAGCTTAATATAAACCCTATTTAATTCCTTATATTAAATAGGGGAACTTGTCGGCCANACAAAAGTAATTCTAAGAGTTCAACACTAAGATCCATGAATTTCTTCCCAATATTTTCTTCACATTCTCAAAATTTTTGGATCTCCTCAATGTGGAAGAAATTCATGGTGAAAACCAAATATTTTTAGTTTGGAGTTAAGCTTTTACCTAGAGATGATCAAATCTGGTGTAAAAAAACCTTGAATTCTCCCCAAATCCAAGATCTCTCAAGCCTTAGGTCAAAAATTGCGTTTTTAGGGGGAAGCAGATGATGAATAGTGGTGGTTGACTGGTCAAAATTGTGGTTAAAGGTGTTTTTTTGCGATCTCGCCGTCAGCGCGCTCTATTGAAATTTAAACATAAGTCTCGGGAAAAGTCCATCATCGGCGGCGTCGAGGGCGCCATCGGCGGGCTCTATTGATTTGGTCCAATTTCCGGATTTTTGCTATTTCGATCAATTTTAAGCCTCAACGACATTCTTTTAGCCATTATAAACATAATTTTAAGTGATTAAATGATGTACTTATCACAAATAAACTTTCACAACACGAAACATCACATATATATATATAAATTCCAAGTTGTACAATATACGTTACATAACACACCTAAGTTTGGTATTTTCTCAACCTCAATACATTAATTCAACGTCGCNCTAATTATTTTTTGTTTAGTATTGTGTATGTGTTAGCGAAATATTGTGTTTGTATAATGTTTAGTTTTGTACTTATTTCAAAATTTCATAGTATTGTGGATGTGTTAGTGAAATACTGTGTTTGTATAATATTTAGTTTTGTACTTATTTCAAAATTTCATTACCCAGCAAAATTCTCTAATGATTTATATGTATAGAAAGCTCCTAATATTACATACCAGTTGAAGTAAAACTTTTGAGAAGGACTGTAAAAATTTCAGAATAATGACAATGCCTAAAGTACTGAGGTATGATTTATATTTAGAATTTTTCCTTCCACCTGTATCATTGCATATTGAAAAAAATTAAGTTTGGGGGAGGGAAGAAAAAGATTAACTATTAGATATTCTCAATTTAAATATTTTCAAAAATTATTAATATGATTTTATGTAGTGAATTTAATTCAGAAACTATATTTTGTAGATATTTAAATATTATGGTAGATTTAAAGGAAAATTTTTGTAATGAAAATTAATTTTGTAACATAAGATATTTAGTATAAGAGAATAAGATTATAGTATAAAAAAAATTAATTTTGTAGATTAAGATATTTAGTATAAAAGAATACGACTATAGTTACTATTTAAAGTAAAAGAAACTATATTTTGAAGTGCTAAGAATCTTGGAAATTCATTTGAGAAGAAAAGATTGGGGCTCAAAGATGTAAATGCTATGAAACACTTATAAGGTAAAGGAATGCTTTGAGTTTCAAATTTAGGGAAAGAAAGGTGATGTTCAAAATAATTAAAGGCTATCCAGATATAATAATCCTCACTTGAAAAAGAAAAAAGAAAGGATTGACAACAATCCCTGAAAAGAAAAGAAAATAAATATAGGATTGAAAGCAATCGAAATGAGAAAAAAAAAAGGAAAAAAAAGTATAAAAGTGAGGAGAAGCTTGAGGAGATGCCTAATCAAAAATTGGTTTCACTTGGACCTACCTAAAGGGAAAACGTAAATACATTCCCGAACTTATATTTATGGACTAGCATCTTTTACGAGTAGTATTCTCATGAAGTTCCTATCATTTGAATATTCTAAGTGACTTGATATTACAACATATAGTCATTCTTTAAATGAATAGAAAACTAGAACTCTTAAACTTGATGACTAGATAATCTTGTACCTATATAGTTAATTTAATTACTTAAATTTTTTCTGAAAACCTCACTATGGTATTTACTTAAATTGAAATTATAGTATTTCTAAATTAAAACTTTATTACAATAGACATAACTTTTATGTAGTACTAAAATTATTTGAGGACAAGTAAAAGTTAAGTTTGGGGGATTTTGACCCAAGGAAAATATGTTGAGATTTTCATACCTATTTTACCCAGATTTTGATGATATTGCACTTTAAAGGATGGTATATTTTTATGTTTTGTTGCAGGTATGTTGAATTATGGTTATTGGAGCAAAAAGAAGCAAAAAAGAGCAAATTTGGAGCGAAAAGGACCAAAATATGAAGATTTAAACTAGGGCGCCAACAACGAGCCCAACGACAGCGACGGTGGGTTTTTCCCGAGAGTTCAGAATCAAACATTCTAGAAGGCCGCCAACGGTGCCCTCGAGGCCGCCGACGGCGAGATCGGCGGTTATCTTAACAGGTGCATTGAATGTGGACAATTTTTTAGGGGATGCTTAGGTAACTCTTGGAAAAACTCTTCTACAACTTTAAGAGAAACTTTTGAATGAAAAAGAAGGGCGTGAAGAGTGTGTAGAGAGTGTCTAGAGTGTAGAGAGTTTAATTTAGGGTTAGATTGTGAGGAATTCTTTGAGAGATTGTAAGAGTGGAGAGAAAGTGAGAGATTTCTTCCTCCTTCCACTTCGAAGAAGAATTCTGTGTGCTGTAAAGAAAGAAAGAGATTCAGAGGAACTTCGAGGAGCGCTTCAAAGAAGAATTCTGTATATTGTAAAGAAAGGAAGAGATTTAGAGGAACTTCGACGAGTTTGCTTGGGGAGAAATTAGAGATAAGTGGTATTTACTTATTGTAGTTTTATGAATTTGCTTTTATATATAAATTCTGAGTTTTGTCGTATATTCCCCATGAGTTCTGAGTAGTTTTCTTTGTCTTTCTCCTTGTCTTGAGATTTTGTGAAATGGTGATTTGAATTGGTTGAGTCTTGAGAATGTTAAAGAGTTGTGATGATATTTTTACTTCAATCTTAATTTAATTTCATTCTAGCCAATTAATTTCTTAAAATATGTTGAGTTTTACAATTAAAATGAAGATTACATCCAAGATTCAGGGAGGTCAATGTCCTTGAAAGTTGGGTGCATGTAAATAGGGAAATAAAATTATTGGGCGTAGAATTGGAGATTTTAGAGTGACAGACTAAAATTCTCAATTCGGTGCTATCATTTGGATGCTGAAGTATAGATGTTAGCCCTCAAGCGAGGGGAACATGGGAGCTTCGAAGTGAGAGTCGGTATCCTCCCAGCCTAGCCGCAGATTCAGTAAACAAGCATGGGATTAGTCAATGTTCTTTATGCCTGGACCAAAGGGTAAAGAAAAGGTAAGCTCCTATTTGGCACAATCTAATTTGAACTAATTCACTTTATTCATTCACTTTAATTTCTTGACAAGGAGAATGATTCTTCTTATAAATTGAACTTCACATTAGAAAATTTATTAGTAGAATTAGTTATTTAAGAGTATTAAAATTATATATTTATTTTAATTGCCTATTAGTCACATATAAGCAATTTGAACTATATTATTGTGATTAAGTATTGGTTTTCTAAAATCTTAGTTTGTAGCCTCTAATATTACTCCCTGTGGGATCGATATCTAGGACTCATTAGAGCCACTGTATTACTTGAGTGATACGTATACTTGCGTTGATAAGTGTGACTTTGCTATTATTGAATATTTTATATACATCTTTATCAAATCTATAATCATTGTTAAGTTTTTGGCGCCATTGTTGGGGAATTAAATTTTCTAGCAACAATATCAAATTCTTTTATTTTTAAGCGTATATAAAGTTGTTGTCACAAACCCACTGGGAAAAAATGCAATATGCAACTAAAATAAGAGGAAATTAGATAACAAAATTTACTTTGCAAACTATTCCTACTCAAACTATAGATGTTATAATAGGAATGAAAGTTTGATTCTTTTTGTAATTTTTTATAATTGAAAGTAAAGTAAACAACTAACTAAACTTAATTAGACATCTGTAAGATGAAGGAAATATAAATAAAATATCTTTTTCCTTATCATGAATCAGAAACAAGTATTGCAATTCTATTATGGAAGTATTCAAATTGTGATGTTCCAAATAGGAGCAATAGTATTCTTCATCTTTATTAGAGATGCTATAAAAATATTAGCTCATTTAAAGTTTGAATAGGGGAAGAAGGGTTAGGTAGGAAAGATACTAGCTCTAATTATAGAGTTCCATCTTCTCCCTCCACCTAGGGGATAACATCTCATATCAAAACCTAAAATTATAAACCAAACTAAAGGTTTTAGCCTGCAACTGTAAGATCATTTAATTCTACACCCTTCAAAGTTTATTTTCCTTTTTATTTGCACTCAATCATATGAATTACATTTTCATTTATAAAATCTCATATGATTCTTACCATTAGTTGACTGAGACAATATCATCTCAAAAGAGAACCCGCCAAAAACTTTAAAAAACCAAATTTTGGAATGTTTTAAGTCATTTTTGTTGCCACGATGCCTAAGGCTTTGATTTTGGCACTTCAGGTGCCAGCTCTCTGGAAAGTGGCGCCTCAGGCGCCAGTTCCAAAATTTGCATCGTTTCATTTTAAATCTAGTTAATTCTCAATTCTTCTATAAAATTGGGTAAATAAAGATGTTTTTTATATATTTTCTCAACTGTAATTTTCTCAACTGCAATTTTCTTAAATACACAAAATCCATAAAACTACAAATATATATTCAATACTCTAAACTGAAGTAAATAAGCAAAATAAATAAAGATAAATATGGGTTGTCTCCCACAAAACGCATGGTTTAATGTCGTTAGCCTGACATTCCCAGTCTTTACTCTAGATGACCAACATAAAAATCTCTTTAAAAACTGGTTTTTGACCCTCAAAATATGCTTTCAGTCTGTGCCTATTAATTTTAAATATCTTCCCAATTTTAGGATCTTCAATATTAACACCTCCATAGGGATAGACTTTTACAATTGTGAATGACCCTATCCAGCTAGACTTCAGTATTCCAGGAAATAATTTCAATCTTGTATTATAAAATAGAATTTCTGTCCAGGCTCAATTTTCTTTTTTATTATCTTCCGATCTTTTCCATTATTTCATTTTTTCCTTATAAATCCTAGAATTATCATAAGATTCATTCTTAATTTCTTTAATCTCATTTAATTGCAATAATCTTTTCTCATCAACATCTTTTAAATTAAAATTGAACTTCTTAATAGCCCAATAGGCTTTATTCTCCAATTCTACTAGTAAGTGACAAGTCTTACAAAAAATTAATCTATACATGGACATTCTTATAGGTATCTTATAAGTTGTCATGTAAACCCATAATGCAGTGTATAATCTAGCAGGCCAATCCATTTTATTAGGATTCACAGTTTTTTTTCAAAATTTATTTGATTTCATGATTTGATACCTCTATTAAACCACTAGTTTGGGGATGATAAGCAGTTGCAATCCTACGCATAATATTATATTTTTCCAGAGACCTAGCAATTCTTACATTTTTAAAATGAGATCCTCCATCAGTAATGATTATTCTCCGCATTTCATATCTCGTAAAAATATTTTTAATTAAAATTTTTGAAACACTCTGAGCATCACATCGAGGTATGGCGATCGCTTCAATCCATTTTGACACATAATCCACTGCAATCAATATATATACATTTTTAAATGAAGGTATAAATGGTCTCATAAAATACAATCCCTAAGCATCAAATATTTCAACTTCCAAAGTAAAATTTACAGGTATTTCATTTTTTTTGAAATATTACCTACTCTCTAACACTGATCACATGTTTATATATATATATATATATATATATATATATNTTCTCCTTCTTCTTCATCATCATGAATGGGAGTATAGGGAGTGAAACTGGGTCAAGTAGGAAAGTCCACATTAGGTTCACCCCTAAGGTGTCTTACCATGACATTTTCAAAATAAATATCATGTTGAACTCTCCTGTGCTGATATTCATCATTATATGCATTCCTGGCTCCTATCTCTCCCAACTGAGTTTGAATATTTACTATATCCATCTATTGAATCAATAGTTGATCTATAATACCTTTAAGTGATACAGATCTAGAAGTAGATGCCCCTGCAGCAGATGTAGAGGGCCTATCCCTTCTTCCACTTCTAGACTCAACAAATGATTCTACTCTTTGAATCATATGCCTCCCAATTGGATTTTGTGGCTGCAATCTCTCTTCATTTCTATGGGATTTTAATTCTGATTGTTCACATGTAGTGAAAATCAAGGCAGGGTATCCCAATCCTCCAACAGTAGAACTACCAACAATACTTCGAGCATGTTGAACTATAAATGCACCCACATATATTTCCTTCATGTTCTGAATGCAATAGTTGAGTACATCTCTATCTTTAATAACATCAGCCAAATGATTTGTTGGCAACAGTCTAGCAGAAATGAAGTGGTGTCATATTTTTGACTGAATAGTCAACATAGAAGCAGGGAAGTTAACCATCTTGTTTTTCTTAATCTTCCATTCCCCTCTTCCATCAGTCAAAAAAGCAATCACTTTCTCTAGTGATGAATTAGTCATCACAATTGCAACATATTCATCGAAAAATACACCCCTCAAACCATAAAAAGTATTGATCTGATCAGCAGTAAATTAAACTTGTTTACCTCTAACTAGCATTTGATCTTCAATAGTGAATCTCAGGTTTTCATAAAACTCCCAAACCATTGGGACAATTGCTATGGCAGTGAAGTAGCAGAATCTTTCCCAATTCTTGGCAAGAATCAGTCTTTCGACCTCATCACCTGAGTTTGCAAATGCCCGCTCTTGGATCATTTTCTTGGTCTCCATTTGAGTATTGTAACTATGTTGGGCTTTGAAACTAACAAATCTTCATGTGTTGAAGTCCCCGGGAATTCTTCCTCTCTGACTCAGAGATCCATTTGAAAATTCTCTGAAAATCTAAATATAGTCCAAATAAATTACTAAATCAAAAATATAACTCCTAAAGTAAGGTTATTTGGTAAGGAATTTTTCAGCATGAGTTTTCTTCAAGTATTTTCATCTAAAATTCAATTTTTAGATCTCCCAAAATCCATTGTGAAAATAAAAAAATTCTAAGTTAAAGTGAAGCTTTTACTAAGAGAAGACGAAATCTATAGTTTTTAGCCTTCGAATCTGTCTCTTTCGCCCACAATGTGATGCCCTAGACCAAGGCCTTGAGGTAGAAGATGACTAAAGTAACAAAAATGGAATTTGTTCGTGCAATTTTGCAATTTTCTAGGCAATAGCGTGTTTGGACCTTTGGCGCATCATGCAGCAAGGCACTATAAGTTGACGGATCATGTGCTAGAGCTCAAATTTTTCAGATTTTGGTTTTTGTGGAAATATGCTCTGTACCACTTTACGTCAACTTCTATTTGACTCAAATAAACCTTTCTAAGCATACATAAACATGACACTAACACTAAACTTTCACAAACAACACAAAAATCACATTTATATATATAATTTGTGCTATCACAAACTAACATTTTTCAAGCCAACAAACATCAAATTCAGTATTCTAAACCAAACCAACATCCTAACACTAAAATATAAACATCAAAATTCAAAACATAAACATAGATAATGTTTATTAGAAAGGAAATGCAATCCAACACAAAAACTTAAAACAAATAGTACTATACAAAACATTCCGTGCATAAATTCATATAAACATCATCTTCACTATCGTCCTCCCGGATATCTCCCATCAATTGGTAGTGCACATATAGATTTTCTCCTCAATCCAAGCATGTTTCTTGAACATACGTACCAATCCATCTTCAATACACCCTGTATGTTCAAAATGTTCCTTCAGTCTCCAATCAAGATGATCCAGCATTTCAGTAATATTACCAATCACGTGTATGAGAATTTGCACATCTTTTTCTATCTTCTTGATCCTTTTTGAAAGTGCACTCGAGTTGTAGTAGGGCTGAACGGGTGATGAATTCTGAGAACTTGATCCATCAGCACATTCATATCATTTTCATCTCCCATTCCAATATAGTTGTAGTAAACTTCTGGATCCAACGCCTTCTAAGGAAGTAGCATTTTTTCTAACTTTCATAAGATAATTGCGATTGACTACAAAGTAGGAAAATAGTAGATGGATGTCTCAGTCCAGTTGCAGATCCATTCACAATCAAATCTAAAATTGATTTCACAGTAATAGCTCCAACATTAATAGGTTTTTTTGGTTTTAATGTAATAATTTAGAATGATACTCTCCTTAGTGACATTACTAATTTTTACGGTAGGCAGTAACTTTGATGCAATAAAGAAGTGCCAAGCTTTTGAAACTAGATTTAAAAATGATGCAGGAAAACTTAAATTTACATCATCTCTGGTCTCTTAAATAGCATCTTCATCTGTAAGGTTGCGGTAGAGTTTATTCATATTCTCTCTTGTAGGGGTAAAGTTTGCATAATGGCATATATGCACATTTTCAATCATAAATATCCAGTTTATTCTTGAAGGAGTGAATTGCACAAACCTGCCTTGCACGTAAATCATTCTTTGGTTGATTCTATGAAGATTTGTGTAAAATTCTTTTACTACTAGAACAACAAAAGTGCCAGCAGTTTAGCAAAGGACTTCCCAATGCCTCTGTGCAATAATGTCTTCTACTAAAGTATTCGGTATGTTGAATCCTCGATTCATAAATCCCCTTTCTTTGATAAGCCTCTTCTTCACTAGAACTTGATCATGTAATTTTTGTGCATCAAAATTGATGAACTTTCTCCAGTTAAAAATTCCAAATCTAGCAAAGTTTCTAGAGTGGGAAGCCATAAGAATTGAAAAATGGTTACTTTTTTTCTTGTTTCCCCCTAAAATATGGTTTGGAGTTAGTTTTTAGGAGTTATATGGAGAATAAACTACCAAAAACCACCATTGGAGATGTTTTAAACATTTTCAAATGCACGGTGCATCATGCACCAGCTCTCTAGAAAGTGGCGCATCATGCGCTAGTTCCAGAATTTTTGGCGTTTCAATTTTGATCCAATAAATTCTCAATGTTTTTCATAAAATTTAGGAAAATAAATATGTTTCTAATTATTTTATCAAGTACATGGACTACATAAAGACATAAACATAAATATACTTGAAATTTCTCAAACAAAACAAACTAAAAAACAAGCTAAATAATGATATAAATGGGTTGCCTCCCACAAAGCGCTTGGTTTAATGTAGTTAGCCCGACATTCCCGATCTTATTCTAGATGACCCAACATTACTGTCTCTTTAAAATATGGACTTTGACCATCAAAATTTGATTTCAATCTGTGTCCATTCACTTTAAATATTCGTCCGGTCTTGGGATCTTCAATATTAGCTGTCCCAAAGAGATACACTTTTATAACTTTGAATGGCCCTTTCCACTTAGATTTCAATTTTCCAGCAAATAATTTCAATCTTGTATTGTATAATTAAACTTCCTATCCAGGTTTAAATTCTCGTTTTATCGTCTTCTGATCATGTCATTCTTTCATATTTTCCTTATAAATCCTCGAATTATCGTAAGATTCATTTCTGATTACCTCAAGCTCATTCAATTGCAATAATCTTTCAATTTAAAATTTAATTCTTTTATGCCCAATAAGTTTTATGCTCCAATTCAACTGACAAGGGAGAAGTTTTCCCAAAAATAAATTAATAAGGGGACATTCTCATAGGTGTCTTTAGACTATCCTTTTGCCCATAATGCAGTATTTAATCTAGTAGACTAATACGTTTTACTAGGATTAACACTCTTTTCCTAAATTCTCCTAATTTCACAATTAGAAACTTCTGTTAAACCACTTGTCTGTGGATGATTAGCAGTTGCAACTTTATGCACTATATTATATTTTTTTCCACTAATCTTGCAACTATTCCGTTTCTGAAATGAGATCCTCCATCGGTAATGATTACTCTTGGTATTACATATCTTGTAAAAATATTTTTAATTAAAAATTTTGAAACACTACGAGCATCACATCGAGGTAAAGTGATTGCTTCAGTCCATTTTGAAATGTAATCCACTGTAATCAATATGTATATATTTCTAAATGAGGGTATAAATGGTCCCATAAAATCCAATCCCCATGCATCAAAAATTTGAATTTCCAAGTTAAAATTTAGAGGCATTTCATTTCTTCTTGAAATATTACCTACTCTCTGACACTGATCACCTGTTTTGATATATATATTAACATCTCTAACTAGAGTAGGTCAATAAAATCCATATTGTAAAATATAAAATTCCAAAATGTCCTCCAAATTTAGAATTATGGCATTTTTGAATAATCTCTTGAATTTATTTATAAGTCACACATCATCTCATCATTAAATCTTTACATTGCTTATATAAATAAGGATCATCCTAAAAATATGATTTTGCATCATGAATGAATTTTTTTCCTCCTATTTTGTTAATCTATATAGTAAAATACCACTAACAATATAATTTATAATATCAACATACCAAGGTATTTGCATCCTTTTAAAGCATAAAGTCGTTCATCAGGAAAAGTTTCATTAATTTCTTTTTCCATAACTAGTATTTCTTCTTGTTCTAGCCTTGATAGATGATCAGCAATTTGATTATCAATCCCTTCCCTATTGATTACTATGAAATCAAACTCTTGCATCAGAAGCACCAATCTAATTAATCTTGGTTTAGCATCCTTCTTTTGCATCAAATATTTAATAGTCGAATGGTCAGTATGCACAACACATTTAGCTCCAATCAGATATGATCTAAACTTATCAAAATCATACACAATAGCTAATAACTCTCTTTCAATGGTGGTGTAATTTATTTGGGTATCATTAAGAGTCTTACTAGTTATCATATCTCTGCCCTAAAGCAACTCCAATTGCATAATCACTAGCATCATACATTAATTTAAAAGGTTTCTCCCAATTAGGTGAAACAATTATAAGAGCACTGATAAATTTTTCCTTTAAAGTGTCAAAGACTTCAAGGAAATCTTAATTAAATTCAAATTTTGTATATTTCTCCAGAAGTTGACTGACAACAACTTTATATATGCTTAAAAATATAAGAATTTGATACTGCTGCTAGAAGATTTAAATCCCCGGCAACGACACAAAAAACTTGACAATAGTTATAGATTTGATAAAGATGTGTATAAAATAATCAATAATTGCAAAGTAACACTTATCAACGCAAGTATACGTATCGCTCAAGTAATACAAGGCTCTAATGGAGTCCTGGATATCGATCCCACATGGAGTAATATTAGAGGCTACGAACTAAGATTTAAAAACTTAATACTTAATCACAACAATATAATTCAAATAGCATATTTGTCAATAATAGGCAATTGAAATAAAAATGTAATTTTAATAAACTCTTAATTAACTAATTCTACTAATAAAGTTTCTAATGTGAAGTTCAATATATAAGAAAGCATCCTTCTCCTTGTTAAGAAATTTAAGTGAATGGATAAATTGAATCAGTTTAAATTGTATTGTGCCAAATAGGAGCATAACTATTCTTTACCCTTTGGACCAAACATAAAGAACATTGACTAATCCTATGCTTGGTTACTAAATTTGCGGCTAGATTGGAAGGATACCGGCTATCACTTCGGAGCTCCCACGTTCCCCTCGCTTGAGGGCTAACATCTACACTTCAACACCCAAACGATAGGACCGAATTGAGGATTTAAGTCTGTCACTCTAAAATATCTAATTCTACGCCCCATAATTTTTATTTCCTTATTTATTTGCACCCAACTTTCAAGGACTTTGACCTTCCAAAATCTTGGATGTAATCTTCACTTTAGTTGTAAAATTCAACATATTTTAACAAATCAATTGGCATATTGAAATTAAATTAAGATTGAAGTGAAAAGATCATCACAACTTCTTTAACATTCTCATGGCACAACCAATTCAAATCACCATTTCACAAAATCTCAAGACAAGGAGAAAGACAGAGAAAACTACTCAGAACTCATGGAGAAGATACGACAAAACTTGGAATTTATATATAAAAGCAAAGTCATACAAACTTCAATAAGTAAATACAATTATCTCTAATTCCTCCCTAAGAAAACTCCTCAAAGTTCCTCTGAATCTCTTCCTTTCTTTACAGCACACAAAATTTTTCTTCAAAGCAGCAAAGAGGAAGAAATCTCTCACTTTCCTTCCACTCTTACAATCTCTCAAAGAATTCCTCACAATATTAACCACTCTCTACACCGTAATAGGCACCACAAATAATAAAGACTTAGTGGAAACTCTCGCAGACACCCATGGACACCACCTTTTTTGGCCTCCAAATGTTTCTTTTGAAGGTGTAGAAGAGTTTTCAAGAGTTTCCCAAGCGTCCCTTCAAAAATTGTCCACATTCAATACATCAGTTGAGAGAACCGACGTGCTCGCCATCGGCGACCTCAATGGCGTCGTCGGCGACCTTCTAGAATATTTAATTCTGGACTCTCGGGAAAAACCCGCCGTCGGCGCCCAAGATCAAATCTTCATATTTTGGTCTTTTTTGC
>JXCR01094483.1:21361-36500 GCA_002079205.1 Phalaenopsis hybrid cultivar
AATTTTCCTTACAAAAATATTCCTTTAAATCTACCATAATATTTAAATATCTATAAAATACAGTTATCTCAATTAAATTTACTACAAAAAATCATATTAATAATTTTTAAAAATATTTAAGTTGAGAACATATAATAGTTAATCTTTTTCTTCCCTCCCCAAACTTAAATTTTTCAATATGGAATGATATAGGTGGAAAGAAAAATTCTAAATATAAATCATATCTCAGTACTTTAGGCATTTTCATCATTCTGAACTGGTCTGTAATATTAGGAGCTTTCTATACATATAAATCATTAGAGAATTTGTTGGGTAATGAAATTTTGAAATAAGTACAAAACTAAACATTATTCAAACACTATATTCCACTAACACATCACAATATGAACTAAAAACAATTACAAATACATCACAATGCAAAAAAAAAAAATCACATCACATTACAATTTTAAAAGGTACTAATCAAAGACTATTATAACTACACACGCAAATTTCAAACTACAACACCAATCTAATCAAAATTATAAAAAAAATTCCAAAATACACTTCAAGTACTCAAGTAATGGCTTCCAATAGTGACTCTAAGAGTTCAAAACTAAGTTCCATGAATTTATTCCAAATATTTTTTCCACATTCTAAATTTTTTCAGTTCTCCTCAATGTGGAAGAAATTCAAGTTGAAAATCAAACATTTTTTACGTTGGAGTGAAGCTCTTACCGAGACATGATAAAATCAGGTGTCTAAAAGCCTTGAAATCGCTCCAAATCCAAGATCTTTAAGCCCTAGATTAAAATTTTCATTTTTTACGAGGAAGGGGATGATGAATAGTGGCGGTTGACTGGTCAAAATTGCGGTTAAAAGTGTTTTTTTGGCATCTCGCCGTCAACAGGGTCGTCAACACTATCGGCCAGCTCTTTGAATTAAATAGTCTAAGTCTTGGGAAAATCCTCCGTCGGTGACTTCGATGGCGCCGTCGGCGACTTCGATGGCACCGTCGGCTACTTCAATGGCGCTGTCGGTGAGATTTTTAAAATTGGTTCAATTTCCAAATTTTTGCAATTTTGTTCAACTTCAAGCCTTGTTAACATCTTTTCAATCATTATAGACATAAATTTTAAGTGATTAAATGATGTACTAACAAAAATAAACATTCACAACACAAAACATCACAATTATATATAAAATCCAAGGGTTACAATACACGTTACACGACACACATAAGTTTGGTATTTTCTCAACCTTAATACATCAATTTAGCATCGCAATTCAAGCCACAACACTCTAAGCGCTGAAAACAAACTTTATATGCTCAATCTCAACTATACTGAGATCTAAAAGCAAAACTTGAAAGTAAAGCAAACACATAAGTTCAAATCAAATCACACACATAGACATATAGGTAGTAAAGTAAATCAACTACTCCTCCGATTCAGTGCTTGTTTCTCCTCTGATATCGCCCATCGATTTAACATGAATGAAGAGGTTATAGAAGGGTCGGTATGGGAATTCTTCAGTAGAGTCCTCTTCTATCAATCCCATCTTCCTCATCAATTGTATCAAACTTCCTTTGATATGTTTAGAGTGATCAAAATGCTCTTTAATCCTCCAGTCAATTACTCTCGAAGGATTGTTCAATCCTTGATACATGAATCCTCTTTCTTTGATTAATAATCTCTTTGTCAGCACTTTGTTGAAGATTCGTTGTGCCTCAGAACTAACTAACCTCCGGCTGAACACTCAAAATCTAGGGTTTTCAGTAGAATTGGAAGCCATAGGGAAAAATTGGGTGGAGTTTCAATTTGTTTTTGGGTAATATGAATTTAAGAACCAAGTTTGGAAGTTTATAGAGAGTAAATCTCGCCTAAAACAGCCAAAAAACTGGCATTTCAAACTACAGAAACTGTCATCTCACCGTTCTCGTCGTTGGCGGCGTCGACAAGCATTGAGAATTAATTGTATGGACTCTCAGGAAAAACTCGTCGTTGGCGGCATTGAAACCGTCGTCGGCACCCAAGGCAAAAATTTCACAGTTTCGCTCTTGTCCAAATGCGTTCCAATTTTCTCTATGGATCCAATTTTTATGATGATTCAAGGGTAAATATGAGTAAGTAGAGCTTAAACTACCAAATAAAGATAATTTCAAACAAAAACACTATAATCGCAATAAAAATAAAGATAACTATGGGTTACCTCCCATAAAGCATTTGGTTTAACGTCGCCAGCCCGACCTATTCAGATATTATTCAGGTTGACTGACCATTAAAACTACTTTAAAATTTGGTATTTTACCCTCAAAATACGGATTTAATTTGTTTCCATTTACTTTAAATCTATTCTCACTCTTTTGATCTTCAATTTCAACAGCTCCGTAAGTATAAACACAAGTCATAGTAAAGAGTCCTAACCAACGAGACTTCAATTTCTCAGGGTAAAACTTTAGCCTTGTATTGTAAAGCAAAATATCTTGTCCTAGTTAAAATTTCTTCTGGTTAATCTTTCGATCATGCCATAACTTTAGTTTCTCCTTATAAATTTTATTGTTATCTTAAGATTCATTTCTTAATTCTTCCAATTCTTTCATTTGTAACAATCTCTTCTCACTGGCATCTTTCAAATTATAATTGAATTCTTTAATAGCCCAATATGCTTTATGCTGTAATTCTACTGTTAAGTGACAAGTCTTTCCAAAAATCAGTCTGTAAGGAGTCATTCCAATATGAGTTTTATAAACAGCCCTGTAAGCTCATAATGCAGTATCCAGTCTAGTAGGCCAATCTACTTTACTAGGCTTTTTAGTCTTCTCCAGTATCTGTTTAATCTCTCTATTAGAAACTTCAGCTAACCAACTAGTCTGAGGGTTATAGAAAGTAGAGATTCTATGAATAACATTAAACTTTTCTGCCAATCTCTGAATGTATTTATTCCAGAAATGGGATCCTCCGTCAGTGATAATCACTATCGGCATTCCGTATCTAGTGAAAATGTTTTTCATTAAAAATCTTAAAATACTTTTAGTGTTACAACGAGGAAAAGCTTGTGCTTCAATCCAATTTGAAATGTAATCTATTGCAACTAATATGTATAAGTTCCCTGATGAAGGAATAAATGGTCCCATGAAATCTAATCCCTAAACATCAAAGATCTCAACTTCTAACATGAAATTCAGAGGCATTTCATTTCTTCTAGATATATTGCCTACTCGTTGGCATCGATCACAAGTTCTTATATATCTATAAACATCTCTAAGGAGAGTAGTCCAATGAAATCCAACTTGTAAAATTTTATAAGCAGTTTTATCAGTTCCAAAATGTCCTCCAAATTCAGATTAAAATTTTATAAGCAGTTTTATCGCTCCCAAAATGTCCTCCAAATTCAGAATCATGACATTTTAAAATTTAATAAGTAGTTTTATCAATCCCAAAATGTCCTCCAAATTCAGAATCATGACATTTCTGAATGATCAATTCAGTTTCTTCATAAGAATCTTCTCATAATAAGATCCTTACATTATTTATATAAATAAGGCTCATCCCAAAAATATGTTTTCACATCATGAATGAATTTTCTTTGCTGTTGCAATGTCAGCATAGGTGGCAAAATATCACTTACAATATAATTAATAATATTAGCATATCATGGTAATTTCCACTCATTAATACTATAGAGTTGTTTATCAGAGAAACTGTCCGTAATTTCATTGTCGGTGTCAGATAATTCATGATATTCTAATTGACCGTGACATTATATATACTTAAAAATATAAGTATTTAGTATTGCTGCTAAAAGATAAACTTCCTCAGAAACTGTACCAAATCCTTAATAACAGTTATAGATTTGATAAATATAGATGAAATAAATATTCAATAATTATAAAGTCACACTTATCAACGCAAGTATACGTATCGCTCAAGTAGATTAAATATTCAATAATTGTAAAGTCACACTTATCAACGCAAGTATATGTATCGCTCAAGTAATGGATTCGATAAAGATGGATGTATAAAATATTCAATAATTGTAAAGTTACACTTATCAACGCAAGTATACGTATCGCTCAAGTAATATAAGTTTCAATATTTGTAAAGTCACACTTATCAACGCAAGTATACATATCGCTCAAGTAATATAGGGGCTTCAATAGAGTCCTAGATATCGATCCCATAGGGAGTAACTTTAGAACTACGAACTAAGATTTTAGAAAAGCAATAAAGTCACACTTATCAATGCAAGTATACGTATCGCTCAAGTAATATAGGGCTCTAATGGAGAGTCCTAGATATTGTCAACGCAAGTATACATATCGCTCAAGTAATATAGGGCTCTAATGGAGTCCTAGATATCGAACAAGTATATGTATCGCTCAAGTAATATAGGGCTCTAATGGAGTCCTAGATATCGATCCCACAGCAAGTATATGTATCACTCAAGTAATATAGGGCTCCAATAGAGTCCTAGATATCGATCCCATAGGGAGTAACTTTAGAACTACGAACTAAGATTTTAGAAAAGCAAATCTTAGATATCGATGTCAACACAAGTATACATATTGCTCAAGTAATATAGGGCTCTAATGGAGTCCTAGATATCGATCCCACAGGAGGTAGTTTAGAATTATGGACTAAGACCTTAGAAAAGCAATACTTTAATCACAACAACGACGTTTAATTTGCTTATCTGTCACTAATAGGCTAAGTTTAGAACTACGAACTAAGATTTTAGAAAAGCAATACTTTAATCACAACAATGAAGTTTAATTTGCTTATCTCTCACTAATAGGCAATTGAAATAATTACGTAATTTTAATAATTATTAAATAACTAATGAAACTAATGAAGTTTTAAATGTGATATTTAATATATACGAAAGCATCTCTCTCCTTGTTAATAAATTATAGTGAATGAATAAAGTGAAATATTTCAAATTATATTGTGCCAAATAGGAGCATACCTATTCTTTACCCTTTGGTCCAGACATAAAGGTTAAAATTATATTGTGCCAAATAGGAGCATACCTATTCTTTACCCTTTGGTCCAGGCATAAAGAATTTATATTGTGCCAAATAGGAGCATACATATTCTTTACCCTTTGGTCCAGGCATAAAGAACTTATTGTGCCATATTCTTTACCCTTTGGTCCAAGCATAAAGAACATTGACTAATCCTACACCTTGTCAAGAAATTATAGTGAATGGATAAAGTGAATCAGTTCAAATTATATTGTGCCAAATGATATATAAGAAAGCATCCTTCTCTTTGTCAAGAAATTATAGTGAATGGATAAAATGAATTAGTTCAATTTATATTATTGTCAAGAAATTATAGTGAATGGATAAAATGAATTAGTTCAATTTATATTGTGCCAATAGTTTCTCCCTGTCAAGAAATTATAGTGAATGGATAAAGTGAATTGGTTCAAATTATATTGTGCCAAATAGGCACCTATTCTTTACCCTTTGGTCCTGACATAAAGAACATTGACTAATCCTACGCTTGTTTACTGACTATTCTTTACCCTTTGGTCCAGGCATAAAAAACATTGACTAATCCTACACTTGTTTACTGAATCTGCGTGTTACCCTTTGGTCCAGGCATAAAGAACATTGATTAATCCTACGCTTGTTTACTGAATCTGCATCGGTCCAGGCATAACAAACATTGAACAATCCTATGCTTGGTTACTGATTCTGCAGCTAGGCGAATAAAGTGAATCAGTTCAAATTGTATTGTGCCAAATAGGAGCATACCTATTCTTTACCCTTTAAATTAGTTCAATTTATATTGTGCCAAATAGGAGCATACATATTCTTTACCCTTTGGTCCAGGTCAGTTCAAATTATATTGTGTCAAATAGGAGCATACCTATTCTTTACCCTTTGGTCCAGGCATAGGTTAAAATTATATTGTGCCAAATAGGAGCATACCTATTCTTTACCCTTTGGTCCAGGCATAAAGAATTTATATTGTGCCAAATAGGAGCATACATATTCTTTACCCTTTGGTCCAGGCATAAAGAACTTATTGTGCCAGGGCATAGTGAATTAGTTCAAATTATATTATGTCAAATAGGAGCATACCTATTCTTTACCCTTTGGTCCAGGCATAAAGAACATAATTTGTATTGTGCCAAATAGGAGCATACATATTCTTTACCCTTTGGTCCAGGCATAAAGAACATTTGAATTGTGCCAAATAGGAGCATACCTATTCTTTACCCTTTGGTCCAGGCATAAAGAACATTGACACTATGCTTGTTTACTGAATCTGCAGCTAGGCTGGGAGGATAGTGGCTCTCACTTTGGAGCTCCCACGTTCCCCTCACCTTAGGGCTAACATCTACACATCAGCACCCAAACGATAGGACCGAATTGGGAATTTTAGTCTGTCACTCTAAACTCTCCAATTCTTTGCCCGATAATAATATTTCTCTATTTATTTGCACCCAATTTCCAAGGGCTTTGACCTACCTGAATCTTGGATGTAACCTTCACTTCAGTTGTAAAACTCAACATATTTTAACAAATTAATTGGCCAGATTGAAAGTAAATTAAGATCTAAGTGAAAAGATTATCACAATTTCTTAAACATTTTCATGGCTTCACCAACTCAAATCACCATTTCACAAATCTCAAGACAAGGAGAAAGACAAAGAAAACTACACAGATCTCATAAGAAAAATACAACAAAACTTGGAATTCATAGGTAAAATCAAAGTCATACAAACTACAACAAATAAATAACTTATCTCTAATTTCTCCCCAAGAAAACTCCTCGAAGTTCCTCTGAATCTCTTCCAAATAAACTTATCTCTAATTTCTCCCCAAGAAAACTCCTCGAAGTTCCTCTGAATCTCTTCCATTTACAACACACAGAATTCCTCTTCAAAGCAGCAAGGAGAAAGAAATCTCTCACTTTCCCTCCACTCTTACAGTCTCTCGAAGAATTCCTCACAATTTTGACACTCTAGTAAATTCTCTATACACTAATGGAACCTGTCTAACATCCAGGACCTTTCTAATTTTCTACTAAAATAGTCTTTTAAAGTTGTCGATGAGCTTTCCCAATAGTTGCCTAAGCATCTCTTCAAAATTTAGCCTTAACCAAAGCCTGATTGGGCATAACCGCCAAGTCGCCGTCGGTGGCCTCGAGGGCGCCGTCGGTGGCCTCGAGGGCGCCGTCGGCGGACCTTCTTAATTAATTAATTCTGGAGTCTCAGGAAAATCTCGTCATCGGTGGGGTCGATGGCGTCGTCGGTGCCCTAGTTCAACTCTTCACATTTTGGTCCTTTTCGCTCCAAATTTGCTCCTTTTTGCATATTTTTGCTCCAATGACCCTAGTTCNGAGTTATATTTTGATTTTGAAAAATCATTTAAATGTCAAAAGTATTGTTGATCTTTCAAAATCAACTTAAGTTATCAAATGAACTCAAAATATTTTGAAATTTTTATGGTGAGTTCTCTGGATTAGAAACCACAGTGGAGATCAAAGATCAAGTCATTTAAATGTTTGTATTTTTCAAAATTAATTATCTTAATGATTTAATGTTCATGAAAATTAAGTACAATTTAAATTACTTAACTCATGAAATTATTTCCAAAAGCTTCTATGGTTATAGGGGACCTTCCAAAAATTTCTTGGAATTTTCTAATCAATATGCTAATTTCCATGATTATTTTAAGAAAATAATGTGCAAAAACTTATAAAATATGGATCTCTATCTAGGAACCTCCTCTGACTTTGGAAAAAATAGAGAATGTTTTCCTTGATAGAGGCTACAATATGCCAAAATTTCAAGCCAAGGTGATGTGTCAATATGCATGGAGAATAAAATGATTCAAAATAGCATTTAATTAATTAGAAATAAAATATGCATCATATGGTCTTGAAATTTATTCCACATTGTTCTCCTATATTCACCGAGTAAGAGGGTATTTTTATTTTATTTTTGTGATTTTTCTACACAAAGATATGGATTTTTGAAGTTAGGGAGTTTAAATAAATAGAAAAAGCCCGATTTTTCTACTTATCCATGCGACGCCTCGTCATCCTACGACGGCTCCAAAACTCCACTCGGCGCGCTCCTATTTGATGTTGCCGTCCATGCCAGCAGCCACGCTTCCCGCGGTTTGTGTAAAGAAGTGTTGTCCGGCTTCATCTTGGCCGTCCATTTGATACATGCGCGATCAAACGGCTCCCCATCATCATCCCCGATAGAATGATCCTATGACCATCCACACTAAATCCCTAAGATCTCAGCCTAGGATCAACCAAATCACTTCGAGTTTGATCCTATGGACTCGTCTAAGTTAGACGAACACATCCATACAGTAAATGTATCATGAAATCAAGCATAAGAAAATGGAGAATCAAAATAGGCTCTAGAGGAGGAAAAGTTTTATACCTTTGCTATGAGAAGAGAAGCTTCAATCAGAGGTGCTCGACACGTTCTTTGGGGCCTAAGGAGGCTAGGAATTAATCATCTTGTTATGGTGTAAGGCTTAGGTGTGATTTTGATCAAGACCAATTTTGGGTGTTGATTGAAGTCTATACTAGGGGCTCTGTGGAAGGGGAAATTGACAGGGCTTCTTCCTCTTTCACTATTGTGAAGGTGTGGGTGAAGTTAATTTAAGTTTGGTGGACTGTGGAGATGTATTGGGCTCTGTCCTGGTTTCTAGCAAAGTTTCAAGCTCAAAATTGAACTTCAGCAAGGGGATTCAGGGCAATGTGGTGGTTGGGTTGCACCGAGGAGGTCTCGAAGAGGCTCTATGTGTGATTTCAGGGACTCTCTCCAAGAGATTTTTAACATTTGGTTTAATGGTCTGGGAGGTGGCCTTTTATAAAAATGGGGTTATGGTGGTTGTCATGGCCAATTAGGAGGTGTAATAGTTCAATGGCCATGGAGGCGGCCTTTTATAAAAATGGGGTTATGGTGGCTGTCTTGGCCAATTAGGAGGTGTAATGTGGTGCTTAGGTGGAGGGGCAGAGGAGCTCTCTACAACTCAATTTGGCTGAGCTGGCCTCTAGGCTTGATTTGGATGAAGTCCCATGGAGGTGGCTCTGGGTTTTAAGCTTTTCCGACCACTAGGTTGGTCGGCCGGTCAGGGGGAGGTGGCTAGGTGCTCAAGGCATCCAGAGGAATCTATCACAACAATTTAATGCAAATGTGTTTTGATTTGGCAAAGTGACAACAACTTTATATATGCTTAAAAATATAAGTATTTAATACTACTGCTAAAAGATTTAATTCCTCAGCAATTGCACTAAAAATTAATAACAGTTATAGATTCGATAAAGATGGATGTATAAAATATTCAATAATTATAAAGTCGCATTTATCAACACAAGTATATGTATCGCTCAAGTAATATAGGGCTCTAATGGAGTCCAAGATATCAATCCCACAGGGAGCAATATTAGAACTACGAACTAAGATTTTAGAAAAAGCAATACTCAATCGCAACAACGAAATTCAATTTGCTTATCTCTCACTAATAGGAAATTGAAATAAATATGTAATTTTAATACTCTTAAATAACTATTTAAACTAATGAGGTTTTTAATGTGATACTCAATATATAAAAAAACATTCTTCTCCTTATCAAGAAATTATAATGAATGGATAAAGTGAATCAGTTTAATTTGCATTGTGCCAAATAGGAGCATACCTATTCTTTACACTTTGGTCCATACATAAAGAATATTGACTAATCCTACGCTTGTTTACCGAATCTGCAACAAGGATGAGGGGATACCAGCTCTCACTTCAAAGCTCCCACGTTCCCCTCGCCTGAGGACTAACATCTACACTTCAGCACCCAAATGATAGTACCGAATTGAGGATTTTAGTCTGTCACTCTAAAATCTTGAGTTCTACACCCGATAATTTTATTTCTTGCACCCAACTTTCAAGGGCTTTGACCTCCTTGAATCTTGGATGTAATCTTCACTTTAGTTATAAAAATCAACATATTTTAACAAATCAATTGGCCATATTGAAATTAAGTTAAGATTAAAGTGAAAAGATCATCACAATTTCTTTAACATTTTCATGGCTTCACCAATTCAAATCACCATGCAAATCTCAAGACAAGGAGAAAGACAGAGAAAACTACTCAGATCTCATGGGAAAAACACAAAAAATCTCAAGACAAGGAGAAAGACAAAGAAAACTACTCATATCTCATGGGGAAAACACAACAAATAAGACAAGGAGAAATACAGAGAAAACTACTCAGATCTAATGGGGAAAACATAACAAAACTCAGAACTCATATATAAAATCAAAGTCATACAAACTACAACAATAAATAAACTTATCTCTAATTTCTCCCCAAGAAAACTCCTCGAAGTTCCTATGAATTTCTTCCTTTCTTTACAACGCAGAATTTCTCTTCGAAGCGGGAAGGAGGAAGAAATCTCTCTCTTTCCCTCCACTATTACAATCTCTCAAAGAATTCCTCACAATTTAGACTCTACACTTTTCTCACACTTCAATTTTGAGTCTCTCCCCCTTTCTATTTTTGGCCAAAGTCTTCTCTTTAAAGATGTGGATAAGTTTTCCCAAGATTTGCCTAAGCACCCCTCCAAAATTCGTCTTCATCCAATGCCTAGTTGGGCATAACCGCCGAGCTCGCCGTCGGCGGCCTCGATGGCTCCATCAGCGGGTCTTCTAAGTGAATTAATTTTAGAGCCTCGAGAAAATCTCGCTGTTGGCGCCGTTGGGCTCGCCGTCGGCGCCCTAGTTCAAATCTTCACATTTTGGTCATTTTCGCTCCAAATTCAANTGTCATACCGCTAAGTCCAATTTCATTTAATTTAGTGAACTTCAAGAATTTGATAATTTTAGGAAATCATTAATTTATCTTTAATTAAAGAAGGTGAAATGGGTTTCTATCAACTAGTCCCATTTTTTATTTCAGTCATCAAATGAGTTATTTGAAATCAGAGGTTACCCATTTCCCCCTTTAAATTAAGCTTAAATGTTAATTAAGGCTAATTTTCCAAAATTACACATTTGCCCCTAAGGCTCTATCACTTCATAATTTATCAAATTCAACTCAAATGACTTTGAAATTTTTATCCTACCTCATTCATGAGTCAATTAAGACATCAGAGGAGAAAATGTGATTTTTCAAAATTTAATTTAATTTATATAATTATTTTTCATGCAAAATTAGAAATTTTCAAAGAAAATTCCTAACTTGACCAACGTAAATCCTAATCCCTTGAGGTAACATTAGAGCAGAGAAGCCTTTAGACCAAATTTCATGATTTTTTTAATTTTATGTGAATTTTAAGAATTATTTTAAGTTCTGGGGTATTTATTAAATATAAAATATTTTAAATGGGGAAAATTAAGTTTTACATTTTTGAAAAATCTCCCCGAGGTCAGGGAACCCAAGGAAGCAAATTTTATCTTTTTCTTATTTTTCTTTGATTTATTGGAGTTATTTTAATGAATACTCATTTTTAGCATTTAAAAATCATTTTTAAGCTTTAAAATTCAATATCTTTATTTAGAAATTCAGAAAAAATATTGTAATTGTTCCTAAGTGCTTAGGAAGCAATTTATAGCATTTCCATGAGTTTTATTATTTTTGTGATTTTTAGGGATTTTTAATTATTTAAATATTTAAAATATGTTNATAAATTAACTATGTAGCTACAAGATTATCTAGCCATCAAGTTTAAGAGTTCTAGTCTTCTATTCATTTCAAGAAAGACTATATGTTGCAATATTAAGTCACGTAGAATAATCACAAGATAGGAATTTCATGGGATCACTACTAGTAAAAGATCTAATCCATAAATATAAGTTCAGGAATGTATTTAGGTTTTCCCTTGCTATGGTCTTATTCTCTTATAATAAATATCTTAAGTTATAAAAATAAAATTTCACTACAAAAATATTTCTTTAAATCTATCATAATATTTAAATAGCTACAAAATATAGTTACCTGAATTANTATATTTTTTTCTTTCTTTTCTTTTTTTCATTTGAATTGCTTTCAATCCTATATATTTTTCTTTTATTTTCAAGGATTGTTGTTAGTCATTTCTTTTTCCTTTTTCAAGTGAGGATTATTATATCTAGATAGCCTTTAATGATTTTGAACATCATCTTTCTTTCCCTAAATTTGAAACTCAAAGCATTCCCTTACCTTATAAATATTTCATAGTTTTTCTTCTCAAATGTTCCAGATTCTTAATACTTCAAAATATTGTTTTCTTTACTTTAAATAGTTAACTATAATCTTATTTCAGATTCTTAATACTTCAAAATATAGTTTATTTTACTTTAAATAGTTAACTATAATCTTATTCTCTTATACTAAATATCTTATACATTCTTAATACTTCAAAATATAGTTTCCTTTACTTTAAATGGTTAACTTTAATCTTATTCCCTTATACTAAATATCTTAAGTTACAAAATTAATTTTCATTACAAAAATATTTCTTTAAATCTATCATAATATTTAAATAGCTACAAAATATAGTTACCCGAATTAAATTCAGTAAATAAAATCATAAAAATTAATGTTTGAAAATAATTAAATAGAGGACATCTAATAGTTAATCTTTTTCTTCCCTCCCCCAAACTTAAATTTTCTAATATTAAATGATACAGGTGGAAAGAAAAACTCTAAATATAAATCATACCTCAGTATTTTAGGCATTTTCATCATTCTGAAATTTTTGTAGTCCTTCTCAAAATTTTTATTTCATCTGGTCTGTAATATTAGGAGCTTTCTACACATATAAATCATTAGAGAAATTGCTGGGTAATGAAATTTTGAAATAATTAAAAAACTAAAACATCAAACAAGCAAAATATTTCCTAACACAAACACAATATTAAACAAAACAATTACAATTAAAATGCGAAATAAAAATCACATTACTTTACAATTCACAAAATACTACTCAACATCTATTATACTACACATGCAAATTTAACCACCACACTAACTTTATAACAAAAATTAAAAATTATCCAAGTACCACATAACAATAAAAATGAAAACAAACATCCATTTCTATTACAAAAGATCATAAAAATTAAAGTACAAGTACATTAATTACATTCAGATATCAAAATCCCTAACTATGTCTTCGTCTCCTTGATCAGCAGGTGGATCGGGCTGATACTGAGTATATTGGGGGCACTCAGGGAAAGTAACATCAAGCTCACCTCTGTAGTGTCGGGCCTGAGCTTATTAGTAAGCTACCTCAAAATTTGAATGTCTCTGAAGGTACTCACTATCATAATCATGTTGATGTTCTAAACCTCCAATCCTTTCATTTATTAATTCTATACTCTTCCGTTGCAAGGTTAACTCATTCATCAAATCAGTCAAAGTAGGGGAACTAGAAGGTGGAAGGTCATAACTTGTAGATCTAGTAGAAGGTTCTTGACTCCTACTTCCAGTTCTCCATTTCTCATGGGATTCATAAGTTTTAGTCAGTCAGGGTAGGGGAACTAGAAGGTGGAAGGTCATAACTAGTAGAGGGGATATCTCTACTTGTAAAAGGGTAAGGGAACTAGAAGGTGGAAGGTCATAACTTGTAGAGGGGACATCTCTACTAGTAGAAGGCATAGGGGAACTAGAAGGTGGAAGGTCATAACTTGTAGAGGGGACATCTCTACTAGTAGAAGGTAGGGTACGGGAACTAGAAGGTGGAAGATCATAACTTGTAGAGGGAACATCTCTACTAGTAGAAGGTTCTCACTCCTACTTCCAGTTCTCCATTTCTCAAGAAATTCATAAGTTTTCAATATAGCTTTACTAATGGTTTTCATAGGGTAAACCCATTCTTCATTTCCTCTAGCTTCCACTGTAGAAAGTTGGCAAAGTGCATAAATAAGGTCAGGATGTCCTAGACCTCAACTTGTTTCACTACTTTCCATAGTCAATATATTCTTAAAAATAATTCTCCCCACATTTATATTTCTGTTATTTTGAATACAGAAATTCAGAATAGCTCTATCTCTAGTTACCTCACTATGGTGATAAGTCGGTAACATAGCAGAAGAAATGAAATAGTGACACGCCTTAGAGGTGGCATTCAGCATGGAAGCAGAAAAATTTACCCGGAGGAAATAAAATAGTGTCACGCCATAGAGGTGGCATTCAACATGGAAGTAGAAAAATTTACCCGTTCTCTTTGCTTAATCTTCCACGTTCCTTTATCATTAATGAGAAAGTTGATCACATCATTCAAGGGGCCTTCCATAGCACTGAAGGATTCAAAATGACAGCTATAAGAGTCTGGGACTTCGTAAAAGGTGTTAATGCGGGTGACATTAAATTCAACAGCAAATCCCCGCACTTGAACGATTCCATCTTCAGAATAGAACACGTTGGCATAGAATTATTTCACAATATTTGCAGCGGCTTTATTGGTGGTGTAACAGAAGTTTTCCCACCTCTCGGTAATAACTCTTTCAATTTCTCCTCCAAGACTCTCAAAAACTCAATCTTGTATGCATTTCTTTCCTTCAAATACTGAAGTAAATCTTGATTGAGCCTTCACATTGACGAAGCGAGACTTGTCGAACTCAATTCGTCTCTTTTGTCATGGAGCCATTTCAATCTAATCACAATTATAAAAAGTTCCAAAATATTCTTCAAATATGCAAATAATGGCTTCCAAAAGTAATTTTAAGAGTTTAACACTAAGTTCAATGAAATTCTTCCCAATATTTTCTTCACATTCTCAAATTTTTTGGATCTCTTCAATGTGGAAGAAATTCACTGTGTGAAAATCAAATATTTTTACTTGGAGTGAAGCTCTTACTAAGAGATAATCAAATCCGGTGTCTAAATGCCTTGAAATCGCCTCTTAATCTAAGATCTCTCAAGCCCTAGGTCAAAAAATCACTTTTTTTCAGAGGAAGGGGATGATGAATAGCGGTGGTTGACTGGTCAAAATCACGATTAAAGGTGTTTTTTTGGGATCTCTTCGTCGACGGGGTATTTGGCGCCTTCGGCGCGCTCTATTGAAATTATATCCCTAGTCTCGGGAAAAGTCCGTCATCGGCGGGCTCTATTGATTTAATTCAGTTTTCAAATTTTTGTGATTTTGATCAATTTCAAGCCTCAATGACATCCATTCAATCATTATAGACATAATTTTAA
>JXCR01094483.1:42718-58480 GCA_002079205.1 Phalaenopsis hybrid cultivar
ATATTACAACATATAGTCATTCTTGAAATGAATAGAAAGCTAGAACTCTTAAACTTGATGACTACATAATCTTGTACCTACAGAGTTAATTTAATTACTTGAATTTTTTCTGAAAATCTCACTATGAGATTTACTTAAATCAAACTTATAGTATTTTTGAATTAAAAATTTACTACAATAGATCATAACTTTTATGTAGTACTAAAATTACTTGAGGACAAGTAATAGTTAGTTGTAGAACTAAAATTACTTGAGGACAAGTAATAGTTAAGTTTGGGGGATTTTGACCAAAGAAAAATATATTGAGATTTTCATACATCTTTTACATTGATTTTGATATATTGCACTTCAAAGAAGAGTATTTTTGATGTTTTGTTGCAGGTAAATGATGAATTATGGACTTTTGGAGAAAACAAAGCAAAAACGGTGCAATTTGGAGCAAAAACGAGCAAGAAATGATATTTTGCCTTGTCACCTTTCAATAAGTTTTTGGATGATTAATCTCTTTTAGACTTCTTGCATATTTTTGAATTAGATTACACTTTAAAGGAAGGTTCTTTTTATGCTTATTTTGTAGGGCTATCTGTTAGGAATGCAACGCAACTGAAATGGGGAGAAACGGACCTAAAACGGAGCCAAACGGAGCCAAACGGTGGAGCTGCGAAGTCTGCCCGCCGACGGCGCCAAAACGGCGCCGACGGGGAGATTTACCCGAGAAGACTGAAAAATAACAGAAAAACTCACCGACAGCGCCCTCAAGCCCACCGACAGCGCCCGGGAAGACTATGGACCGACTTTTTACGGTTATGGGCTGAAATTCAATGTACTTGGACGCTTTTTGGAAGGGTGCTTATAGCAACACTTCATACTATATCCCTACACTTTAAAAGAATGAACTTAGGTTAGAAAAAGAGGGATTTGTATGATAGGAATGTTAGGAAAAGTGTGGAGAAAGTTTAGGTTTCTTAGAATAGGAGTTGAAATGTAGATTTCTACCATTTTGGAGAGATTGGAGAGGAGATTTTGAGAGAATTTGTAAGGAGATGTTCTAGCATTGCATATGGTAGAGATTTTCTTCTTTCTTTCAAGGGAAAAAGCTAAGTATTGTGTTCTTTATTATCTTATGGTTTTGTAAACTTAGATTTCTACCCTTTTGGAGAGATTGGAGAGGAGATTTTGAGAGAATTTGTAAGAAGATGTTCTAGCATTGCATGGATCGGCGGGAGACTTTGTGGAGAGATTTTCTTCTTTCTTTAATGAAAAAAGCTAAGTATTGTGTTCTTCACTATCTTATGGTTTTGTAAACACTTATCTAGTGGATTTGCTTTAGTTAAATGAAGTTTCCGTTGTATTTTCTTTGTGCTTTGTGATCGGCTTCTCTTACTCTCTCTTCTTGTTTGGAAATAATGGCATGAGAAGATTATGCCATTGTTTCCATTTTGCTTTTCTTTTGTGATGAGTAGAATTAATGTTAGGTATTTTTTGATGCATGTTAGAAGCGGATTTAATTATCAATGTGATGGCTTTTACTTGCACTTTATTTACATTACAGTTAGAAGCAGATTTAATTATCAATGTGATGGTTTTTACTTGCACTTTATTTACATTACAATAGCCTATTGTAGTGTTAAAGTTTGTTGTAATTGCATTAAGACCTCAGAGGGTTGTGTAATTCTCAACAAAGTAGATCCACATTCAGATTCCATGGATGGTTAAGTTCATGGGAGTTGAATGCAAATAAATAGGGAAATATAC
Source organism: Phalaenopsis hybrid cultivar (assembly GCA_002079205.1). Lineage (NCBI taxonomy): Eukaryota > Viridiplantae > Streptophyta > Magnoliopsida > Asparagales > Orchidaceae > Phalaenopsis > Phalaenopsis hybrid cultivar. The sequence goes on from JXCR01094483.1 coordinate 44,474, forward strand.
TTTGATGGGCGTAGAATTGGAGATTTTAGGGTAACAGACTAAAATCTTTAATTCGGTCCTATTGTTTGAGTACTGAAGCGAAGATGTTACCACTCAGGTGAAGGGAACGTGGGAGCTCCGAAGTGAGAGCCGGTATCCTCCCAGCCTAGCGACGGATTCAGTAAGCAAGCATAGGATTAGTCAATGTTCTTTATGCCTGGACCAAAGGGTAAAGAATAAGATTGCTCCTACTTGGCACATACAATATTTAATGCATCTCATTCCTTTACATTTTCTAATTCATTACATAAGAATTGTAGTTTTTAATTTCTCAAAACTCTCCAAACCAATTCATCCCAAAAGAGTTATCTTTAGAATTAATATTTTCATTTAGTTATAATTACTATCTTTACATTTAACACTTGCATTTAGGAGTAGTTGCTAGATAAAACATAAGTTAATCGACATTCCAAACTAAGGAATAATTGTAGTAGACTAGAATTTCACTAAGGACCTTTTACCTCGCTTCCCTGTGGGATTGATAAACGGGACTCCACAAGAGCCCTGTATTACTTGAGCGATACGTAAACTTGCGTTTGAAATTGTGACTTTACAAAATCATTATAAATATATAAATTTGGGTTCATAAATTTTTGCATATTAAGTCGCTGTCACCAACCACCATCAATAAGCCATGGCCCAACGGAAACTCCAATTTGGGTCCTCTACATAGTGTTCTTAGCCAAACCATAGCTCTAGGGTTAGTAGGTTTAGGGGACCATCTACATGAGTTTCTTAAAAGATCAAAGGATCTAGACTAGAAATTTGAGTTCAGGGTTGTGAGTGATTGTGGGTGCAGATAAGTGTAGTGAGTGCCTTAGCTCCATACTAACACCCAAGGTCAACCCTAAGGTCCAACAATCCTAAGGGTGACTCATCTTGTGTTTCCCCCATAGTGACCCCACCTACTAAGTATTTAAAGGATGAGAGCAATATGTGGAACTTCAAGTTGAGTGGAGAAGAGTTTGGAATTTCTAATGGTGAGGGTTCCATGTCTAGTTTTCTAGGAATAGTCAACAGGAAAAGTCCTATGGCTAGACCCTAGGCTACTAAAGAGGAAAAACTAAACCTCAACCAAAAATGAGGTCAACAGGTAGGTCCAGTGAAGCCAATTTTTGATAAGGCATATCCTCAAGCTTCTCCTCACTTTTATTTTTTTCTTTCTTTCTTTTCTCTTTTTCATTTGGATTTCTTTCAATCCTATATATTTTTTCTTTTTTTTTTCAAGGATTATTTTCAATCCTTTCTTTTTCCTTTTTGAAGTGAGGATTACTATATCTGGATAGCCTTTAATGATTTTGAACATCACCTTTCTTTCCCTAAATTTGAAAATCAAAGCATTCTTTTACCTTATAAATATTTCATAGTTTTTACATCATTGAGCCTCAATCTTTTCTTCTCAAATGAATTTTCAGATTCTTAATGCTACAAAATGTAGTTTCCTTTACTTTAAATAGTTAACTATAGTCTTATGCTCTTATACTAAAATATCTTAAGTTACAAAATTAATTTTCATTACAAAAATATTTCTTTAAATCTACCATAATATTTAAATAACTATAAAATATAGTTACTTGAATTAAATTCACTACATAAATTCATATAAATAATTTTTGAAAATAATTAAATAGAGGACATCTAATAGTTAATCTTTTTCTTCCCTTCCCCAAACTTAAATTTTTTTAATATGAAATAATATAGGTGGAAAGAAAAACTCTAAATATAAACCATACCTCAGAATTTTAGGCATTTTCATCATTCTGAAATTTTTGTAGGCCTTCTCAAAATTTCTACTTCACCTGGTCTGTAATATTAGGAGCTTTCTACACATATAATTCATTACAGAAATTTCTGGGTAATGAAATTTTGAAATAAGTATAAAACTAAAACATTAAACAAGAACAATATTTCCTAACACAACTACATTACTAAACAAAACAATTACAATTAAAATGCAAAATAAAAATCACATTACATTCCACAATACTACTCAACATTTATTATACTACACATGCACATTTAACTACCACACTAACCTTATAACAAAAATTAAAAATCATGCAAGTACAACATAATAATAAAAATGAAAGTCCAAATACACATAAACATCTATTTTTATTTCAAAAGATCACAGAAATAAAAGTACAAGTACAAGTACATCAATTAAATTCAAATATCAAAATTCCAAACTATGTCTTCATCTCCTTGATCAGCAGGTGGATCGCACTGATACCGAGTATATCAAGGGTACTCAGAGAAAGTAACATCAGGCTCACCTCTGTAGTGTTGGATCTGAGCTTCGTAATAAGCTACCTCAAAATTTGAATGCCTCTGAAGGTACTCACTATCATAATCATGTCGACGTTTTAAACCTCCAATCCTTTTATTAATCAATTCTATGCTCTGTCGCTACAAGGTCAACTCATTTATCAAATCAGTTAAAGTAGGGGAACTAGAAGGTGGAAAGTCATAACTTGTAGAGGGGACATCTCTACTAGTAGAAGGTTCTTGACTCCTACTTCTAGTTCTCCATTTCTAATGGGATTCATAAGTTTTCAAATTAGCTTTACTAATGGGTTTCATAGGGTAAACTCATTCCTCATCTCCAGTTTCCACTCCATAAAGTTGGTAAAGTGCATAAATAAGGCCAGGATGTCCGAGACCTCTACTTGTCTCACTCCTTGCCGTAGTCAATATATTCTTAAAAATAATTCTCCCCAAATTTATAGTTTTCTTATTCTGAATATAGAAATTCAGAATAGCTCTATCTCTAGTTACCTCACTATGGTGATAAGTCGGTAACAGAGTAGAAAATGAAATAGTGTCACGCCTTAGAGGTGGCATTCAACATGGAAGCAACAAAATTTACTCGTTCTCGCTGCTTTATCTTCCATAGAATAACTCTATCTCTAGTTACCTCACTATGGTGATAGGTTGGTAACAGAGTAGAGGAAATGAAAGTGTCATACTTTAGAGGTGGCATTCAGCATGGAAGAGAAAAAATTTACCTGTTTAATCTTCCATGTTCCTTTCCCATCAGTGAGAAAGTTAATCACATCATTTAGGGGGCCTTCCATCATACTAAAGGATTCATAATGGCAGCTATAAGAGTCTGGGACTTCGTAAAAGGTGTTAATGCGGGCGGTAGTAAATTCAACAGGCTATAAGAAATCCCTGCACTTGAATGATTCCGTCTTCAGAATTGAATACGTTGGCTAGAATTCCTTCACAACATTTGCATCAGCTTTATTGATGGTGTTACAAAATTTTTCCCACCTACGCTCGGCAATAACTCGTTCAATTTCTCCTCGCAGACTCTCAAAAACTCGATCTTGTATACACTTCTTTCCTTTAAATACTGAAGTAAATCTTGATTGAGCTGCATTGACGAAGAGAGAGTCGTCGAACTCAATTCATCTCTTTTGATGTGGAGCCATTTCAATCTAATCTAATCATAGAAAAATTTCAAAATATACTTTAAATATGCAAATAATGGCTTCCAAAAGTAATTCTAAGAGTTCAAAATTAAGTTCCATGAATTTCTTCCCAAATTTTCTTCACATTTTCAAATTTTTTGGATCTCCTCAATGTGGAAGAAATCCATGGTAAAAATTAAATATTTTTAACTTGGAGTGAAGCTCTTACCTATAGATGATCAAATCCGGTGTCAAAAAGCCTTGAAATCGTCTCCCAATTCAAGATCTCTCAAGCCCTAGGTTGAAAATTGCTTTTTTAGGAGGAAGGGGATGATGAATAGTGGCGGTTGACTGATTAAAATCACGGTTAAAGGTGTTTTTTCACNCAACCTCAATATATTAATTTAGTGTCGCAATCCAAGCCACAACACTCAAAACACTGAAAACAAAACATCCTATGCTTATTCTCAACTATACAGAGATCTATAAGCATAATTCTAAAGCAAAGCAANTTGTAATTTAAACAGAACTCTAGGGAAAAATCCGTCGTCGGCGGCGTCGAGGGCGGGCTCTACTGATTTTGGTTCACATTCCTGATTTTTTCGATTTCGATCAATTTCAAGCCTTAACTACATCCTTTCAATTATTATAGACATAATTTTAGGTGACTAAATGATGTACTTATCACAAATAAACATCACTTTTATATATAAATTCCAAGGGGAACAATATATGTTACATAACACACCTAATTTTGGTATTTTCTCAACCTCAATACATTAATTCATCATCGTAATNGATCTCACCGTAGGCGGGGTATTCGGTGCTGTCGGCGCGCTCTATTGAAATTATATCCCTAGTCTCGAGAAAACCCCTCCTTCGGCGGCGTCGAGGGCACCGTCAGCGGGCTCTATTGATTTGGTTTAATTTCCATATTTTTGCAATTTCGATCAATTTCAAGCCTCAACGACATCAATTCAATCATTATAGACATAATTTTAAGTGATTAAATGATGTACTTATCACAGATAAACTTTCACAACACAAAACATCACATTTATATATAACTTCCAGGAGTTACAATTTACGTTACATAACACACCTAAGTTTGGTATTTTCTCAACATCAATACATTAATTCAGTGTCGCAATCCAAACCACAACACTCAAAATGCTGAAAACAAAACATTCTATGCTTAGTCTCAACTATACAGAGATCTATAAGCATAATTCTAAAGCAAAACAAATACAAAGTTCAAATCAAAATACATAGATAGACAGACAGGTAGCAATATAATCACTAATCATCAGATTCAGTACTAGATTCTCCTCTGAGATCACCCATATTGCGACATGAAAGAATAGGTTATAAAAGGGGCAGTGTGGAAACTCTTCAGTAGAATCATCTTCTATCAATTTCATCCTCCTCATCTGCCGTATCAAACTATCTTCTAAATGTCAAGAGTGCTCAAAATGTTCTTTCATCCTCCAGTCTAGATGATCAAAGAAATNGGTATTTTCTCAACCTTAATACATTAATTCAGCGTCGCAATCCAAGTTACAACAATCAAAATGCTGAAAACAAAACATCCTAAGCTTAGTCTCAACAATACAGAGATATAGAAGCATAATTCTAAAGCAAAGAAAATGCAAAGTTCAAACCAAATTACACACATAGATAGACATATAGCAATATGAATCTACTATTCATCAGATTCAGTACTAGATTCTCCTCTGAGATCCCCAATTGATTGCACATGAACAAAGAGGTTGTAGAAGGGTCGGTATGGAAATTCTTCAGTAGAATCCTCTTCTATTNTCATCGTAATCCAAATCACAACACTCAAAACACTGAAAATAAAACATCTTATGCTTAGTCTCAACTATACAGAGATCTAAAAGCATAATTCTAAAACAAAGCAANATCTTCAGTAGAATCCTCCTCATCAGTCCTATCAAACTATCTTCTAAATGTCCAGAATGTTGGAAATGTTCCTTCATCCTCCAGNGAAAGTTCAAATCAAATTACATAGACAGATAGGTAGTAATATAAATCTACTATTCATCAGATTCTCCTCTGAGATCACCTATTAATCGTACATGAATGAAGAGGTTGTAGAAGGGTCGGAATGGAAATTCTTCAGTAGAATCCTCTTCTATTTATTTCAGCNTATTCAGAGCTAGATTTTCCTCTGAGATCACTCATTGATTACACATGAACGAAGAGGTTATAGAATGGTTGGTATGGAAATTCTTCAGTAGATTCCTCTTCTATCAATTTCATCATTCTCATCAGTCGTATCAAACTGTCTTCAACATGTCCAGAGTGCTCAAAATGTTCTTTCATCCTCCAGTCTAAATGATCGAAGAAATCAGAGATATTATTAATNTAAACTATCTTCTAAATGTCCAAAATGTTCAAAATGTTCCTTCATCCTCCAGTCCAGATGATCAAAGAAATCAGAGATATTATTAATCGCATTCANGGTATCAAACTATCTTTTAAATGTCCATAGTGCTCAAAATGTTCTTTCATCCTCCAGTCTAGATGATCGAAGAAATCAGAGATATTATTNTTACTTGATTCTCCTCTGAGATTGCCCATTGATTGCACATGAACGAAAAGGTTGTAGAAGTGTCGGAATGGAAATTCCTCAGTAGAATTCTCGTCAATTAATTTCATCCTCCTCATCAGTTGTATCAAAATATCTTCTAAATGTCCAGAATGTTGGAAATGTTCCTTCATCCTCCAGTCCAGATGATCGAAGAAATCGTAGANTGGTCAGAATGGAAACTCTTCAGTGGAATCCTCTTCTATTAACTTCATCCTCCTCATCAGTCGCATTAAGTCATCTTCTAAATGTTCAGTGCTCAAAATGTTCTTTCATCCTCCAGTCTAGATGATCGAAGAAATCAGAGATATTATTAATTGCATTCANTTTCTCCAATTTCTTGATTCTGCGCAGGATCACCAGAGTCTTTTTAGAAACTAAAGGTTGAATTGATAGTGAATTCTGAGATGCTTGATCAACCATAATAGTCATGTCATTTTCATCTTCAAAAGATGGGAATCTCNTGCAGGATCACCAGTGTCTTGTCTGGAACTAAAAGTTGAATAGGCAGTGAATTCTGAAACGATTGATCCACCATAATAGTCATATCATTTTCATCTTCATAGGCTGNTAATTGTCTGCAAAGTGAGAAAATTGTGGAAGGGTGTTCAAGCCCATAAGTTGATCCATGAACGATCAGACCCAAAACAAACTTCACATATATTGATCTAATATCGATCGGTAGTCTCATTTGGATGTAGTAATTCAGAATAGCACTTTCTTTAGAAACTTTACCGATCTTCATTGTCGGTAACAATTTTAAATAAATTAAGAAGTGCTAGTGTTTCGAAACGGGATTTAGGAGTGTCACAAAAAAAACTAACATACACGTTAACTCTCATTTCCCAGTCTTCAGTTTCATGCGTTAAATATTGGTAAATTTCATTCATCTGATTTTTGTCGAGACGAAGTTAGAATAATGGCAGACAGTAACGTTCTCAATCATGTATAATTCATTTATTCATGTAGGAGTAAAAGTTATTCATCTACCTCGCACATAGACAACTCCCTGATTGATTCCATGCAAATTGGCATAAAATTCCTTCACCACAGAANCAATTTCTTTATTCTGCGCAGGATCATCAAATTCTTTTGAGGAACTAAGGGTTGAATTGCAGTGAATTATGAGACGCTTGATTTACCATAATAGTCATGTCATTTTCATCTTCAAAAGCTGGGAATCTCTCAGTTGGGTCCAAAGGCTTCCAAGGTAGAAGTTCTTTTCCCAATTTTTGTAGGATACTTGGAATTGACTGCAAAGTGAGAAAATTATAGAAGGGTATCCATGCCCATAAGTTGATCCATGAACAATATGCCCAAAAGTTGACTTCACAATTATTGATCCAATATTGATCGGTAGTCCCATTTGGATGCAGTAGTTCAGAATAGCACTTTCTTTAGAAACTTTATCGATCTTCATTATCAGTAATAGTTTCACATAAATGAAGAAGTATCAGTGTTTCAACACGGGATTTAGGAGTGTCGCAGAAAAACTAACATACCCGTTTTTTCTCATTTCTCGGTCTTCAGTTTCGTCTATTAAATATTGATAAATCTCATTCATCTGGTTTCTTGTCGGGATGAAGTTGGAATAATGGTAGACAAGAATGTTCTCCATCATGTATAATTCATTGATCCATGCAGGAGTGAAAGTTATCCATCTACCTCGCACATAAACGACTCCCTGGTTGATTCCATGCAAATTTGCATAAAATTCCTTTACCACAGGAACAACCATGGCGGCAGTAGTATAGCACATCACTTCTCATCTTCATCGCACTATCATCTCTTCAATTGTCGTAGAGGGATTATTCAATCAGTGATTTACGAATCCTCATTCTTTGATCAATATTTTCTTCGTTAGTATCTTGTTGAAGATTCGCAGTGTTTCCGCACTAATAAACTTTCTCCAATTGAACACTCTCATTCTAGGATTATCAGAGGAATTAGACGCCATAAGACTGAATTTGGTGGAGTTTCACGTCATTTTTGGGGGAAATATGAACTTAGGAATCCAATTTGGGAGTTCAAAAGGGGTGATTCTCGCTCAAATATCGTCAGAAACTGCCATTCAAACTCCAGAAACCGCTATCTCACCGGTCTCATCGTCGTTGGGGTCGACGACGCCATTGGCAAGCCTTCTATAATTAATTCCCTGGACTCTCAGGAAAAACCCGCCATCGGCGGTGTCTAGGGTGTCGTCGGCGCCCAAGGCAAAAATTGCACAGTTTCGCTCTCGTCCGAATGCTTTCCAATTTTTTCTTTATGGATCCATATTTTATGATGATTCAAGGGGGGTAAATAAGAGTAGTAGAGCTCAATATTACCACAAACTAACAATAATTTCAAATAAAAACTACTATGATCACAGTAAAAATAAAGATAATTATGGGTTGCCTCCCAGAAAGTGCTTGGTTTAAAGTTGTCAGCCCGACCTATTCAGGTGGTATTCAGGTTGACTGATCATTAAAATCTCTTTAAAATTTGGTCTTTTACCCTCAAAATCTGGTTTTAATCTGTGTCCATTTACTTTAAATCTATTTCTAATCTTCTGATCTTCAATTTCAATAGCCCCGTAAGTATAAACTTGAGTCACGGTAAAGGGTCTGTCGGCACTATTTTTGGTGTGGGGTTTGCCCGTAAGAAGCTGTCGGTCATCGGAATTGAAATCCCGTTGCCCGCTTCAGAAGGACATTTTTTTTAAAAAAATTTTAATTTTGAAAAAGATGAAGTCAAACTGACCCCATAATTTTCATAGTTTANACATTAGTAAGAGGTGTTAATTTAGATATAACTTGAATTTTTACAGGATCTGCTTCCATACCATCATCCGAAATTTTATGCCCTAATACAATTTCTCCTGCAACCATAAATTGATGTTTCTCCCAATTCAGAACCAAATTAGTTCTTTCGCATAACTCCAAAACTTATTCAAGTTAATTTAAGCATGCGTCAAATGATGTTCCAAATACAGAGAAATCATCCATAAATACTTCCAATCGATCATCAATTAACTTACTAAATATAGACATCATACATCTCTGGAATGTTGCAGGTGCATTACATAATCAAAAAGGTATTCTCTGAAAAGAAAAAGTTCCAAAAGGACTAGTAAATGTTGTCTTTTCTTGATCCTCAGGAGCAAAAGGAATTTGATGGCAACCGGTATATCCATCTAAAAAACAAAAATATTTGTGCCCAGCAGGTCTATCTACTATTTGGGCTAAAAAGGGTAAAGGGAAGCGATCTATCTTGGTGGCAGTGTTTAATTTTTTATAATCAATGAAAATAGGCCACCCAATAACTTGTCTGATAGGTATTAATTCATTATTTTCTTTTGACTCAACAGTCACTTTTCTTTTCTTAGGAACACAATGAATTGGACTTACCCACGCACTATCTGAAATAGGATATATAATTCCAGTTTTTACGAACACAATGAATTGGACTTACCCATGCACTATCTGAAATATGATATATAATTCCAGTGTCTAAGCACAATGAATTGGACTTACCCACGCACTATCTGAAATAGGATATATAATTCCAGTGTCTAACCGTTTCCTTCTTAACTACTTCTTTCATCATTGGATTTAATCTCCTTTGTGGATCAACTCTCGGTTTATACTGTTCATCTAGTATAATTCTGTGCATATAGATCGAATGACTGATTCCCTTAATATCAGCTAATGTAACTACTTCTTTCATCATTGGATTTAATCTCCTTTGTGGATCAACTCTTGGTTTATATTGTCCACTTCTTTCATTATAGGGTTTAATCTCCTTTGTGGATCAACTCTTGGTTTATATTGTTCATCAATTCTTTCATCATTGGGTTTAATCTCCTTTGTGGATCAACTCTTGGTTTATATTGTTCATCTAGCATAATTCTATGCGAGTTTAATCTCCTTTATGGATCAACTCTTGGTTTATATTGTTCATCTAATATAATTCTGTGCATACACATCGAAGGACTGATTCCCTTAATATCAGCTAAGTCCAACCAAAAGCTTTCTTATATCTTTTCAATGTATCTAACAGTCTTTGCTCTTGTAAATCATTTAATTCTNTAAATTGTTTCTTCTCTACAAAATTTTCTTATTCTTCAAAATGCTTTTTGTCTTCAAAATGTTCTTTAAAATGTTTGTTCAGTAGATGTTCAATAATTTCCATGCGAAAACATTCATTATTTTTTTCAACAGCAGGGTATTTCATAGATTTCGTAATGTTAAAAGTCACTTCTTGATCATTAACTCTCATAGTTAATTCTTCTTTTTGGACATCTATCATAGCTTTTCCAATAGCTAAAAATGGTCTCCCTAAAATGATAGGTATTTCTTTATCTTCCTACATATCTAAAACAATGAAATCCACAAGAAAGATAAATTTATCCATTTTTACAAACACAACTTCTATAACTCCCTTAAGAAATGTAACTGAACGATCCGCTAACTGTAGAGTTACAGAAGTAGGTGAGACTTCTCCTAATCCTATCCTTTTAAAAATTGATAGAGGCATAAGATTAATGCTAGCTCCCAAATCACATAAAGCTCTTCTATAAAACGAAAATTGATAGAGGCATAAGATTAATGCTGGCTCCCAAATCGCATAAAGCTCTTCCATAAAATTTGATAGAGGCATAAGATTAAAGCTGACTCCCAAATCACATAAAGCTCTTCCATAAAATTTTTCACCGATTGCACACGGTATAGTGAAACTGTTAGGATNGTCCTAATCTTTTGAAAATTGATAGAGGCATAAAATTAATGCTGGCTCCCAAATCACATAAAGCTCTTCCATAATATTTTTCACCGATAACACATGGTATAGTGAAACTACCAGGATCTTTTAATTTTTCAGGAAGCTTTTTCTGAATAATTGCACTACACTCTTTGCTAAGTGCAATAGTTTCATTATCCATGAACGTCCTTTTCTTGTTCAAAATATCTTTCATAAATTTCACATAATTGGGCATTTGCTCTAAAGCTTCTACGAAGGACATGTTTACCGTTAACTTCTTAAGAATTTCTAAAAATTTGGAAAATTATTTATTCTGTTTGTGTTGCTTTAATCTTTGAGGAAACGGTGGTGAAGGTTTCTCCACAGTAATTTTCATTGGTGTAAATGGATACTCTAAATCTAGGTATTTATGATCCTTTTCTTTTTCGGTATCCACTTTCTATTTTTCAGTTTCTGTTTCTTTTTGCACCCTTGTTTCCAATTTTTTTTCACTTCGTAATTGTATTGCTTTGATTTGTTTTTTTTCCTTAATATTTAGGATTTGGTTCCACAGTACTAGGAAAAGTTCCTAATGTTTGGTTACTAAGCGCAGTAGCGATGTGCNAATTTCGGTATCCACTTTCTCTTTTTTAAATTCTGTTTCTTTTTGCACCTTTGTTTCCAATTCTTTTCCACTTCGTAATTGTATCACTTTAATTTGTTCTTTTCTTTGGTCTTTAGGATTTGGTTCCACAGTACTAAGAAAAGTCCCTAATATTCAATTACTAAGCGCAGTAGCGATATGCCCTAATTGGTTTTAAATATTCTTAATTGTAGTTCCTTGATTTTGTAATTTATTTCTTTGAATTTGTAATTGATTTCCTTGATTCTATAATTGTTGACCCATGTTTAATATCAGCTCTTCCATAGACAACTTCTTTTCCTTAATTTGAGTATTACTGTTAAATCTTGGAGGATAAGAAGGTCTATAGTTAACAGTTCCTTGGTTGGATNCACCCATGTTTAATATGAGCTCTTCCATAGACAACTTCTTCTCCTTAATTTGAGTATTACTGTTAAATCCTGGAGGATAAGAAGGTCTATAGTTAACATTTCCTTGGTTGGATGAATTTCCTAATGGGTTCACTGAGTTGTTTGCCCATTGTTGATTTGTAGAAGAATTTTTATTCCAATTAAAAATTTGATGATTCTTCCAACCTGGGTTATAATAGTTTGAATATTGGTAGTTGGGTCGATTAATAGCATTTAAGGTCTCATATGAACGTTGAACATCCACAAATTGCCCAGATGAATTTTCTTCCATCATAGGAGGTGTTGAAGAATAATTCATCCCATAATGATCTAATTTCTTTGATATTGCAGCAATCTGCTAAGCTAACATAGATATTGCATCAGAATCATAGATACTAGCTACTCTTTTAGGATTTACCCTCTCAGAGGGCCATTGAAAATTGTTGGTAGCTATCTCTTGTATTAATGAATAAGCCTCATCAAAATGTTTTGATATTAAAGAACCACCAGCCACAACATCTATAATCGATCTAAGAGATCCCACTAATCCATCATAAAAAGTTTGAATTATAAATCAATTTGGTAACGAATGATGAGGACACTTCCTACGAAGATCTTTAAATCTCTCCCAAGCTTCATATATTGACTCTCCATCAATCAGACAGAACGATGTTATGTCATTTCTATGNCAACATTTCCTTGGTTGGATGAATTTCCTAATGGGTTCACTGAGTTGTTTGCCCATTGTTGATTTGTNCGATGGCCTTAACCGAGAGCCGTCCATCTTAAAACCTTAATATCTCTCTCGTTTCTTAATGGATTTTGATGATTTTTTTTTAAATTATTCTTCTTGAAGAGACGAACACATCTATATGGTAAACATACTATGAAATCAAGCCATCATAAATTGAGAGCTCGCGAAGGCTCGGGAGAGTGAGTGAGGTTATACCTTTGCTCTGAGAGGTTTGGCCTCAATCAGAGATTCTTCACACCTTCGTTGGGTCCTAAAGAGCTTAGGGATGAAGCCTCTGGCTCTGGTGTAAGGCCTATACATGATTTCGACCACAACCGATTTTGGGTGTTGGTTGAAAGCTATGGTAGAGGCTATTTCAGACGGGGAATTGATGGGGGTTTGGCTTCCTTCACTATTGTTGTTTGAAGTTTAGTGCTGTGTAGGTTCGGAATGAAGTTTGTCCTGGTTTTGGGCAGGAATTCAAACCCAAAATTGGATTTCTGTGGTGGAATTGGGAGAGGGAAATGGATTGTAATGTGCTAAGGGACTCTTAGAGAAGTTCTCTGAGGAGTCTGGGACGCCTTAGTGAAACTTTTGTTTACCACCCTGTTCATGGCCGTGAGGGGTGCATTTTATAGAAATTGGCCAAGGGGAAGCTTGGCTGGCCAANCTTTTCTGACTCATGAGCCACACTGGATAATAAAAATCAAGTGATTTTGATCTCTATGTACTCCAAATTAAATATTTTAAGCAAATTAGGGTTTGCTCAAAACAAAGATGTTTTGATTCTTAAAAATCATGAAATTATTTTCTCAGTCTACTCTGGCCATAGGAAACTTACATGAATTTTTGTAAAATTTTCTAAGCCACATACAATTTTCTATAATTAATTTGAATGTAAGACTACTCTGGCCATAGGAAACTTATATGAATTTTTGTAGAATTTTCTAAGCCACATACAATTTTCTATAATTATTTGAATAGAAAATACAAAAAAACTTAGAAAATTAACATCTCTGTCTAGAGATCTCATATGTCTTTGAAAAAATGTTTAAATTGTGCACCTAGATAGAGGCTACAACATATAAAAATTTGGGGTCAAGGTGATAATCCAATATGAATGGAGAATTGAAAAACCACTAACCCTAATTCATTTTTTAAAAAATAATTTATGCATCCAATTAATGTGAAAATAATTCCATATGATTCTCCTCTGTTCACTAAGCAAGAGGGTATTTTTATTTTATTTTTATGAATTTTCTATGCAAAGATGATTTTTGAAGTTTAATAGCTATTTTCTGAATTTTTTAAATATCCTATTTATCTATTCAAAAATTTTGAAGTTTAATAGCTATTTTCTGAATTTTTTAAATACCCCTATTTATTTATTCAAAATTTAAAGTTTAGGGGCTATTTTCTGAATTTATTAAATACCCCTATTTATTTATTCAAACCAC
>JXCR01094483.1:63081-94282 GCA_002079205.1 Phalaenopsis hybrid cultivar
AGATCCTCGGAATTCACCTGGACCAATTATCTCTATATCTGTACCGAACAGTATACTGCTCTCCGATATGAGGGAGACCGTACAGAACGGACGAACAAAATCGTGATGGTCAATATTCGGAGGGATACAATCCCTTTCTTCATAGATATTAATTATGTAACTAATTAGGATGCAATCTGCTAGAATTATGCCCCATTGGACCATCCGTATGATCATCCATCTTATCATGGGTAGCATTGGCTCCACCTGCTCATGTTGTAAAATTCCTGGAAGATTTCCTTGTCGATCTATCTTATAATTGTAACAGCAGCCTCATTGTATTGTAATGCGACCCTTGCCTCTCATCCATTCTTTTAGGTTCAGAATACGTTCTTCCGGATAGCAGTCCTGCTTTGCCTCTGATTCGGAGGTCGAAGACACAATCAAGTAATTCTTGTTGCTCTGTAAGAGAAAAGACCTCTGTATATAATTCCAATCCCTTCAGAATATTAACATAGTCTCCNGTAGTTCAAATATAGGTTATTGGGTCTATTAATAGAATTTAATGTCTCATATGAAGGTTGAACATCCACAAATTGCCCAGATGAGTACCCTTTTATTATGGGAGGTGTTGAAGAATAATTCATCCCATAATGATATAATTTCTTTGATATTGCAGCAATCTACGAAGCTAACATAGATATTGCATCAAAATCATGAATACTAGCTACCGTTTTAGGATTTACCCGCTTAGAGGGCCATTGAAAATAGTTGGTAGTCATCTCTTCTATTATTGAATAAGCTTCATCAAAAGGTTTTGACATTAAAGAGCCACTAGCCGCAGTATCAATAATCGGTCTAAGAGATCCCACTAATCCATTATAAAAAGTTTGAATTATTAACCAATATGGTAACGAATGATGAGGACACTTCCTAAGAAGATCTTTAAATCTCTTCCAAGCTTCATATATCGACTCTCCATAAATCTGACAGAACAATGTTATGTAATTTCTACGTTTAGCAGTTTTGGATGGAGGGAAACATTTGGATAGAAATTTCTGTGAAAGTTCTCCCCAAGTTTTAATAAATCCTGGTGCTAACGAATTTAACCACATCTTAGCCTTATCCCTTAGTGAAAAAGGAAAAAGTTCTAAGTTAACAACATCATTTGATACTCTGTCATATTTAAAAGTAGCACACAGTTCTAAAAAACTAGCGATGTGTAAGTTCCGATCTTCATTTGGTGTACCTCCAAATTGATTGTCTTGTACCATTTGGATAATAGCAGGTTTAAGCTGAAATGAATTAGCAGCTACATCAAGATTTTGGATGGATAAGTGAATCTCATATGCTGTAGGATTTGCATAATCTCTTAGGGGTCTAGGTTGTTCAGGTTATTTTTCATTGTATCCAAATTTCTAGGTTCTCTTAATTTTTTAATCCTTCTAACAGTGCATTCTAATTTTGAATCATAGGGTATAAGATTTTCAGGTCCAAATTTACGCATACAATTTGAAATCAGTACTCAGTAATATATTTAACTAAATATAAATATAAAAATAAGTTGCAATTTAAGTAAAAAAAAATTTAATAATACTAATTTGTCTGTTACTCTGATCATGATTTTACTCACTCACTCAATCACTCTCTGGCAACGACACCAAAAACTTGACAGCGGCTTTATATGTGCAATAAAATATAAGATAAATATGGATGTATTAAATATTCAATAATTGTAAAGTCACACTTATCAAGTACGTATTGCTGAAGTAATATAGGGCTCTAATGGAGTCCTAGATATCAATTTCATAAGGAGTAGTTTAGAATTACAGACTAAGACTTTAGAAAATTAATACTTTAATCACAACAACGACGTTCAATTTGCTTATCTGTCACTAATAGACAATTGAAATAAATAGATAATTTTAATAACTAATAAATAACTAATGATATTAAGTGGGGTTTAATTGTGATATTCAATATATAAGAAAGCATCATTCTCCTTGTCAAGAAATTATAGTGAAATGATCTAATGTGAGTTCAATACGAAAAAACATCATTCTCCTTGTCAAGAAATTATAGCTAATGAGGTTTTTAATGTGATATTCAATATATAAGAAAGCATCTTTCTCCTTGTCAAGAAATTATAGTGAAGTTCAAATGTGATATTCAATATATAAGAAAACATCATTCTCCTTGTCAAGAAATTATAGTGAATGGAGGTTTAATTTGTGATATTCAATATCTAAGAAAGCATCCTTCTCCTTGTCAAGAAATTATATTGAATGGATTGAGGTTTTTAATGTGATATTCAATATATAAGAAAACATCCTTCTCCTTGTCAAGAAATTATAGTGAATGGACTGTGATATTCAATATATAAGAAATCATCCTTCTCCTTGTCAAGAAATTATAGTGAATGGATAAGTGAATTAGTTCAAATGTATATTGTGTCAAATAGGAGCATACCTATTCTTTACCCTTGGGTCCAGGCATAAAGAACATTGCCAAATAGGAGCATACCTATTCTTTACCCTTTTGTCCAGACATAAAGAACATTGAGAATCATTCTCCTTGTCAAGAAATTATAGTGAATGGATAAAGTGAATCAGTTCAAATTATATTGCGCCAAATAGGAGCATACCTATTCTTTACCCTTTGGTCCGGGCATAAAAAACATTGACTAATCATTTGGTCCAGGCATAAAGAACATTGACTAATCCTATGCTTGGTTACTGATTCTGCGGCTAAATATTCTTTACCCTTTGGTCCAAGCATAAAGAACATTGACTAATCCTACACCTTGTCAAGAAATTATAGTGAATGGATAAAGTGAATCAGTTCAAATTATATTGTGCCAAATGATATATAAGAAAGCATCCTTCTCTTTGTCAAGAAATTATAGTGAATGGATAAAATGAATTAGTTCAATTTATATTATTGTCAAGAAATTATAGTGAATGGATAAAATGAATTAGTTCAATTTATATTGTGCCAATAGCAAACATATTCTTTACCCTTTGGTCCAGGCATAAAAAACATTAACTAATTCTCTGCTTGTTTACTAAATCTGCGGCTAGGCTGGGAGGATACCGGCTCTCACTTTTGAGCTCCCACATTCCCGCACTTGAGGGCTAACATCTACACTTCATCACCCAAACGATTGGACCGAATTGGGGATTTTAGTCTGTCACTCTAAAATCTGCAATTCTATGCCCGATAATATTATTTCCTTATTTATTTGCATTCAACTTTCAAGGGCTTTGACCTCCCTGAATCTTGGATGTAATCTTCACTTTAGTTAAAAAACTCAACATATTTTAACAAATCAATTGGCCAGATTGAAAGTAAATTAAGATCGAAGTGAAAAGATCATCACAATTTCTTAAACATTTTCATGGCTTCACCAACTTAAATCACCATTTCACAAATCTCGAGACATGGAGAAAGATAAAGAAAACTACTCAAAATTCATGGGGAAAACACAACAAAACTCGAAATTCATATATAAAATCAAAGTCATACAAACTACGCAAGTAAATAAATTATCTCTAATTTCTCCCCAAGAAAACTCCTTGAAGTTCCTTTGAATCTCTTCCTTTCTTTACAGTACACAGAATTCCTTCTCGAAGTAGCAAGGAGGAAGAAATCTCTCACTTTCCCTCCACTCTTACAATCTCTTGAAGAAATCCTCACAATTGTTACACACTAATGGAAAATATATACACTCGAGGACCTCTCTAACATCCAAGACCTCCCTAATTTTTGGCCAAAATGTTCTTTTAAAATTTTGGATGAGCTTTCCCAAGAGTTGCCTAAGCATCCCTTCAAAATTTGGCCTTATCTAAAGCTTGAGTAAGCATAACCTTTGATCTCGCCGTCGGCGGCCTCGAGGGCGCTGTCGGTAGGCTTCTGAAGGATTTTGTCCTGTAGTCTCGGGAAAAACTCATCGTCGGCGAGGTCGAGGGCGCCGTCGGCGGCCTAGTTCAAATCTCCACATTTTGGCCCTTTCTGCTCTAAATTCATTCCTTTTTGCATCTTTTTTCTCCAATGACCCTAATTCATCATTTTTGTAACAAAACATCAAAAATACCTTTTTTAAAATTGCAATATTGTTAAAAATAGTATAAAATATATATGAAAATCTCAACATATTTTCCTTTGGTCAATATACATTTTCCTTCCCTCTTAACTCTCCTCTTACTCAAGATTCACCAATATTAACTAATTCGATTCAACACACAATAATATAAAATTTTACACAAACAAAATACTTATATTCATTCATGAACAATTGCAAACATTTGAAAATATATAAATTCCTAATCGAAATAGTCTCGGCTGAGAAAATTCCTAATATAAACACTAGACAATTTTAACATATTAACATACTAAACACACTTAACATTAAAAAGAGACTAAACACACAAACACTAAACTACAAACTTTCCTATATTCTCTAGTTAGTGGAACATATCCTGGCATCTCATTAATCTCTCCTTCAACATTTGGAATGCATATCTGAAAGAACAAACAATGATTAATTACTCTAGTTGAATCTTCTTCAATCCACTTATTCTTCAAATACCTAGCCTTATCCGCTTCTTCTATAAAACTGGTATGGCTAAACTGCATTTTATGTTACCATCCCATATGATCCAGATGAGCCTTAACTTTCATCACTTTTGCTTTAATTAAAGCCACGTCAGCCTCAATCTTAGTGATTTTCTCTGCTAAACCTTCGATACTAACAGCGAGTAAACCGTTGTATGACTCTTGCACACTCTGACTAATAAATTTCTTTCTCATTATCTCTTCCTTCTTCTTTAAATCACCCTCCCAAGATGACATTTTTCCAAAACTCTCTCTTTTCCACTTAAGATTAGGGTTAAAATTGAATTGTGATAAAAATCCTTATATAACTCTTCTATTTATAGGCTCCATACTCTTCCTATAACTCCTAGGCACATTTTAGAATTGTCTCCCACATCAAAGCCAACCAAATCTTGGTTAGAACTTGTCAAAACCAAAATTTTCACATGTTTTTTTAACTGTCGCGCTTAAGCGCTGAATATTGACACTTACGCGCCAGTTCTTAATTTAGCACTGGTCAGCTTAATGTCCAAATACTTGTTCTAACATGTCTAACTCATCTTTAAAGGTCTTAGAATAATAAATAACTTAATATATAATCAAATATACTACCATAATTTTCTAAATTACAGAGAACAATATAAAAATAAAAATAAACATAGATAATAATAGGTTGCCTCCCACAGAGTGTTTGGTTTGACGTCGTCAGTCTGACGTAACCAGTGCTTATTTTGGTTGACCCAACATCGGAAAATTGTTTAATTTAAGTTGGTCTCCTAAAAAGTAGAATTTTAGCTTGTGACCATTCACTTTGAAAATTTTATCATTTTTAGGATCTTTGATATCCACAGCTCCATAGGGTTAAACTTTCATCATAACAAATGAGCCCATCCACTTGAACTTAAGTTTGTTTGGAAATAATCTTAATCTTTCATTATAAAGCAAAAATTGTTGCCCTGGCTGAAAATTTTTAGTAAGAATCCTCTGATCATGCCACATCTTCATCTTTTCTTTGTAAATCTTAGCACTCTTATAAGATTCATTCCTTATCTCTTCAAGCTCATTCAATTTTAATAACCTTTTTTCACCATCATTTTTTAAATTGTAATTAAACTCTTTAATAGACCAATATGCTTTATGCTCAAGTTCAGCTGGTAAGTGACAAGCTTTCTCAAATTTTAGCCTATATTGGGACATTCCTATAAGAGTTCTATAAGTAGTCCTATAAGCCCTCAAAGCATAGTCAATTTAAATAACCAATCCATTTTGGTTGAATTCACAAATTTTTCCAATATTCTTTTAATTTCACGATTGGATAATTCAGCCAAACCACTTGTCTGAGGATGATAAGCAGTAGCAATCCTATGATTTATTTGATCTTTTCTTAATAAATTCTCTATTATTACATTTCTGAAATGACTTACCCCGTTAGTTATAATTACTCTCAACATCCCAAATCTACAAAATATGTTTGTTCTTAGAAACTTTACAATTCTTTGACCATCACATTGAGGTAAAACAACAATTTCTATCCATTTGGATACATAGTCTACTGCTAACATATTTATAAATTTTTGAAAGATGGTATAAGTGGTCCCTTGAAATGTAATCCCCAAACATCCAATATCTCAACTTCTAACACATAAGTTAGGGGCATCCCATTCCTCCTAGCAGTATTTCTTACTTGTTGACATCGATCACAAGTTTTAATATAAATGTTAACACTTCTGGAGATTTTAGGCCAATAAAATCCAGATTGTAACACTTTATATGTTGTTTTATTAACACTAAAATGTCCCCCAAAATCAGAATTATGACATTTTTGGATAATTTCATAAGTTTCTTCTAAAGGCACACATCTTCGAATGACTAGATCCTTTCCTTATTTATATAAAAATGGGTCTTCCCGAAAGTAAGTCTTAGCTTCAGAAAAAAATTTCTTCTTCTATTGGTATGTCATTTCATAGAGTATAATATCACTAACAATGAAGTTGACAATGTCAACATACCATGAAACAATCCACTCATTAACATTGAACAACTCTTCATCTATATAATGTTCATTAATCTCTTTTTCAAAAATGAGTGATTTTCCTAATTCAAGTCTGTACAAATGATCATCAATTTGATTCTCAGATCCCTTTCTATCTACTATTTCAAAGTCAAATTCTTGCAAAAGAAGAACCCATTTTATCAATCTTGGTTTTGCATCATTCTTTTCATTAAATAGTTAATAGTGGAATGATCTGTATGCATAATACATTTAGTTCCAATTAAGTATGATTTAAATTTATCAAAAGCATATACTACAACTAATAACTCTTTCTCAGTTATGGTATAATTAATTTGAGTTTCATTAAGAGTTCTACTAGCATAGTAGATAACTTTGAAATTCTATCGTGTTTTTGTCTTAAAACGGTTCCAAAAGCATAATCACTAGCATCACACATTAATTCAAAAGGTTTTTCCAAATCTGGTGTAACAATAATTGGTGTAGTGACTAATTTTTCTTTTAATAATTCAAAAGCTTTTTGGAACTCTTTATCAAAATTAAAAATTATATTTTTTTCAAGTAAATGACATAGAGACTTAGCAATTTTTAAAAAGTCTTTAATGTATCGCCTGTAGTATCCAACATGTCCTAAAAAACTCTTAATTTCCTTTACACTTGTTGGGTGAGGTAAATTAATGATTACTTGAATTTTTGCAGGGTCTACTTCCATAGCATTTTCTGAAATTTTAAGTCTCAAAACTATTCCTCCTGCTACCATAAATTGACATTTTCCCAATTAAGGATTAAATTTGTTTCTTCACAGCGCTTAAGAAATTTTGATAAATGTTCTAAACATGATTCAAATGAAGTTCCAAATACTGAAAAATCATCCATAAAAACTTTAATCTCTTTTTCAATTAGATCACAAGAAATAGTCATCATACATCTTTGAAATGTAGCAGGTGTGTTACATAAACCAAAGGACATTCTTCTAAAAATAAATGTACCATAAGGACTGGTAAAAGCTATTTTCTCTTGATCCTCAGGGTCTATTTGTATTTGGCGATAACCAGTTTATCCATCCAGAAAACAAAAGTATTTATGCCCAGCTTGTCTATCCAGCATTTGATCTAAAAAATGCAGTTGAAAATGATCTTTCCTAGTTACAAAATTTAATTTTCTATAATCAATGCATATTCTTCATCCTATGACTTGTCTTGTTGGTATTAACTTATTATGTTCATTTAAAATCAAAATCACTCCTCCTTTCTTAGGAATGCAGTGAATTGGACTAACTCATGCACTATCTGAAATAAGATAAATAATTCCAACATCTAACCACTTTAGAATTTCTTTCTTAACAACATCTTTTATAATAAGGCTCAATCTCTTTTGAGGATCAGCCTTGGTTTGCAGTTCTCTACCATATGAATTCTATGCATAAAAATTGAAGGATTGATTCTTTTTACATCAGCAATTGTCAATCTAAACACTTTCTTCTAACTCTTTATAATTTTCATCAAAATCTCTTCTTCTTATATAGTTAATTTTGAGGAAATTATAACAGATAATGTAAAGGAATCATCGAAAAATGCATACTTCAAATGTTCAGGAAGTAACTTCAACTCAAGCTCAGGAGGTTTTTCAATTGATGAACAAAAAGATGTATTTTTTTCTACTGTGTCCAAAACTTCAATACTTTCTTGAACATAATTTGAATCTTCCTTATATAAATCTTCATATTTATCTAATTCCTCTTCTTGTTCATGTTACAATTCTTTAACTTCAGATTTCTCTTCATAAGTTATTTTGAAATGACATCACTTAAATATTTTATCACATCCATTCTATAGCATTCATCATATTTACCTTTTATAAGGTATTTCATTGATTTGAATATATTAAATGTAACAATTTGATCATTAACGTACATTGTTAATTTCGCTTTCTGCACATCTATCATTGCTCTTCCTATGGTTAGGAAAGGTATTCCCAAAATGATATGTATCTCCTTATCTTCCTCCATATTTAGCACAATGAAATCAATATGAAAGAAAAATTGACCCACT
Organism: Phalaenopsis hybrid cultivar; assembly: GCA_002079205.1. Classification (NCBI taxonomy): domain Eukaryota; kingdom Viridiplantae; phylum Streptophyta; class Magnoliopsida; order Asparagales; family Orchidaceae; genus Phalaenopsis; species Phalaenopsis hybrid cultivar. Next base: position 71,716 of record JXCR01094483.1, read on the forward strand.
TTCACTAGGACATCTTCTATAACTATTTTAGGATATGTTATTGAACGATGTACTAGCTGCAGAGTTACAGTAATAAGGCATATTTCTCCTAACCTAAATCTTTTAAATATTGATATTAGCATAAGGTTGATGGTTGCTCCTAAATCACATAAAGCTTTCCCATAAATAATTTCTCCTATTTCACATAGAATTGTAAAGGTACCAGGATCTTTAAGCTTTTCAGGAAGCCTTTTTGAATTATAACACTGCACTCCTCACTAAATGCAATTTTCTCATTATCTTCAAACTTCATTTTCCTATTAAGAATATTCTTCATAAACTTTACATAGCTTGACATTTGTTCTAGAGCTTCAACAAATGAAATATTAATTGTAAGCTTTTAAAATTTTTTAGAAATTTTGAAAATTGCTTATCCAACTTTTGTTGTCGAGTCTCTGAGGAAATGGATGTGGTGTTTTTTCCAAATTAACTTTAAGTGGAGAAATAGGTCTCTCTAAACCTTTCAGAGCGTCCTCTTTTGGTTCTTCAATCTCTTCTCTCTCTACTTCAGTCTCTTTTTGAGTTCTACCTTCCAATTCTCTTTCGCTTCTGAGTTGAACTACTTTTACTTACTATTTATTCTATTTTTTTGGATTTACTTCTGTATTACTAGGAAGTACTCCTTTAGATTTGTTACTTAATGAATTTCATATTTGTCCCAATTGATTCTCAATATTTCTAATTGTAGCTCCTTGACTTTGTAATTGATTTCCTATTTGTAACACGACTTCTTCTATAGATAACTTCTTCTTATTAAATTATGGATTACTGTTGAAACCTGGAGGATAAGTAGGTCTATAAATTTTATTTCTTTGATTGTTCTAGTTTCTCAATAGGTTTACTTGATTGTTCCCCCATTGGTGATTATTACCGCCTAAAGTATTATTCCAGTTAAACTTAAGATGGTTCTTCCAACCTAGATTACAATAATTTGAATTTGGGTTATTCTGTTTATTTTTTATGGCATTCAAAGTCTCTAATGATTTATGAGAATATACTATTTGGCCTAATGAATTTTCTTCAATCATGTAAATTGGTTGACAAAACTTCATTCAAAATTGGTGTAACTTCCATGAAATTTCAACAACTTGATTTGCTAACATGGCTAAAGCAACAATTTCATTAATATTCGCTACTTTCTTTAGATTTACTATTTCAGAAGTCCATTGAAAATTATTTGTAGTGATTTATTCAATTAAAGCATAAGCGTCATCAAATGGTTTTGACAGCAACGAACCACTAGCAGCGCTATCAATAATAGGTCTAAGAGATCCAGCTAATCCATTGTAAAATATTTTAGTTATTAACCAATCTGGTATAACATGGCATGGAAACTTTTTCAAGAGTTCTTTAAATCTTTCACATGCTTCGTAAATAGATTCTCCTTCAAAGTGACTAAAAGATGTAATATCATTTCTAAGATTTGCAGCTTTTGGTGGCGAAAAATGTTTAGTAAGGAATTTCTATGCTAAATCACTTCACGTTCTGATAGATCCAGGTGATGATGAATGTAACCATAACTTAGCTTTATCCCTTGTGAGAAAAGAAATAATCTAAGTCTAATAGCATCATCTGAGATGATACATCATATTTAAATGTAGTACACAATTCTAAAAAAATGGTAAGATGTAAATTTGGATCTTCAGTTGGTGCTACCCCAAACTAATTATTTGATACTATTTGGATAATAGTAGATTTAAGTTCAAATGAATTAGTCACTACAACGAGTTTTTGAATACTATAATGAAGTTCATCCACTGCAAGGTTTGCATAATCAATTAAAGGTCTAAATTCTCAAACATTTTGATTATTTTGATTTGTCATTTCTTATAATTTTTCAGTAATTTTTAATCTTTTTGATTTTTTTAATAATTCTTTCTAATTCAGAATCATAAGACACAAGTCATGCGGAACCTAAACTACACATACATTTCTAAAAAACACATATAAAATAAAACAAAATAAAAACACACAAACAAGAACATAATATATATATAAAGAACACTGCAATATTTTTATAATAAATCTTAAACTTTAAATAAGATTTTTGTAAAAAATAGATTTTTTTTTGCTTTCTAATAAATTTTTTTTTAATTTTGCTTCCCCGACAACGGCGTCAAAAACTTGATCCCGACTTTTTATATATATGTAAAATTGTGATGTATGTGATCATATGTTTAATTTTCCTTAATAGTTATTCTTGATTTACATCAAAGTCAAATACTTGATCCAAAGCAAAAGCTAAGTAAATTTTCCACTATGAAACAAATAAGAATACAATTATAATATTTAAATCTGACATACTATGTAAGTATACATATCGTTATCAAGTAATATAGGAATTTTTTATTAAGCCCTAAATCCATAGAGAAGACTAATAAGATGCACTTAAGAAAACTAGAAAATTTAGGTGACAAAAAACTACTTAGTGAAATATTCTTACTTAAACTTAAGATGTTATAATAGGAATGCAAATTTGACTTTTTTTGTAATTTTCCTTTTATGAAAATAAAGTAAGCAACTAATTAACTTAACTAAATATTTGTAAGATGGAGGCTATATAAGTAAAATATCTTTTTTCTTATCATGAATCAGTAATAAGTATAAAAAATTTGTTGTGGAAGTATGTTAAATGTGTTGTGCCAGATAGAAGCAATAATATTCTTTACCCTTACTAGAAATACTATAAAGAACATTGGCTAATATATAGTTTGAATAGCTATGAAGACTGGTTGGTACTGAAGATACTAGCTCTCACTCTAGAGTTACCTCTTCTCCCTCCACCTGGGGGTTAATATCTCGTATCAAAACCTAAAACTATAAATCAAGTTGGGGGCTTTATCTTGTCACTCTAAAGTCCTCTAATTCTACACCCTTAAAAAGTTTATTTCCCTATTTATTTGCACTCAACCCCATGAACTAAATTCTCATTCATGAAATCAATATGTGATTCTAACCTTTTTTTGGGTGGGACAATACCATCTCAGATCTTACATGTTCTTATAACTGGTATCAACATCTTAATTAGCCAAATCAAGAAGTAAATGAAGTGCAAGGTTTCAAATCATCACAATTTCTTCCAACATTGAAGTCTAATACATCACACAACTTACTTTAAACACTTAATCACTTATTATTTTAAGGAAAAAGATAAAGAAAACTACTCAAAATCCATTGAGAAAACACAACCACACATGAGTTTAAAAGTAGAAATCATGCACACAAACAAAAAATCAAGATTAAAACCAAGTGTAGTCACAAAGATAAATACTTATCTCAAATCCTCTCCACCAAATTTCTTGATGTTCCTTTGAATTCTCTTCCTTCACTCACAATACAAACTAACACTCAAAATTTAAAAAAGAGTGGTCAGTGGCGGCAATGGCGATGGGCGGTGGCAGCGACGGTTACTTGGATGGATGATTGCTATAAAAACTGATGGGTGGTTGGGCTCTAGCGGTTTCATTTGATGATCTAAGTCTTCATTAATAAAAATATAAATTGTGCCTTAAAGGCCCTTTAAAAAAATGTCTCCATTCAATGAATCTTCTAGAAGTTGCCTCCTCGAAAGCCAATTAAATGAATTTTCATGTTCATGGGATATTTCCCATATTTTTTTAAGGATTACTTCAAAAACCTCTTTAAAAATTTGTCTAAATTCAACAAATCATCAAATAACTACTTTTGGCACTTAAGCGTAAGATACCTGGTGCTTAGGTGCGAGCCTCTGAAGCTTAGGCGCCTTAGTTCATTTTTGCACCTTTCTTCATTTTTGCAACAAATTTGACCCTTTTTCACTCCTTTTAGCATTTTTCATCCACTTTATTGTACCTAAGATAAAACACCCAAATACCTTTCATTAAAACTCAATATCTCAAAAATAGGTATAAAAATGTGTATAAAAATACTAGATATTTTAGGTATATCATTGTGCAACCTCAAGATCCTCTATTCATATTAGAAACTCATTTGGATATTTGGTTGACACTAACTCTTTTGAAAAAATGCATGAGATAAACAATCACTCGAATAATCTTTATTTTTATTACTACAACCCAGGCTGGAAGATTCCTTCCAACTTTAACTGGAATAACAATTGCGATGGACGAAACCAATCATGGGATTATAATCAATATGATCTTTTAGATAATTAGAATAATCAGGAAAACTATAACTTCAGACCTTCTTTTCCTTTTGAATTTAACTCTAACATACCATATGAGGAGAAGGAGATGTATATGGAAGAGCTTGTTTATCAAATGGAAAGTCAATTGGAAATTCAAGGGGTTGCTATAAGGAATATATAAAATCAACTGGGTCTGATTGTTGACTTGATTAATATTAATCCTCTAGATATTTTATCTAGTAACTCTAAGATAAACCATAAGGAGAATAATGGTGAGAAAGATAAATATATCAAACTAAAAATAGAAGAGAATTAGAGGATATATTTCAAAAGTACCTTGAGTTGAGAAATGAGGAGATGGAGATTGAATGACCAATGAAAGAAATTCTTAAGAAATTAGAAAAACCTATTTCATCAACCAAGTTAAATATAAAAAGACATCCTCTACCATAAAATTAGTACCAATGAGATGAATTAAAAAAAACATGAGACTGAAGAACATCCCAGTGGAAATAGATATAGAATATGAATCATCTAGGGAGAATCTAACTCAAAATTTAAGAGACCTAGATCTATCATATAGCAATCCATTTCTTATGAATTTTAAGGATTATATTAATATGCAAATTGAGGATATCAGAAGAATAATATTGGATCTAGAAAGAAACTTGAGGAACAATAATTGCAATCAATTTGAGAAATTGAACAAAAATCTAAAATTTGAGGATTTAGTAAGAATCTCATGATCAATAAAAGATTGGGTGATTGATTGGTGTTTACTTAAATGGAAATTTGATCTGGGAGGAAATCCTTTGTCGGGCTAGCAATTTTAAATCAAGCAGTTTGTGGGAGCCAACACGTGGTTATCAGTGTAGTTTGATTTTGTTTGATTGCAAGTCGTGATTGTTTGTGTTGTATTGAGTTTTATTTAGTATGGATTAATAAGTTTAAATGATGATTAATGAATGTTTGGATTGTTAGTGGTTTGATTTCAATTTGATGAATCATGAGTGAGGTGATTCCGTAACTTTTAATTATGCCTAGACTTATTGAAGTTCTCTTATATTAGTTGGATTAAAGAGTCCACTATGACTCGGGTCTCAACTAGATTTGAGTTTTACAGGAGATATTTTGAGTTTGTACAATGATTGTTCCATCCCAATTATGATACTTCCATTCTCTGACCTTGTTTTCATTATGTAGGTTCATGAACTTACTTGATGAGAAACAAGAGGATGATCTTCCTTTATATTTATAACTATTAGAGGTGCTTACTTTAAGGGATAAGGTGATGCCTAAGTTTTGTGTGAGCAAGCCAATATATCGGGGATAATTGTATACATGGGATTAGAATTTATAAAATCATTTATAAGTACTCAATTTATCAGTGTAATGATTCCGTTAGAAATTAGAAGTAAGGTAGTGAGGTGCAATGAGTTAAAGGAAGATTTAACCTCATTTATCATGCTTGTTTGTGTTTGTGTTAAAACAATTTAAAGAACTTGGAGAACACTTAAATGTATATTCCAATGCTGATTCATGTTATGCCTTTTAGACCTTTCTTTAGTTCAATTTTATTTTGGCAAGTTTAGTTTAGATTAACTTTGTTTTGCAAACCGTTCTACCCTGATGAATACTTGTTCATGTTTCTGATAAACATTTGTGGTAGATGGAATTTCTGAATTATTTTTCTTCTTGCTTATATTTTTTGTATTGAATGCTATAAATGTTAAAATTAAGTTTGAGGGAATGAAGAAAAACATAAATTTCAAAATTAGAATACTTCTTTTTAGTTTAATATTATTGAAAGCATGTTTTAGGCTAGATTTACTTTCTCATGTAGTCATTCTATCCTGATTATGCATGTATTTGATAGGATGTTGTAGTACCTGGTAGATTTAGCTTTTACTTTTTCTTCTTTTTACATTTTATGGAATTGATTGCAAAATATTTAAAAATTTATGTTTTAGAGGAGGAAGAAAGATGAATTTCAAAGTTAAACTTTATTTGTACCAAGTAGCCTGTAATTTGAAATCATTTTTAAAATGATTTGTGGTATGTGGTGTTATCTTTAGGATGCTAAATTTATTATTTTTATAAAGGATATATAAGAACTTAGTAGAAAATTTAGTAAAAAGGATGAAACTATAGTTAAGATATTTAATATAAAATTTTAGGGAAATGATTTAAATATTTATTGTAGGAAAAATTGATTTTTTGCAAAATTAAGGATTTTTAGAATAATACTTTTTAAGGAACTTAATCTCTATTGAAAATTCATTTTCTAATACTCCATATTAATTCAAGGATGGAAGATAAGATTTTAACCTTAGAAAAGGGATAGTGAATATCAAAATCATTAAAAGTTTATCCAAAAATAGTAATCCTCATCTCAAAAAAGGAAGTAAGGATTAAAAAGTTCCTGAAATAAAAAGAAAAAGAAAAGAAAAAGAAAATAAAAGTAAAGTATGAAAAGGGAGGAGAATCTTGAGGAATAGGACCTAATTAAAAATTGGTTTCAGTTGAATCTTTCTAAGGAAGAGAACTTAAGATAAATTCTTTGCTTAATTTCTGAATGTATTTGTAAAAATTATTTTCAAAATAGAATTCATAAATTTTGAAATTGATATTTTTTAAAAAAACCAAAGTTTTGGGACATTTCAATTATGTTTGAATTAAATAGAAAATTAGTATCCTAAATTTAATACTAAATGTTTTGATACCTTAGATATTATCCACTTTACCAAAAATTCTTCTAAGTTGGACTATAATATTTCTAAAACAAAATTTTAGGTCATCTTAGAAAAACCCACAACCATAAGTTAACAATTTTAGTTTCTAAAGTTATAGTGTTACTTGGGGACAAGTAACGTTTAAGTTGGGGGTATTGATCCACTTGAAAATTACCTATTTTTAAAGTATATTTCATGATCATTTTGTGTACATTTTTTAAGATATTACACTTTAAAGGAATGTATTTTTCTTGTTTTTGTCTTCAAGTACAAGAAATGAACTTTTAGTGAAAATGGAGAAAAAATAATGTCATTTGGAGTCAAATCGAGCAAGGAAAAAAAATTCTTACTGGCATATTTTGATGTCTTTATATGCTTAATCTTCTTTATAATTATAACATATTTTTTGAATGAAATTATGCATTAAAGATATATTATTTTCATGTCTATTTTGTAGGTATATCAATTTGGAGCACATTAGAGCTAAAACGGGGCAAAACAGAGTTGAAAAGGAGCAAAACGGCATGAAACAACGGAGCTTCTTGCGGGGTTGCGCCTAGAAGCCCAAAACTGACACCTAGGCTCCAGTGATGATGAGAAAATGGTGCCCAAGCACCAGAAATAGTTGGAGATGGTTTTGGATGACTTTTGGTGGTTTTGGGATGTTCTGGACCGTTCTATATGACTATGTACGCCCCTTGGAGTAGTTAAATGAATCTAGACACTTTGAGTGGCTTTTAAATGAAGAAATGTGTCTCTTGGAGTAAAAGTGTGTGTCTTTTGGATAAAGAGATGTGTCTTTTGGATAAAGAGGTTTTTTCTTCTCATTAAATAGAGAGGCTTAGCGCCTCTCATGATAAGTAATTAGAGGAGTCTAGAGAAGAAAATAGGAAGTCTTTTAGAATGACTTTGGTGTGAGTTTATGGAGATGTAGATTTATCCATTTTTTGAAGCGATTAGTGAGGGATTTTGAGAGATATGAGTAAGGAAGTACGAGTGGTGCATGGATTGGTAGGAGACTTTATTGGAGAGATTTTTTTTTCTTTTAAAAAGAAAAAGTAATTATTATGTTTTTCATTATCTTGAAATTATTGTAAACACTTTATAGTGGATTTTATTTGATTTAAATGAAGTTTTATACGGTATTTTATTCATGCTTCGTAATTATTTTTCTTTCATATTTTTTTTTAATATGAAGTAATGGCATGTGTAGGAAAATTTGTTTCATGATAGAATTATTTTTATTTTCATGTGATGGATAATATCTCCTTTACTTCATTCACAAAACTTAAGTGGAAAAATGTAATGTTAAAATCTGTTGTAAGTGAAACTAATACTCGGAAGAGCAGTGATCTTACAACTAGAGTGCACTCACACTGTCTGGTTGCCTTTTGTGAAATAGTATGGGCAGCAATGCAACTTTTAAGGAAATATAATTCACGATCTATTTCTATTAGAAGCTTCTAAGAGACAAATAGTTGCATAAAACTCATAAAATACTAAGCATACGTATATGCTCGAAAGAGGGTAGGTAAACATATGTTCCTTGTTAGCACTTAGTTTATTACAAAATTCTATCAATTCTTTTACTGCTGATGCCATTATCTTTGTTTTACTTTTCTTTTGAAATAAATTGGATACGTGTTTAGGAATTTAGATTTTCATAGAAATTCTCTTATTTCATAAGCGTAATGGTATTTTTACCGAACCTTTAATTACTTTGCAAATTAGCCACTTGTATTGTGAAAACTTGTTGATGAACTTGTATACCCGGAAGAGCTAAGATTTCTTAACTTGTAACTAACACATTCTACCTTGGAAAGAGCAGTCGCGATCGTCCAAAAAAAGGTGCAAATAAATAGAGACATAAGATTTAATGGCCATAAAATGGATGTTTTTAGAGTGGCAGGCTATAATACTTTATCAATTTGGTCTAGAACTAAGGGTCACTGGTAGGTTTTATAGAGAGAGCAAAGTGGGTAATCTAAGAGTGAGAGACTAGAGCCTACCCTGCACTACTATACATGTCGACACCAACTTTAGAATAGCTAATGTTCTTTACACAATCAAAAGAAATGAGGAATAGATATACTCCTATTTGTTATTACTAAATTAAAATCTATGCATTTCATTCCTTCACATTTTCTAAGTCAACACACGAGAAGGGTAGTCTTTAACATCTCAAAATTCTCTGAACCAATTTATCCAGATAAGTTATATTTTGAATTAATATTTTTATTTAGGAATAGTTGTTATCCTTACATTTAATATCTACATTGAAGTGCAGTTTCTAAATAAAACTTTATCTTATTCGGCCTTCCAAAACTAAGCCTTTATAGTAGTAAACTAGAGCTTATCCTAAGGGATTTCTTACCTCACTTCTCTATGGGACGATACTCTGGTTTTAAAGAAAACCTTTTATTACTTGAAATGATACGTATACTTGCGTAGTACCCCTAGTGTGTAAATTATTTTTAAAATTTTATGACATTTCAATCTTTCACACTAGTCGCTAAATATAAATTCAGATCAAGTTTTCTGTCTTCTTTTGGAAACTAAATTATTATGTAATTGTGGGTCGGGTCATTGATACGAATTTTATGTATTCGTTGTAAATATTTTTCAATATTAGACCACACACACGACAGTACAAGTAGTAAATATGTAGATCAATCACAATAAAAATCAATTCAATTTAAATAATTTTATACTTTAAAATTTGTAAGCTGTCAATCCTAGTAATTACGCAAGTATATGTATCGTTCAAGTATTAAAGGGCTTTAATCGAGTCCTAAATATCGATCCCACGGGGAGGCAGAAATTATTATGGTTATAATGTAAAATACAATATTCAAACTATAAAAACTTAAGTAAAACAAACAAATCTAAAGTAAATTTAACGTATGATAAATTAACTATAGCTAAAAGAACTAAGGTAATTAAGCTAATTTATAAACTTGAAAGTTAAACTTACTAATACTAAACAAAGTTTTGTAACTAATAGTTCAAATTTAAGAAAGCATCATTCTCATTTACAAAGAGTTTATGGTTAGTGTAGTAATTAAAATCATTTAAAATTATAAAAAATTATATTATGTCAAATAGTTGAAAGTTAAACTTATTAATACTAAAGTAATGGTTCAAATTTAAGAAAGCATCATTTTTACAATGAGTTTATGGTTAGTATAGTAATTAAAATCATTTAAAATTATATAAAATTATATTGTGCCAAATAGGAGCAATCTTATTTTTTACCATCTGTCGAGTGCATAAAAAACATTTGCTAATCCAGAGTCTGGTCACCAAATCTGTGGTTAGGCTGAGAGGATACTGGCTCCCACTTCCCTCACCCTTGAGAGCTAACAATCTCACTTTAGTTTCCAAGCAAGTAGACCAAATTGGAGATTTTAGTCTATCACCCTAAAATTTCTAATTCTATACCCATCAAAATTTATTTCCATTTTTCTTTGCACTCAAACCCTTGGACTAAATTCTCATCCACGAAATATAATGTGACTCTCACCTTATTGTAGAAAGCATAGCTTTGTCAGATCTTATGTTTCTCAACAAATTTAAATATTTTAATTGGCCTGATAAAAAATTAAATGAAGATCGGAGTTTGAATCATCACAATTTATTAACATTTAAAACGGGGACAACAATAATAAATCTTCACAAAATCATATCTCATTGTAGGGAGAATGACACATAAGACTACTCAGAATTCACGAGGAAGATACGACAAAAATGGATTTTATGTATAAAAAAAGTTAACAAAATAAAGAAAGCAAAGAACACAACTTATCTCACAGTCCTCCTCAAGCAAATCCATTGAAGTACCCTTGAAGCACTTTCTCTCTTTACAATCACACTCAATTCTCTCTTAGAAATGTAATGAAGAACAAATCTCTCACATTCCTTCTCCTCTTACAATTTTTAGAAGAAAATCCTCTCCAAAACTTAATTCTCTGGTCTCCTCCAAAGACTCCACACGCCACACGCTTGAAGACCTCACTAGACTTCTTATAAGTGGTGTCAGCCCCTCTTCTCTAAAAAAATTCAAAAATTCCCTCTTTTTTCCCAAAAGACACACCTCTTCACAACCAAAGACAAATCCCCTCATCCAAGAGATATCTCTCTTCATTCAAGAGCCTTCCTTAAGTGTCTATATGCATTGAACCACTCCATGGGGCATTTGAATTACTTGGAGCCTTCTCAAACATCTCAAAAATTGTCAATAACCACAAATTATTTCATTAGTTTCATCTCTGGGGCCTTTGGTTCCGTTTACTGGAATTTCGCACTTCCCTTTGGATTCTAGCACTTCTGGCGCCTCTTCTTTATAAAATGGAGCCACTAGTGCCTCTGGCGCAGAATGCTGAAAAACTGCGATTTGACTCCAAATTTCTTCCTTTTTGCTCATTTTTGCTCCAAATGCCTAAAATCAATATACTTGTATTAAAACATAAAAATACCCTCCTATAAATTGTAATATCACCAAATTTAAGCATAAAATTTATACATAAAATTGGACATTTTTTTGCTGAATCAAAATGCCCCAAACTTAAATGTTACTTGTCCTCAAGTAACTCTTTTATTACTTAAAAATATTAATTATAGTAGAAATTAAATTATAAATTTTTATAATTTGGTTTAATAAATATAATAGTATAACTTAAGAAGAATTTATAACAACTTAGGTTAAAACTATAAGTATAAGAACACCTAGTAGTCAAGTTTACAATTTCTGATTTTATATTCATTTTAAGAAGAATTGTAATTTGTTATATCAAAGTCACTTAGAATGTCCATATGAAAAAAAATTTCATGAAGAATTTATTAATAAGGAAGCTAATATTCAAATAGAAGCTTAGAAAATGTAATAAAGCCTTTTTCCTCAAGTCGATTCAAGTGGAGCTAATTTTTTATTAGGAACCTCCTCAAGCTTCTCCTCACATATTTTTCTTTTCTTTTCCTTTTTCTCATCTTTTTCTTTTCTTTTTCTTTAGGATCATTTTCAATCTTTTATTTCTTTTCTTTTTCATGTGAGGATTATCATATCTGGATAGCCTTTAATAATATTGAACTTCACTAACCTCTTCTTGAAGTTAAAAACTTCTTGCCTTCCTTAAATTCATATTAGCTTTGAAGATTTTTCATAAAGTCTCATTTTTTTCTTTTCATACAAAACTCTAAGATTCTTAATACTTCAAAAATACAATTTCTTTTTCTTAAATAGAAAAAATCATAGTATTATCCTTTCACACTAAATATCTTAACTCTAGAATTTACCTTCATTATTAAATANTCTTTTTCCTTAGGATCATTTTCAATCTTTTCTTTCTTTTCTTTTTCATGTGAGGATTATCATATCTGGATAGCCTTTAATAATATTGAACTTCACTAATCTCTNCTTTTTCCTTAAGATCATTTTCAATCTTTTCTTTCTTTTCTTTTTCAAGTGAGGATTATCATATTTGGATAGCCTTTAATAATATTGAACTTCACTAATCTCTTCTTGAAGTTAAAACTTCTTGCCTTCCTTCACTTTATAAATTCATATTAGCTTTGAAGATTTTTCATAAGGTCTCATTTTTTTTCTTCTCATACAAAACTCTAAGATTCTTAACATCAAAATCACAATTTCTTTTTCTTACATAGAAAAAATCATAGTATTATCCTTTCACACTAAATATCTTAACTCTAGAATTTACCTTCATTATTAAATATTTTTGCTTAAATTTATTATAATATTTAGAAATATTCATGTAGTTATCTAAAGTCAGCCTCTAATACCAAAGGTCATGTTAAATTAATTTTTAAAAATATAGCTAATTAAGGACAAATAAAATTTAGTTNCAAATTCATATTAGCTTTGAAGATTTTTCATAAGGTCTCATTTTTTTTCTTCTCATACAAAACTCTAAGATTCNTCTTCTTTCTAAAGAAAATTTTCTTTCCCCTAAACTTGGATTTTTTTTTCATTTTTAATCGGTAAAGCATTCAGTACAAAAATGTATGTGGAAAGAAAATAGTAATTGCATAATACTTGCATATAGTGGGTTCTGAACATGAAACTTGGCTTTAACATATTGCATGTACTAATTTAAACAGTACATGCTTTAAAGCATTAAATGAGACATAATATATCAACAAGATTTGCTAAGAAAAGGTGAATTGAAAAATTAAGTATAAATTAAAGAAACAAACAATACGGAAATAAAAATCAACAATTTACATCTATACATAAACAAGTTCAATAATACTAATTAAAAAACACATTAAAGTCAAAATTATAACAACAACAATAAAATGAAACAAACAACAACTAATGACAACATATTCCTCCTCCTCTTCTTCATCTTCTTCTCCTTCTTCTATTTCAAAGTTATCTTTCACTTAAGGTGTAAAACTGGAGCATGTAGGAAATTCTATTATATGGTCACTCCTAAGATATCTAACCATAGCCTCTTGATATGCAATATCATGTTGAACTCTTTTCTGCTGATATTCATTATTATGAGCACTTTCATGATTCCAAACCACCTATTCTATTCTGCAATGTCACTATATCTGCTTGTTGAATCATTAACTGCTCCATAATGTTTTCAAGTGAAATAGTTCTAGAAGTAGATGGACTTCCATCTGATGTAGAAGGTCTATCACTACCTCCACTTCCATTTCTAGTTCCAACAAATAATTCAAATTTATGAACTGTTGGTTTCTCAATGTATTTAAGTGGCTGTAACATTTTCTCATCTTTATCAAATTCTGCTTTTGATTGTTCACATAAGGTGAATATTAGGGCAAGATACCCTAAACCACTGGTGGTTCCACCTTTAGCAATACTCTGAGCATTATGTAGAATGAGAGCACCAATATCGATAGCTTTCATTTGTTGTATGCAAAAATTTAATATTATTCTCTCCTTAATTACTTTGCTAAGGTGATTTAATCGAAGAAGTTTTGCAAGAATATATTAATGCCATGTTTTAGATTATACATTTAACATGGAAGTGGAAAAATTTACCTTGTGATTATTCTTAATTTTCCATACCCCTCTTCCATCTGTAAGATAGGTAATCACTTCATCAAGTGACAAATCAAAAAGCACAAATGCAGAATACTCACATTGAAATTCGTTCCGCAACTGGTTAATGCATTAAATCTTTCTTGAGTAAATTTAACATCTTACCTCTAACATAAACGTGATCATCAGAAGTCATCCAAAAATTTGCATAAAATTCACTAATGATAGGAACAATTGCTACTGTGGTGAAGTAGCAAAAAATCTCCCAATTCCGAGCAATGATTAACCTATTATTAGAACCTCCCATGTTTGAGAATGCACGCTCCTGAATTAATTTCCTTGTACCATCTGAGTATATTATTTATATTGAGCCTTCAAATTAACAAATCGTCTCACATCAAAACCTCTCAAAGTCTTTTCTCTTTTCACTCTTGGAGCCACAACAATTTCTAAATAAATTCACACAATATCATAACTCCAACTCCAAAAATAGAAATACTTGGTTAGAAACTTTTCACCATGAATTCTTTTTAAACCTCTTCAAAAACAATCAAATTTTGAGATTTCCATTATGTAGGAAAAATTCATGGTGAAAATAAAAAATTTTTAAGTTAAAGTGAAGCTCTTACCAAGGGAAGATGAAATCCAAGAATTTTAAGCCTTCAAATCTTCTCAAATCCAAGAAACATCAAGCCCTAAGTTGAGTTTCGGCTTTAGTCTAGAGGTAGAAGACAACCAAAGTAGTAAAAATGGGGTTTTACTGTGGATTTTCATGGTTTTGACAAAATCTGGGTGTTTTCGTGAAACTGGAATGTCAAGCGCCAAATCTGGCGCCTTTAGCGCCGACACAAAAATGTTTCAGATTTTAGACTTTTTTTTAAAAAAAATTTGTTATATACCAAACCATGCCAACTTCTAATTAACATAAATTTACATTAATTTTCAAAATTACACAATTGAAAAACAATATATTTTCATAAGCAACACAAAACTCACATTTATATATAAAATCCACACGATTACAAACCAAAACTTTTCAAATCAATACATCAAACTCAGCGTCAAAATTACACCATACAAACTAACGCTAAAGACTAAATATCAAACACTTAACATTTGGCATATATAAAGTTTAACAATGAAAATAAATGAAATCCAACACAAACACATAACACAAAAATGTTGTCATAACTATGAATTTTGTACTTTAGATGGTTTACACATCTTCATCACTTTCATCATCTTGAATATTTCCCCTGGATTGGTAGTGCACATTAGTCCTTTTCCATTTTGGGTGGAAAAGATCTACTAATTCTTTTATTCCAGTTAGTATAAGTTATAGAAAGGTCAGTGAGGAAATTCATCTGTCGAATCTTCTTCGACCCAAGCATTTTTCTTAAACATACGCACCATACCTTCTTCTACGCACTCTATTTATTGAAATTATTCCTTCATCCTCCAATCCAAATGATCAAATATATCAAATATGTTTCCAATTGAATTCATAAATATTTGTACCTCTTTCTCCAGCTTCTTGATCCTTTCTAGAATATCATGTGAACTATAAGGAAATTTGGGTTGAATGGGAGATGAATTTTGAGATGATTGATCAATAAGAATGTTCATATTATGTTCTTCCCCATTTCCTATGTAGTTACAACAAATCTCTGGGTCCACGGGCTTTTAAGGGAGAAGCACGTTTTCATAACTTTCATAAGGTAATTGTGACTAGCTACATAGTAGCAATATGGTAGATGGATGTCCCAGCTGATAAGTTGATTCTTTTATATCAAACTCATAACATATTTTACAATTAAAGCACCCACATCGATAGGTCTTCCTGTTTGAATACAATGTTTCAAGATAGCACTTTCCTTGGTCACTTTACTGATTTTCATGGAAGGAAGAAATTTTTCTAAAATTAATAAATGTCATGTTTTCAATGTATGATTTAATAATGATGAATAAAAAATTACATGTCCATTATCTCTTGTCTCCCAATTTGCATCTTCATCAGTAAGGAATCGATAAAATTCATTTATGTTATACCTTGTAGGGAAAAAATTGGCATAATGACAAATCGAAATACTTTTAATCATAAATAAATTGTTTATTCTTAAAAAAGTAAAAGATACCCACCCGTCTCAAACATAGACGCTTCCTTGGTTAATTTCATTAAGATTAGCGTAAAACTCTTTTACCACAGAAATGACTACTGCAACAGTAATATAGCACTTCCTAGTGCCTTAATACAATATTCCCCTCTACTTGAGTACTTGGTGTGTTGAATCCTCAATTAAAAAATCCTTGTTCCTTAATTAATCTCTTCTTACAAGAACCTTATTATATAAGTTCTACGCATCAAAACTGATGAACTTTCTTCTATTGAAGATTTCATATCTATAAGTTTCTCTAGAGTTGGAAGCCAAAGGATTCAAAAATGGTGACTTCCCTTTCGTTTTACTGACTTAAATAACTCCAAAATATAGATTTAGGGAGTTATAAGTAAGAAAATCCATCTAAAACTACCAAAAACAACCTTTAGAATATTCCAAAATCATTTGGATAACTGTGGTGCCTCTGGCATCAAATTTTGGTGCATCTGTCAGCATCTCTTTGTGATATGGTGCCTCTGGTGCTAGTTCAGATTTTTGCACCATTTTGCTTAAGATCCAAATAACCCTCAAAGCTTCCATATAATTTAGTAATAAATTATGTTTTAATATATTTTCTTAATATGTAAGTCTTCCATGTACACAAAATTTATAAATATAGCATAAATATTGATATATATTACTTATAAAAAACATATTAACATCATTAATAAAGATATCTATGGGTTGCCTCCCATAAAACTCTTGGTTTAATGTTGTCAGCCTGATATTCATAGTCTTTACTCTTGGTGACCCAACATCACATTCTCTTTAAAATTTAGCCTTTCAGGTTCAAAATATGGTTTTAGTCTGTGCCCATTCACTTTAAATATTTTTCCAATTTTTTGGATCTTCATTATTAACAACTCCATAGGGGTAAACTTTTTACAACAGTGAATGACCTAGACCACCTAGACTTAGGTTTTGTAGGGAATAATTTCAATCTTGTATTATAAAGTAAAACTTTTTTTCCAGGCTCAAACTCCTTTTGTATTATCTTTCAATCATGTCATAATTTTATGTCATATGTGTATATATATATATATATATATATATATATATATATANTTCCTTAGCCTGATATTCACAGTTTGGTGACCCAACATAACAATCTCTTTAAAATTTAACCTTTAACCTTCAAAATATGGTTTTAGTCTATGCCCGTTCACATTAAATATCTTCCCAATTTTTGGATCTTCATTATTAACAACTCCATAGGGTTAAACTTCTTACAACAATGAATGACCTAGACCACCTAGACTTAGGTTTTCTAGGGAATAATTTCAATCTTGTATTATAAAGTAAAACTACTTGTCCAGACTCAAATTCCATTTTATTATCTTTCAATCATGTCATTATTTTATTTCATCTGTATATATATATATATATATATATATATATATATATATATATATATATATATATATATATATATATATATATANAAATCAATACATCAAACTCAACGTCAAAATTACACCATACAAACTAACGCTAAAGACTAAACATCAAAGACTTTACATTTGGCACATATAAAGTTTAACAATGAAAATAAATGAAATCCAACACAAACACATAACACAAAAATGGCATCATAACTATGAATTTTATACTTTAGAGGGTTTACACATCTTCATCACTTTCATCATCTTGAATATTTCCCCTGGATTGGTAGTGCATGTTAGTCCATTCCCATTTTGGGCAGAAAAGATCTACTAGTTCTTTCATTCCAGTTAGTATAAGTTATAAAAAGGTCGGTGAGGAAATTCATCTGTTGAATCTTCTTCAACCCAATCATTTTTCTTAAACATACGCACCATTCCATCTTCTATGCACCTGGTTTATTCAAATTATTTTTTCATCCTCCAATCCAAATAATCAAATATATCAAAGATGTTTCCAATTGAATTCATAAATATTTATACCTCTTTCTCCAACTTCTTGATCCTTTCTAGAATATCATGTGAATTATAAAGAAATTTGGGTTGAATGGGAGATTAATTTTGAGATGATTGATCCATAAGAATGTTCATATTATGTTCTTCTACATTTCTTATGTAGTTACAACAAATCTCTGTGTCGATGAGCTTCCAAGAGAGAAGTACTTTTTCCCAACTTTCATAAGGTAATTGTAACTAGCTACATAGTAGCAATATGGTAGATGGATGTCCCAGCCCATAAGTTGATCCTTTTATAATCAAACCCATGACAGATTTTACAATTAAAGAACCCACATCGATAGGTCTTCCTGTTTGAATAAAATATTTTAAGATAGCACTTTCCTTAGTCACTTTACTGATTTTCATGGAAGGAAGCAATTTTGCTAAAATAAATAAATGTCATGTTTTCGATGTAGGATTTAATAATGATGAATAAAAAATTACATGTTCATTATCTCTTTGTCTCCCAATTTGCTTCTTCATCAGTAAGGAATCGATAGAATTCATTTATGTTATCCCTTATAGGGACAAAATTGGCATAATGACAAATCGAGATGCTTTTAATCATAAATAAGTTGTTTATTCTTAAAGGAGTAAGAGATACCCACCCGTCTCAAACATAGACGCTTCCCTGGTTAATTTCATTAAGATTATCATAAAACTCTTTTACCACAGGAACGACTACTGCAACAGCAATATAGCATAGCACTTCCTAGCGCCTTTACACAATATTCCTCTCTACTTGAGTACTTGGTGTGTTGAATCCTCAATTCAAAAATCCTTGTTCCTTAATTAATCTCTTCTTACGAGAACCTTATTATATAATTTCTATGCATCAAAACTGATGAACTTTCTTCTATTGAAAATTTCATATCTTTAAGTTTCTCTAGAGTTGGAAGCCATAAGATTAAAAAATGGTGACTTCCCTTTCATTTTACTGACTTAAATAGCTCCAAAATACATATTTAGGGAGTTATNGGATTAAAAAATGGTGACTTCCCTTTCATTTTACTGACTTAAATAGCTCCAAAATACATATTTAGGGAGTTATAAGTAAGAAAATCCATCCAAAACTATCAAAAATCGCCTTTAGAATATTCCAAAGTTGTCTGGGTAACAGTGATGCTTTTGGCGTCAAATTTTGGCGCTTCTATCACCAGCTCTTTGTAATATGGTGCCTCTAGTGCTAGTTTAGATTTTTGCACCATTTTGCTTTAGATCCAAATAACCCTCAAAGCTTCCATATAATTCAGTAATAAATTATGTTTTAATATATTTTCTTAATATGTAAGTCTCCTAAGCACACGAAATTTATAAAGAGAGCATAAATATAGATATATAACTTATTAACAACATTAACAAAGATATCTATGGGTTGCCTCCCATAAAACTCTTGGTTTAATGTCCTTAGCCTGAAATTCACAGTCTGGTGACCCAACATAACAATCTCTTTAAAAATTAACCTTTAACCTTCAAAATATGGTATTAGTCTATGCCCGTTCACATTAAATATCTTTCCATTTTTTGGATCTTCATTATTAACAACTCCATAGGGTTAAACTTCTTACAACAATGAATGACCTAGACCACCTAGACTTAGGTTTTCTAGGGAATAATTTCAATCTTGTATTATAAAGTAAAACTACTTGTCCAGACTCAAATTCCATTTTATTATCTTTCAATCATGTCATTATTTTATTTCATCTGTATATATATATATATATATATATCCTAGAATTATCATAAGATGTATTTCTAATTTCTTCAAGCTCATTATGTTGCAACAATCTTTTCCCACCAGCATCTTTTAAATTAAAATTAAACTCTTTAATAGCCCAATAAGCTTTATGCTCTAATTCTACTGGTAAGTGATAATTCTTCTAAAAAATTAATATATATGGGGACATTTCTATAGGTGTTTTTTTATAAGTTGTCCTATAAGCCCATAATGTAGTATCTAATATAGAAGACCAATCCATTTTATTAGGATTTTTATTTTTTTTTTAAATCTTTTAATTTCATGATTAGATACTTCTGCTAGACCACTAGTTTTGGGATGATAAGCAATNAGGGGACATTTCTATAGGTGTTTTATAAGTTGTCCTATAAGCCCATAATGTAGTATCTAATATAGCAGACCAATCCATTTTATTAGGATTTTTATTTTTTTTTAAATCTTTTAATTTCATGATTAGATACTTCTGCTAGACCACTAGTTTTGGGATGATAAGCAATAGAAATCCTATGTATAATATCTTACTTTTCAACAAATTTTTCAATTCTCTTATTCCTAAAATGAGATCATCCATTAGTAATGATTACTCTCAACATTCCATATTTTGGTAAAATATTTTTTTTTAAATTTTGAAATACTTAGAGCATCACATCGAAGTAAAGCTATTACTTTAATTCACTTTGATACATAGTCTGCTACAATATATATATATATATATATATATATATATATATATATATATATATATATATATATATATATATATNTAAATTTTGAAATACTTAGAGCATCACATCGAAGTAAAGCTATTACTTTAATTCACTTTGATACNTGTTGATATTCATCATTATGAGCATTTTCATGATTCCAAACAACCTATTCTATTCTGCAATGTCACTATATCTGCTTGTTGAATCATTAACTACTCCATAATATTTTCAAGTGAAATAGTACTAGAAGTAGATGGTCTTACAGCTGATGTAGAAGGTCTATCACTACCTCCACTACTATTTCTAGATCCAACAAATGATTCAAATTTATGAAGTATTGGTTTCTCAATGTATTTAAATGGCTGTAACATTTTCTCATCTTTATCAAATTCTACTCCTGATTGTTCACATAAGGTGAACATCAGGGCAGGATACCCTAAACCACTAGTGGTTCCACCTTTAGCAATACTCTAAGAATTATGCAGAATGAGAGCACAAATATCGATAGCCTTCATTTGTTGTATGCAAAATTTAATATTGTTCTCTCCTTAGTTACTTTGCTAGGTGATTTGATCAAAGGAGTTTCGTAAAAATAAATTAATGTCATCTTTTAGATTATACATTTAACATGGAAGTGGAAAATTTTACATTGTGATTATTCTTAATTTTCCATACCCCTCTTCCATCAGTAAGATAGGTAATCACTTCAACAAGTGACAAATCAAAAAGCACAAATGCAGAATACTCACATTGAAATTCTTTCTGCAACTGGTTAATGCATTAAATCTTTCTTGAGTAAATTCAACATTCTTACCTCTAACATAAATGTGCTCATCAGAAGTCACCCAAAAATTTGCATAAAAGTCACTAATGATAGGAACAATTGCTAATGTGGTAAAGTAGCAAAAAGTCTCCCAGTTCTGAGCAATGATTAACCTGTCAATAAAACCTCCCAGGTTTGAGAATGCATGCTCCAGAATTAATTTCCTTATACCATCTGAGTATATTATTTATATTGAGCCTTCAAATTAACAAATCGCCTCGCATCAAAACCTCTCAAAGCTTTTCCTCTTTTCACTCTTGGAGCCATAGCAATTTCTAAATAAATTCACACAATATCTTAACTCCAACTCCAAAAATAGAAATATTTGGTTAGAAACTTTTTACCATGGGTTCCCTTTAAACAGTTTCAAAAATAATCAAATTTTCATATTTCCATTATGTAGGAAAATCCATGGTGAAAATAAAAAATTTTTAAGTTAAAGTGAAGCTCTTACCAAGGGAAGATGAAATCCAAGAATTTTAAGCCTTCAAATCTCCTTAAATCCAAGAAATAGCAAGCCCTAAGTTGAGTTTTGACCTTAGTCTAGAGGTAGAAGACAACCCAAGTAGTAAAAATGAGATTTTATAGTGGATTTTAATGGTTTTGAAGAAATCTGGGTGTTTTCGTGAAAATAGAATATCAAGCGCCAAATCTGGCGCTTTTAGCGCCGACACCAAAATGTTTCAGATTTTAGACTTTTTTATAAAAAAATTATATACCATAACACTTTAACTTCTAATTAACCTAAATTTACATTAATTTTCAAAATTACACAATTGAATAACAATATGTTTTCACAAGCAACACAAAAGTCACATTTATATATAAAATCCACATGATTACAAACCAACACTTTTCAAATCAATACATCAAACTCAACGTCAAAATTACACCATACAAACTAACGCTAAAGACTAAACATCAAAGACTTTACATTTGGCACATATAAAGTTTAACAATGAAAATAAATGAAATCCAACACAAACACATAACACAAAAATGGCATCATAACTATGAATTTTATACTTTAGAGGGTTTACACATCTTCATCACTTTCATCATCTTGAATATTTCCCCTGGATTGGTAGTGCATGTTAGTCCATTCCCATTTTGGGCAGAAAAGATCTACTAGTTCTTTCATTCCAGTTAGTATAAGTTATAAAAAGGTCAGTGAGGAAATTCATCTGTTGAATCTTCTTCAACCCAATCATTTTTCTTAAACATACGCACCATTCCATCTTCTATGCACCTGGTTTATTCAAATTATTTTTTCATCCTC
>JXCR01094483.1:143716-230442 GCA_002079205.1 Phalaenopsis hybrid cultivar
AAATGTTCGTCTTGAAGAGACAAACATATCCATATGGTAAACATGCTATGAAATCAAGCCATTTTAAATTGGCTCTACACCTTCACAAGAGGGAAAGNCATATGGTAAACATGCTATGAAATCAAGCCATTTTAAATGTAGAGCTCGCGAAGGCTCGGAAGAGTAAGTGAGTTTTACCTTTGCTCCAAAAGGTGTAGCCTCAATCAAAGATTCTTCAAACCTTCGTTAGGTCCCAAACAGCTTAGGGATGAAGCCTCTGGCTCTGGTGTAAAGCCTATGTATGATTTTGATCAAGGNTAGTTATACCTTTGCTCTGAGAGGTGTAGCCTCAATCAGAGATTCTTCACACCTTCGTTATACCAAAGAGCTTACGATGAAGTCTCTGGCCCTGGTGTAAAGCCTATGTATGTTTTTGATCAAAGCAGATTTTGGGTATTGGTTGAGAGCTATGGTAGAGGTTATTTCAGAGGGGGAATTGATGGGGGTTTGGTTTCTCTCACTGTTATGAAGGTGTAGAGCCAATTAATTTTGGGTTTGGTGTTGTGTAGGTTGGGATTGGGATTTTTCCTGGTTTCGGGCAGAGATTTGAGCTCAAAATTGGCTGGCTATGGTGGATTCGAGAGGGGGAAGTGGATTGGAATGTGCTAAGGGTCTCTCAAGGAAGCTCTCAGAGGAGTTTNATGGTTGAGAGTTATGGTAGAGGCTCTGTGAAAGGGGGATTTGATGGGGCTTTGGCTTCGTTCACTCTTGTGAAGGTGTAGAGTCAATCTATTGGAAGTTTGGTGATGTGTATGTTGAGATTGGGATTTGTCCTAGTTTCGGGCAGGGATTTGAGCTCAAAATTGGCTTGCTATGGTGGATTTGAGAGGGGGAAGTGTGCTCTCAGAGGAGTTTGAAAGGCCTTAGTGAAAATTTTTTACCACCCCCTATTCATGGCCGCGGGGTGGATTTTTATAGAAAATGGCTATGGGAATGCTTGGCTGGCCAATTGAGGGATTATCCCCACTGCTTAGGTGTCAAGAAGAGGAGCTCTCAACTCAATTTGCGCTGAGGTGGCCTCTTGGCATGGGTTTGGGTTTTAGCCATGTGGGGGCTCACGGTTTTTTGGATTTTAGCTTGGGTTAAGGTAGCTAACCAAGGGTTGGATCATGATTAGAGCTTATGATGCTCAGTAAAAATGGTACCATAGGGTATGGACATGTGTTATGGCAAGTACCTTGATTTAACCTCTTTATTATCCCTTTTAAAGCATTTTTTCCAAATTTCACCCATGGGATAAATATCAAGCCTAACCATGGGTTGATGGCTGTCTTTAAACTCAAATTTTCTCAAAAAATTCACCCATGGGAATAAATATGAAGCTTAAACATGGGTGTATGGCTGGCTTTAAACTCAACCCTAGAGTCTAAGATGAGTTAGGGTAAGGCTGGTTTGACCATACCAAGCTTAATTGGTTTGGATTTGACCATAAGTCCAAAAAGGTGCATATAGTCAAATGTTGTGTTTGGGCTAGTTAGACATGCCAATTAGCCCAATTAAATATGGCATTTGGTGTAGGAGACCATAAGGAACAACTTTCATGAAGGGTGAAAGTCATTTTGAGGTCAAGTTTGGTGTAGGAGACCATGAGGAACAACTTTCATGAAGGGTGAAAGTCATTTTGAGGTCAATTTTGTGTAAGAGACCATGAGGAACAACTTTCATGAAGGGTGAAAGTCATTTTGAGGTCAATTGGTAGAGTAGAGGATCATGAGGAACAACTTTCATGAAGGGTGAAAGTCATTTTGAGGTCAATTGGTTATGTAGGAGATCATAAGGAACAACTTTCATGAAGGGTGAAAGTCATTTTGAGGTCAATTGGTTAAGATCATGAGGAACAACTTTCATGAAGGGTGAAAGTCATTTTGAGGTCAATTGGTTAATCAAGAGATCATGAGGAACAACTTTCATGAAGGGTGAAAGTCATTTTGAGGTCAATTGGTTAATCAATTCATTTTTTTATTTTTGACCCATTTTAAGCATGTTGGGCTAAGTTTGGGTCAAAATTAGGCTAGCCGAGACCATGAAGAACAACTTTCATGAAGGGTGAAAGTCATTTTGAGGTCAATTGGTTAACCAATTTGGTGGATTATTTTGACCCATTTTAAGCGTGTTGGGCTAAGTTTGGGTCAAACTTGGGCTAGCCATGGGCTAGTTTTGGACCCATTTTAAGCATGTTGGGCCAAGTTTGGGTCAAACTTGGGCTAGCCTTGGGTTAAGCTCAAATTGATTGTTGTGGTTGGTGAATAACATCATAATGAACAATTTTTATGAAGGAAGAAAATTGTNATGTCTCGGGGCAAAAGACCAAATTGGTTATTTCAAGTGCAATTGGGTAGAGAACCATTCTGAATGAGTCATAGACCAATGTATTATGAAGATATGGTGTACCCTAGTTCCAAGACAACACTCAGGGTCAATCCTAAGGCCAAGTAGCCCTATAGGAACTCTTCTTAAGCTTCCCTCATAATGATCTTACCTACTAAATGCTAGAGGTTAAGGTCAATATGTGGAATTTTAAGTTGAGTAAAGAGAAGAGATTTGAATTTCTAATGGTGAGGGTACCTTTTCTAGTTTTCTAAGACTAGTCAATAGGAAAGTCTTATGGCTAGACCCTAATGGTGAAGGTACCTTTTCTAGTTTTCTAAGACTAGTCAATAGGAAAGTCCTATGGTAGACCTAGGCTTGGTACATTTTCTAGTTTTCTAAGACTAGTCAGTAGGAAAGTCCTATGGCTAGACCTAGGCTAAAAAAGTTTCTAGACCTCAACCAAAAGTGAGGTCAACAAATGGACCCCCAATAGGTGTGGAGCTAGACCTAGGCTATTAAAGAAGTTTCTAGACCTCAACCAAAAGTGAGGTCAACAAATGGACTTTTGATTTTCTAATAGTGGGGTACCTCTTCTAGTTTTCTAAGACTAGTCAATAGGAAAGTCCTATGGCAAGAAGAATTTTGAATTTCTAATTGTGAGGATACCTTTTCTAGTTTTCTAAGACTAGTCAATAGGAAAGTCCTATGGCTAGACCTAGGTGGTACATTTTCTAGTTTTCTAAGACTAGTCAGTAGGAAAGTCCTATGGCTAGACCTAGGCTAAAAAATTTCTAGACCTCAACCAAAAATGAGGTCAACAGTAGCACACAGTTCTAAAAACTAGCGATGTGTAAATTAGGATCTTCATTTGGTGTACCTCCAAATTGATTATTTTGTACCATTTGGATAATAGTAGGTTTAAGCTCAAATTAATTAGCAGCTACATCAGGATTTTGGATAGACAAGTGAATTTCATCTGCTGTAGGATTTGCATAATCTCGTAGGGGTCTAGGTTGGTGTTCATTCTCTATTCCTTGATTTTTCAGGTTGTTTTCCATTGTATCAGAATTTTTAGGTTCTCTTCTCAATCTTCTAATCTTTTTAACAGCGCGTTCTAATTCTAAATCGTAGGGTATAAGATTTTCAAGTCCAAATTTACGCATACAATTTGAAATCAGTACACAATAATATAACTAAATATGAAAATAAGTTGCAATTCAAGTAAAAATTTTCTAATAATCTTAATTTGTACGTTACTCTAATTGTAATTTTTGTTTACTCCGTGGCAACGACGTCAAAAGCTTGACCGCGACTTTATATATGCTTAAAAATATAAGTATTTAATATTGCTGCTAAAAGATTTAATTACTCGGCAACTGTACCAAAACTTAATAACAGTTATAGATTAGATAAATATGGATGTAATAAATATTCAATAACTATAAAGTCACACTTATCAACGCAAGTATACGTATCACTCAAGTAATACAGGGCTCTAATGGAGTCCTAGATATCGATCCCACAGGGAATAATATTAGAACTACAAACTAAGATTTTAGAAAAGCAATACTTTAATCGCAACAACAAAATTCAATTTGTTTATCTGTCACTAATAGGCAATTGAAATAAATATGTAATTTTAATAACTATTAAATAACTAAGCTTATGAGTCACTAATAGGCAATTGAAATAAATATGTAATTTTAATAACTCTTAAATAACTAATTATACCTATCACTAATAAGCAATTGAAATAAATATGTAATTTTAATAACTCTTAAATAACTAATTATACTACATTAATAGACAATTGAAATAAATATGTAATTTTAATAACTCTTAAATAACTAATTATACTAATAAATTAGTTAAATGTGATATTCAATATATAAGAAAGCATCCTTCTCCTTGTCAAGAAATTATAGTGAACTCAAATGTGATATTCAATATATAAGAAAGCATCTTTCTCCTTGTCAAGAAATTATAGTAAATGGATAAAGTGAATCAGTTCAAATTATATTGTGTCAAATAGGAGCATACCTATTCTTTTGGTCCAGGCATAAAGAACATTGACTAATCCTATGCTTGTTTACTGAATCTGCGGCTAGGCTGGGAGGATACTGACTCTCACCTTGGAGCTCTCACATTTCCCTTACCTGAGGGCTAACATCTACACTTCAACACCCAAATGATAGGACCGAATTGGGGATTTTAGTTTGTCACTCTAAAATCTCCAATTCTACGCCCGATAATTTTATTTCCAATTTATTTGCACCCAACTTCCAAGGTCTTTGACATTCCTGAATCTTGGATGTAATCTTTACTTTAGTTATAAAACTCAACATATTTTAACAAATCAATTGGCCAGATTGAAAGTAAATTAAGATCGAAGTGAAAAGATCATCACAATTTCTTAAACATTTTCATGGCTTCACCAATTCAAATCACCATTTCACAAATCTCAAGACAAAAAGAAAGATAAAGAAAATTACTCAAATCTCATGGGGAAAACAAAACAAAACTCGGAATTCATATATAAAAGCAAAGTCATACAAACTATAACATTAAATAAACTTATCTATAATTTCTCCCCAAGAAAACTCCTTGAAGTACCTATGAATCTCTTTCTTTCTTTACAACACACAGAATTCCTCTTCGAAGCGGCAAGGAGGAAGAAATCTCTCACTTTCCCTCCACTCTTACAATTTCTCGAAGAATTCCTCATACTTTTTACACTCTAGTAAATTCTCTATACACTAATGGAACCTCTCTAATCTCCAGGACCTCTAGAGACTTCAGGCTCTCTCCAATTTTCGGCCAAAATCTATTTTTAAAGTTGTGGATGAGCTTTCTCAAGAGTTGCTTAAGCATCCCTTCAAAATTTGTCCTCATTCAAAGCCTCGCCGTCGGCGGCCTTGAGGGCGTCGTCGGCGGACCTTCTTAATGAATTAATTCTGGAGTCTCGGGAAAATCTTGTCGTCGGCGGGGTAGATGGCGCCGTCAACGGGGTCGATGGCGCCGTCAGTGCCCTAGTTCAATTCTTCACATTTTGGCCATTTTCGCTCTAAATTCGCTCCTTTTTGCATTTTTTTTGCTCCAATGACCCTAATTCATCATTTCTACAACAAAACATCAAAGATACATTTCTTTAAAGTGCAATATCATCAAAAACAATATAAAATATGTATGAATATCTCAACATATTTTCCTTTGGTCAGTATACTGATATAGTGAACTACTTGGTCAGTAATATTTTACCTTACGAATTAGATAACCATCAAATTAAAAAGTTTATTTATGATTCAAAATTTTACTTTTGTGACGACTCTTATTTATATAAATAATGTAAGGACTTAATTATTCGAAGATGTGTACCATTAGAAGAAACTCCAAAAATTATTCAAATAAGTCATAAATCAGATTTTGGGGGATATTTTGGAGTGAACAAAACTGTAATTAACATTTTACAATCTGGATTTTATTGGCCTATATTATTTAGGGTTGTTAATAATTATATAAAAATATGTTATCAATGTCAGAGAGTAGACAATATTTCTAGAAGAGATGAAATGCCCCTAAATTTTACTCTTTAAGTTGAAATCTTTGATTTTTGGGGATTAAATTTCATGAGATCATTTGTACCAACTTCTAGAAATATTTATATTTTAATAGCTGTAGATTATGTTTCTAAATTGATTGAAGCAATCGTTTTACCTCGTTGTGATACTAAAAGTGCAACAAAACTTTTAAGAAAGAATATTTTCACAAGATTTGGAAAGCCACGAGTTATCATTACAAATGGGGGAAGTCATTTCAGGAATAGAATGATTGAAACATTAACTCAAAAATTTAGGATTAAACATCATATTGTCACAGCTTATCATCCTTTGACCAGCTGTTTAGCAGAGTATCCATTCGAGAAATTAAAAGAATATTAGAAAAAACGGTAAATCCTAAATGGATTGATTGGTTGACTAGACTTGATAATGCTTTATGTGCCTATAGGACTGCTTATAAAACACATATATGAATGATACCATATAGGCTCATATATAGAAAAGCATGTCACTTGCCAGTTGAGTTGGAACATAAAACTTACTGGGCAATTAAAGAATTTAATTATAATTTGAAAGATGCTGGAGACAAACGACTACTGCAATTAAATGAGCTTGATGAATTGAGACATGTAACTTATGAGAATGCCAAAATTTATAAGGAAAAAATGAAATTTAGGCATGCTCAGAAAATTCTGAAAAAAAAATTGAGTCTGAGCAAGAAGTATTGCTTTATAATTCGAGATTGAAATTATTTCTAGGAAAACTTAAATTCAAGTAGCAAGAACCATTTATTGTGGTAAGAGCATATCCATATGGAGCTATTGATATTGAAGATCCAAAAACTAGGAGAGTGATTATAGTAAATGGACACAGATTGAAAGCTTACATGAGTGAAGAGGGTCCTGCATTTGAAGAGATGCTAATGTTTTGTCATACCTAAGTAAAATATTGGTTATGTCGGGCTGACAACGTTAAACCAATTGTTTTGTGAAAGAAAACCCACAGTTATCGGTGTGATTTGGATTTGAATTGTTGTTGTGAAGAATTATATATAATAATTATGGGTCTTATACGATTTCATTGGCACAAAAAATTATTATATTAAAGGACTTGAAGAGTGGAAGAAAGAAATTTGAGAATTGAGAATTTTTGTTTGACACTATATTGCCAGATCTGGTGTTATAGCGCCAGTGTTCATAAACTCCTTAAAACCACAAAAAAATCAGTTTCTTTTCTTCTTCCTCTATATAAAACTGCCTAGGACGGGATTTGAAGTATCCCTATGACATTTCTAAGTATTCTAAAGAGATTTGAGAGTGGGAATTTCATTTGAGAGATCATGGAGAGCAATGACAATGAGAGATTGGAAGAAAAAAATTTAGTGCATAAGGATGCTCAAATATAATTCAATGGATGTCTTGCAGTAAGTCTGGAGCGCCTCTTGGACAAACTTGAGAAGATTGAAGGTGAGGTTTCTCTTTTGCATACAAAGTTTGAAAAGTTGTTCCACCAATATGATGGCAGTCAAAACTGCAATTCAATAGTTTGGTTTGTTTCCAAGATATTCAAGTGACTATGTACAACACCAACAAGTGGATCGACGAAAAATTTGATAAGGAATTTCCTCGTGCTCCTTTCTACCATTGCTACGATCAAATTTATTTGGTGAGTGGAATACAGAATATCATCATTGATTAAGAGTGGGCCTAAAGGATCTTTTTATATAGATATTTATGTTTTAGTGTTAAGTGATTCCATGTGGTATGCCTATCATATTTGTATTAAGACTTAGTGTGGTTTTTGTTGTCTTTGTTGTATGAACATTTGATGATGTCTATGTGATTGTGTTGTATGTATTGAACTTATATATAATATAAGAAAAGCAGTTCTATTGTGTTGTGAAAAATTGGCCTTATGTATTTGTGAAATTGAAATTTTGGAATGACGACGAACTCATTAACTATAAAACTGCTCGTTAAAACTTAAAGAATAGTCTTTCTACATTCTAGATTTTTTGTTTCCTTTTTAAATATAAAAAAATTTTAAAATCTGGATGGGTATGAATGGCATTGTAGCGCCACGTTTGGGAACTATAACGCTATTCATTAGGCTATGCAGAGCGCTATAGCGCCCCTGCCTGGAGCTATAATGTCGAACTAACCGGTGAGTCATTTTAAGAGCCTGGACCCACGATTTTCGCCATTTTCAACCTTGGTTTGTATCCTTTCTCCATTTTTTCACATTTTGCTCCCCTAGGGTTTCATTTTGTGCTTGATTGGCTTGGAGTTAGACCTTCAAACTTTAGATTTCTTCATCCATGGGTAAGATCTTTACCTTAGCTTTGAAAATTTTTGATTTGAGAATGGATTTTATCCACATTGTGGATTAGGCCAAAAATATTAAAACTTGATGAAAATAGTGTGAAATCCATGGTTGAATGATTATTTATGTTTAGATTGTGTTTTTAGGAGCCTTTTAAAATTGAGTTTGTGATTTTTAGAATTTTTCTTAAAAATATTTAGATTAATCATGGCTCCTAAAATGAAAAGAGGCAAGGAAAAAACAACTTTTGATTCTGATAAGTTTGTCAGTGCAAGACACCAGATAGGTATGTTGATCTGGAATCAAAGAAATTGATTGCACAACGCAGTTTTCTACGCCCTAGCGGAACAATTTATACTTGATTGTGGAGCGATAGTGGGAAAACTTTTGTTATTTCACTGCTACAACTATAATTTCACTAGTCTGAGAGTTCTATGATAAACTACTATATTTAGATGAAGAAATCTATTGGCATTGACTCTCTTATTGATACAAGCATGCTTGTTTCCTTAAGAGGAGGAACTACAAGAGGTTTGGGCTACCTTGCTCTCATTACTACCTTGTGTGTTGAATTTGGTGTGAAGTATGAGACTTGGAAAAAAATTTTGCCATTACATAAACCCATTAGAAAAACAAACTTAGAAAAATATGAGAAACATTTTGGGACTAGACCTAGGACTGGAGTTAACATACCTTCTACTCAGCT
Organism: Phalaenopsis hybrid cultivar; assembly: GCA_002079205.1. Lineage (NCBI taxonomy): Eukaryota > Viridiplantae > Streptophyta > Magnoliopsida > Asparagales > Orchidaceae > Phalaenopsis > Phalaenopsis hybrid cultivar. Next base: position 152,651 of record JXCR01094483.1, read on the forward strand.
TCTACTTCTGCTCCTACTCCTACTCCTAAAACGACCTAATTCAGATATTATTTCTGTGAATTCTAAAATGGAACAAATGATGATTCAACAATAAGATATCATAACCTTACAAAATCAGGTAAAAGGCCTTGAATCTCACTTGTACCATAGTGATGATATTATGTCGAGGAAAGTTGAGTATGATTTTGCCTATAATGAGGCTATGATGAGATACATGGGGGTGATCATTCTGTGGAATTTCCTACTCGCCCAATTTTCACACCATATCGACCTTATGAGACGGATGAGGATATAGATTTGGGAGATCGTGATGACAATGATGATGGTGATGATGATGATGGTGACGTGTAGTGTGTTGTTTTCTTTCTTTTCTTTAGTGTGATTGGATATTTGAATTTTATTGTGTTAGTGATTAGCTGTATTTGTGTTGGAGTGTGCTCGTATTTAGTTTCTTTACTTAATAGTTTTTGTTAAACTGTTAGTTACTCTTTATCTTTTGCTCTAATTTGAATGCTAGAGTAGTGTTTATTTTATGTTTTTATAGTTACGCATGTTAATATTATGTTCATCACTACTTAGTACTTGTCTTTTCTACTTGTACCTGCATTAATTTCTCTGTTTTAAATTTTTTTAAAAAAAATCTCTTTCTTCATGAACTTTTCTGTTTTAAATTAGTTTAAAAAATTTAAGTTTGAGGGAAGGAAGAAAATTCTGTTTAAACTAAATTTTATTTGTCCTCGGAAAATTATATTTTTCAAAATTATTTTTAACATAACCTGTGGTATGTAAAGTTAACTTTAGAAAACTATATTTTTGATTTTATGAAAGTTGTAGAAAACCTAAGTAAAAGTTTTTAAGAATGAAAGTTAATTCTAGAATTAAAACATTTAGTATGAAGGGTTTGAAGTTATGATTTTGCTATTTAAAATAAAGAAAATATATTTTTGGAAATATTAAGAATCTTAGATGCATACTTGAAAAGAAAAAAATTGAGACTTTTTGAAAAATCTTCAAAGCTAATTTACATTTATTAAAGTAAAGAAATGTGAGATGTTTTTAACTTTAAGAGGAGGATAGTAGAGTTCAAAATCATTAAAGATTATCCAAATATAGTATTCCTCGAATGACATAAAAAAAAGAAAAGATAAAAGAAAAAGGAAATGATTGAAAATGATCCTTAAAAAAAGAAAAAGAAAAGCAAAAAAGAGAAAATATGTGATGAGAAGCTTGATGAGATGTTTAATCAAAAATTGGCTCTACTTGAATCATCTTAAGTAAAGAAACTTAATTACATTTCTAACTTAGACTTAGAAGTATTAACACTTTGATTAATAAAGTTCTCATGAAATTCTTTTTTTGGTAATTCTTCTAAGTATCTTAAGTATGATAAATTGCAGTTATTTTTGAAATAAACAGAAAACCATAACTTCTAAACCTGACTGCTAACCTGAGTTGTTAAAATTTTTTTCTAAAAGTTTCACTAAAAGTTTCAATAACTGAGTTGTTAATTTCTGTTTTATAGAAGTCTTTAGTTAAATTTGTTACCACATGTTATAAATTTTATATAGTATAAGAAATTACTTGAGGATAAGCAACATTTAAGTTTGAGAGAATTGATCCACCAATAAATAACATGTTTTTAGTACATATGTTATAAGCATTTTATGTCTATTTTTTTATTATATTACACTTTAAAGGAAGAAATTTTGCATATTTTTGGTTTCAGGTACATGGAATGAACATATAGAGAAAAAGAGGAAAAAAAAGGAGCAAAATTAAAGATTTTTGTGTGGCGCTATAACATCACCTCTTGGGACCATAGCATCATAAACGAGCGAGATGGGCGCTATAACACCATTAACTACTTTTATAAAAGATTTATTGAATTTGGCCGAATTTTGGAGTGGTGTTTGAAGCAAACTTTGGTTATTTTTTGTTTTCTATTTAATGAGAATGATTTGGCCAAACTTAGAGACCATTTGGATCCTCAAAACTTCAATTGGGCAGCAATAGTAAATTAGGTTTTTCATATTTTGTGTTCAAGTGTAATTGCGAGTGTATTTTAGTGTGAAGATGTTTGGAGATTGCTTAAAAGAAACTCCAGAAGTTTATTTGGGGAGAAGATATAAGGTATTTTGTATTTGTGTTTAAATTTTTGTTGTAAGAATTGGATTTCAATGAAATTTTTTTATTTTTGTTTAATATCCATAAATTCTGAGTAGTTCCTTTTTTTCACCTTACATATGGGACTTACTCATATGTGATGAGAATGATTTAAAGATTTATTTTACTCTTAAAAATTATGATGGTATTTTCATCAAATCTTCATTTATTTTACAAACAGGCCACTTGTGAGGTTAAAAACTGTTGAGAAACATAATGAACTGAGAGGGTTATGATTTCACCCAACTAGTGGATACCACACTTTATTCTAGATAGAGACATTGCGATCACCTAAGGGGGAGTGCAAATAAATAGGAAGATAAGTTTTGATGGGCACAAAATTGGTTAGTTCTAGAGTGACAGACTAGATTCTTATCAATTTGGCTTAACGTTTAGTACCATGACGCTGAGATTCGACCACATGGCGGCATAGGCTTAGGAGCATCTAGAGGTGAGAGGCTAGATAGTTTTGATGCGGAATCGAGATGTTATGAAATCGATCTTAAGTTAGTCAATGTTTTTTGCTAGCACTAGGAGGAGGTAAAAAATAAGTTATGTTTTTATTTGTCATAATACATCAATTTTGTCTTAAATCATTTGAATCCTACATAGATTAAAATCTCTTTGCAAGGGGGAATGTTTTCCATAATGTACAAACTTGTTATATTTTGTTGAGCTGTTACATTTAGTTGTTACTTTCTTTATTAGCTCTTTAGTCGTAATTTTTAGTAAACATATCATTTTAGACCTCTTATTTGTTTAAGTTGCAATTTAAATAGAAATTTTGTAAGTTGATTTCAAGAGTTACTGCATTCATCGTGGGATCGATACTGGGGTTTTCAAGAAAAATCCTATATTACTTGAAATGATATGTATACTTGTGTGTGAAAATCTATTTAAATCATTACATTTGTCACACTAGCTGTTGGATATAATTTGAGACACATTTTCTGGAAAAATTTTGGAGATTAATAATACACGTAATTGCGGGTCGGGTCAACCCCCAGGACAGTTGTCGCTACCCCAGCTGATCTACTCGACACTACACCTGTCACCATTCCTACCCCGTCCAAAGGAAAGGGTGTTCAAGTGGATGATCAATCTGTCACCGCAGGGTTCAACTTTCCTTACGACACCTTCTATGTTTGAAGTGGGATCTAGCTCAGGGTGCACGCCTTTGACCCGAGCACAGAGTAGAAACAAAAATAGGAAGGTTGTTAAGATAAAGAAGATGAAGGTTGCTGAAGATGTTGCCTCTACAGAGGATGTAGAGGATGAGTTTGGTTTACCCGAGACTTCACCGATGTTGGGAGGGAGCAAGTTCCACCTAATATTTGTTTTCCAGGGTGAGGAAGATATCTGGAGGATTGCTGCTACGCGACCTCGACCTTTCCACTACAAGGGTCGGAGGGAGAAGAAGACCAAGGCTATTCCAATATCTCGATTACGGACTATAATTGAGAGGCTAACAATAAAGGAAAATTGTTCGGTTGCTGAGATTCTTAAAAGGATGGGACAAGTACCTGCCACGACCCATCTTGGACTGAGACTAGTTCCACAAAAGAAACCTTGTTCCCGAAGAAAAGGAACAAGTAGAGATGATGGATGATCTATCATAATATATAGTCCGCATGTTAAAGCTCGCACCACTCATCGACGTGTTGGTACTGCCAACAGGCCATCCGACCCTAGGTTATCGACACCAAAAGAGATGGTGTACCAACCTAAAATAGTTGGGCCAGTAACTACTGGTAGGATCAAAGCCAAAAATTATGAGGAGAATCTTAAGCCTGAGGAGATCATTGTTACCTCGGAGGAGAAGATTCATCAACCATCGTCAGTGGATCTTAAAACCCTTAAGAGAGGTTCGATTGAAGCAATGTTGGAGGATATATCTCAAACAATTGTCCCAAGAAAGGAAGAATGAGTTTGATGATGGTGAAGAGGAAGATTTAGCTTATTACATGAACAAAGAGTATGCCGAAGTGAATGTGGTTGAGACCAGAGCGTCATCCTCTCCACAGGAAGCTCAGGCACTCATAGAAGAAGATGACTCGGAGGCATTACAAAGGCTCCTTTAGTAGAAAGACAAGATGACTGACCTCATGGAAAAGAGAATGGAAGATACGATGGCTGCCATAACCATGCTTCAGAGACAACCTCAACTGTCGAAGGAAACGCCTGCATAAGTTTTCCAGATTATGGATAGAAGAAAAGAATTCACCTCCTTCAATCGAGGAGAGCAACCGAAGAAGGATTTCGTCCAAAGTCTGATACCAAAAAAAGATACTAAGCTGGTAGTAGAACAATAAGTGTGAGAAGCCCAAGCCTAGTTTAAAGGAGGGGCATTAATTCTAAGGGCTAGACCTTATCTCAAAGAGTTTGATGTCGTCCAATATCCTAAAGGCTTCGTACCACCTCTGTTTAAGACTTTCGATGGGACAACAAACCCCTAACAACATATTGCTCACTCCCGCGCAAGTTGTTGCAACGTGGGGGGCAGTGATAGTTTGTTGTTCCACCAGTTTATTAGTAACCTCTCCGGAGTTGCCTTCTACTAGTACGTGGAACTGCCAAATGGTTTGGTAAAAACATTCATAAAATTGGAAAACATATTTGTCAAGAGATTTGTTGGGGCTCAACACCACATCACTGTTGGTGATCTTGTGGTCGAGAAACAACAAACAGATGAGACATTGGTCGATTATATTTTACGATGGAGGAATTTAAGAATGAAATGTGAACCGTAGCTCCAAGAACAACATGCGAACTAACCCAAATCAACCTAAACTAACGAGCTAACTCGACCTAACTCAGGTTAACCTAAATCAACTTAAATCTCCAGGTTAACTCGACTTAAGTGAGATAAACCCAAATTAACTCAAAGACTATAAAACTCAACTCAGGTCAACCTGATCTAAAACTCAACTCTAAACTTAACTCCAGCTTAAACCAAGTTTAATTAAAAATCAACTCAAGTCTAACTTAACTTAGACTTAATTCGATTAAAGGATAAATCAAATTTCAATCAACTTAGACTTAGTCCAAGTCTAAATTAAGTTAGATTTGACTCGACTCAGGAGGCTTGCTCAAGTTATCCTTGCTTAACCTTGATTAGCTCCAAATCAACTCAACCCAATTTGGATCCACCTGGTCCAACCCCGGATTAGTCCTAAGCAGTTAAGCAACCAGTTAAGCTTAGCTTGACCCCGATCAAACCAAGTCAACCTGGGTTAATCTTGTTAAACTCAAGTTTACTTAAATTAATTCAAAAACTAACTCGAGGCAAAACCAACCCAACTCGGACTAACTCAGATTAGTCAAAAACCCGCTCTAGATCAGTCCAACCTAACTCAGGCTAATCTGAAGTCAACTCAGACTTAGATGACTGAAAGTTAAGGAGTGTTTGACTTCTCATAAGAGAACAAAAGCACACTTAACGTTGGTCAGGGACAACTTGGGCCAAGGTACAAACCAACTGAAAATACACAACAAAAAGGCCGTAAAGACCACTAAAACTTAACATTAACGATAAAAATGCAAACTTGTTTGAGAATGTACTTTTGAGGAGGCAACTCATGGCCGCTAACAAAGTACCTTCCAGTCACTTGTAACTAATCAAACTGCAAACGCCAATGAACCCGGGAGGATGGAATCATGGGATCTTAGCTGGGTCATCCCAAAGATTCAAAGAAAACATAAAAATCACAAAATCTAATCGGCTAAGATGTCTTAGGCAACCTAAAACTTTCAAACCCTAAAATTTGAAAAAGACATTAAACTTAAATAAAACCATAATAAACAAAGATTACTTAACAAAAATTTAACCCTGCCACTGGAGTTTATGAAAATCTCTTGAACGACGCAACTCATGGTTGCTTACAAGAATCTTCTGGTCAGAGTAGGTTTGACTGCCACTACAGGCTAAATAGATCAAAGAACCGGACAACCCCAGGACGACGGAAAGCCAGGAGCATCTTGACTGGATTGTCTTAAATAAAAAATAATAATAACAAATAATCAATCAAATTAAAAATACTTTATATTAACACTCTTTTATAGGACTGCTGAAGAAAAAAAAAAACGAACATCATCCTAGGTTCACTTTACATGTTATTAAGGTGTACTGACTCTAGTTTGCAGAGGCGAGCATTCGAGCTATCCAAAACACGAAGTGAAGGATGTACTTCACTTAAATCATTAATAATAATATGGATAATGTTGATTGGGATTCGTAACCCTACCTTTTTCAATGGGCTTCAATTCCGAAGTCAATCGTCTAGTTACGATGCAAATCCTTGCTTTTAGGCATCTACATGATCGCACGTCATGCAACATAAGTCCTAATCTTCTCAATAAAACATTAGGATAAAACTCAAATTTCCTCTCAAAACAACACAAAACTATAGGATAGTTCGGGATTTTAATGGGATTCTTCCAAGCCCTTAAGCATCCCCTGACCTGTTTCTATAGGATAGGGCATTAAATTCCCTTCCTTGAAAACAACAAAATTCAAACTTTCTAAGGACGAGTTACGACCTTAATTTGTAGTCATATTAAGCCGCTCTGGTTGCTTAAGATGTAATTAACTATATGAGTTTGGTCTTATAGAAAGAAGTGAACCCAAAATAGGTACAAAAACCTAAATCTTTGGTTGTGTGTTCATTTTTGTATGGTCTTCTTTGCGGGTGTCTTCAAAGTGTTTTGAGCTAATTTTACCACGGACAAATACTTTGGAGCAGTCCACGCAAAGTTCACTTCATGAAAGCTCCTAACACATTCTTTTTGTTTGTCTTTATCATTGTATGTCCTAGCCCTCCGATTCCTCGTTTCTCTAGATCACCCACATAATCTGGAAGAGAGTTATTCGGAGAAAATGACTACGCAATGGTAGACAAACTGGCAACTCCAGCAACAACGACATGACAGCACGACGTGGTCGGTCGGCTGCATCGTCGGCAGCCCTCCTCGGAAGCAAGTAATTATAACTATTATAAGGCACACAAAATCAAAATTTTCACCTCAATTTATAATGCTTAATAGAATGAAAATTACTCTTGTTGCTACCAAACACCAAACCTGCTAAAAAATCGTGAAACACTTTTAATCTTATCGATCAAACAATGGTAAGGGATTAGAATTGTTTAGGCCTTGCCAATATGGCCTTTCAATTCCATAGTTTATACAAGCCTTTTCACAGCAGGTTACTAAAATGGCTATACTACGTTCATTTTTTGCCAAAGCGCAAACTTCGTATAGGCCAATGTTAATTTTATAACTTCAACAACTTCCTAAATTGATTAGTTTTGATAGAATTTTAGCACATATAGTATCAGTAGAATAGTAAAGAGTAGCAATCACAGTTCCGTACGAACAATATTAAAAATAATCTTCACATATCAGTGCCACAATTATCAAGTATACATTATATTTATTTGTATACATACATATAAACATGACAATAAAAATATAAGCAGAACTGTTAAGATTTCCAAAAGCAAATGCTAATTTTATTTTATTTATTCATTTACTCAGTTTGTCAAAAACAAATCTACAAAGCCAACACGAACCAATTTAGCTCAAGACGATACATAAAAATGCAAATGAAAGCAAACAAATAGTTTAGCTGGAACTAATGACTGCAGAGGCGACTTGAGCTAATTTCTCGGAAAGAACACTACATCAGCTATTGAGCACCTAAGCAAACAAGAATAGAAAAAAAAAGAAGAAAATGAAAATCTCAAGGAATTGAATGAACATTTCAGCATAGCGTTCACTTTTGGGAGGATATTTTGAGGAGGGAGAGGATGCTTTGGGCAATATCAATGGTAGCATTGGGAAGTGCAGATTTTAGTGCCTTCTCAGACATGTCTTCCAACAAATTCTCATCCCCTGAAAATGAAATAAATACCGTAGGAATGTTAGGATGAACTAAACCGGTTATTTAGTCAATTTAACTTGAGTGTTTAAAAAGAAGAAAAAGGAAGGTTTACATAAATACTACTTAATTCCTATATGTTTACATATGTAACGGCTAAACTTTAATTTTCGCATATATGCCACACCTTGCCCATGCATGAAAATGTATGTTTCACTTTTTAAAAATTAAAATAGTAGTATTTTTGATAATGATATGAAGGACTTATATGATATATATGTAAAAGGTATAGTTTATGTGTTAGATACTTAAATACATAGGAATTGGTTGGTATGTTTGTAAATGACCCAACAAAATGATTATCTGTATGATGCCAGAAAACATGAGCTCTGGGGTTATGGTTAAATCTTGCATAGGGAATTCGAGCTCACATGTACAGTTGGAAGAGCAGCTGGAAGTTAAATTCTAGTAGTTCACCAGTGAGAGCATGAGGACAAACCCATTTTAGCTTGGGATAGGGTCTTGAGCCGTCCAACTTGAACTGATACGAACTATTACTTTTTAATTGTACAAATCCAGTTCTCCAATTCTATTGTATCATAAGAATTTATGTTGCGATAAGAACAATAGAATTAAATTCTAATAATCATTTTAAATTATAAATAAATGTTCATAGGCAACTACTCCCTTAGACTTTGAGCTCTTGGCTCTTATAAATAGAGAGACAATATTTCTTGGAATTCCATTTGATCCAACTCTAGCCTTCCATTCAATTTGGTCGTTCCCTTGTTCCATTCTGTAATGGTGGATATGTAAAATCGGATAAAAATTTTTGCAACCTTCAAGTATACCCTAAATTTTGCATCCCTCAGATTTCGATCCAAGCAATTTTAAAAAAATTTACACATCAAAATGAACAATTCAATACAAAACACTATAGGTAAAATATGACTAGATTTGAAGAAATAAAAATCAGAACTTATAAATTTAATTAAACTTAATTAACTCTTAGATATTCTCCCTTAATCTTTGTGGCCAACCGAATTGCTCTGCGATATATACCTCTGCATGGCGTTGAAAGCGCGAGATCCTCCATCAAAAAACTTGACATTTCTTCCTCCCTCTCCCTCCATGTTCGATCGTGCTTGATAGAAGGATTCCACAGCTCCAGCACTGGAGTTCCTGTAGCAAGCACTAACCATGCGATTGCAAGGGAGCATTATGTCACGAACAAAAAGTTTCACATCGGCTAGGTGTATGGCCGAAAAGCAGTATTTAAGTCTTGGGCTGCCCACCACCTCGAAGGGCTCTTTTGGGAGGTGACAAGTGGTATCAAAGCAGATTACTGTTTGTCAGGTGTGTGGACTCTTTATGATCCAGTGGGACCCTCGGTGAAGCTAATCCGAGAAGAGGGTGTCACATGAATGGGTGGAGGAGAATGTCACGGACAAAAAGTCTCACATCGGCTAGGTGTAAGCCCGAAAAGCAGTATTTAAGTCTTCGGCTGCCCACCACCCCTAAGGGCTCTTTTCGGTCCAAGGAGATTTCTATAAGTGTGAAACTCACTTTAGAGATATTCTAGACATTCATTTCCTTCAAACTTTCATTTTGAGAATTGCCACGAATTGTGCATCTTTTTTGCTTTCGGTCACCGTTGCGGAGACAAGGTCATGTCAGAAGCGAAAAAGTTGATTTATGGGTTTCCGTAAAGGCTTCTAGCACGAAATCAGTGAGGTTAAGGGAGGAGCACGCAAAGATAGGAAAAGTGGGAATATACTTTAGTTTCAAAGAAGGGTAGGGTGCCGTGAAAGTCATTTAAAGTACGTCTAAGTTAATCATTTTTTTTTTTTTGGTTAAATTACCTTATGAGCTAAGATATCCTAAAATCTAAAGATATTTATGAATTTCAGGTTGTTTACCAAGGTGGCGAGCTCGAGGCAAGCGTTTGGAGGCTAATTGTAGGGCGGCTCCATAAATTCAAGTAAATAAATCCTATGCTGAGAAGAATAATTTGATTAACTGAAATTGCTTAAATCTTAAAGTTTGATTTATGTTCTCTAGGTTATTAATATCAACATAATGATTATCATAATGTCCAATAAATTATCGAAGATTAAGAATCTAGTGTGGCAACCAAAGTAAATAATTATATTTTTAAATTTCAATATTTTTTTAATTTCAAAATGTATATTTGACTCTATGTATGTTCTAGTTTAGTTAGATTATTCATATTGTTAGATAGAAATATATGTATGACAGAAATAATATATAAGATATGCATGACAGAAAAGACATACAAGATATGCATGAGATGCATAATAAAAATGACATAAAATATATGTATAATATCCAAACATAATAGAAAAGATATACATAATGTAATGAGATAAAATATATGAAAGATATGAGAAAAATGTATGATAAATAGTTACACGGCAGAGTAACTAATGCATGTTAGTAGATGAATGAAAATGTCTCAAAAGCATGAAATAACTTATGTATAAATGCTTGTATATGCATGCTCAAAGGAGGAGTTCAAACACTAACGATACAGGCAGTGGACATTAGTGCACGCATACGCGTAGTTTTCTACCACCCCAGATAATTGCAATTGATAACTAAATGTTGTGCCAATGGGATAATATCAATCGAGGCGAGTACACAAAGCTTATCATCTCAGACAATTGTGATGTTTGCATAGCTAGCTGCTATGCTAATAGAATAATATTGGCTAGAGGCAGAAAATGGTCTTTTCACCCCAGACAATTGTGATATTTATATCGTTAACTGTTGTGTCGATGGGATAATATTAATCAGAGGTGTGTTAGGTTTTATTAACGGTGATTATCAAACAGACAAATGTGTACGTAAAAAATATAAAGTAAACATAATTTCATATGCAAGATTTAAACATTTTTATTTAGAAAACTTCATAAAAAAATCCATTAGCATATATTTGATTTCTTATAAAAATATAAAAAATTAGCATATAATAAGATTTCTTATATAAAAATATAAATGACCAACACACATATTGATTTCTTTTACTTGGGTTACTGTAGTTTATAAGTATGATTACTCCTGATTTANTTTTTTGATAATGATATGGACTTATATGATATATATGTAAAAGGTACAGTTTATGTGTTAGATACTTAAATACATAGGAATTGGTTGGTATGTTTGTAAATGACCCAACAAAATGATTATCTGTATGATGCAAGAAAACATGAGCTCTGGGGTTATGGTTAAATCTTGCATAGGGCATTCGAGCTCACATGTACAGTTGGAAGAGCTGCTGGAAGTTAAATTCTAGTAGTTCACCAGTGAGAGCATGAGGACAAACCCATTTTAGCTTGGGATAGGGTCTTGAGCCGTCCAACTTGAACTGATACGAACTATTACTTTTTAATTGTACAAATCCAGTTCTCCAATTCTATTGTATCATAAGAATTTATGTTGCGATAAGAACAATAGAATTAAATTCTAATAATTATTTTAAATTACAAATAAATGTTCATATGCAACTACTCCCTTAAACTTTGAGCTCTTGGCTCTTATAAATAGAGAGACAATATTTCTTGGAATTCCATTTGATCCAACTCTAGCCTTGCATTCAATTTGGTCGTTCCCTTGTTCCATTCTGTAACGGTGGATCTGTAAAATCGGATAAAAATTTTTGCAACCTTCAAGTATACCTCAAATTTTGCATCCCTCAGATTTCGATCCAAGCAATTTTAAAAAATTTTACACATCAAAATGATCAATTCAATACAAAGCACTATAGGTAAAATACGACTAGATTTGAAGAAATAAAAATCAGAACTTATAAATTTAATTAAACTTAATTAACTCTTAGATATTCCCCCTTAATCTTTGTGGCCAACCGAATTGCTCTGCGATATATACCTCTGCATGGCCTTGAAAGCGCGAGATCCTCCATCAAAAAATTTTGACATTTCTTCCTCCCTCTCCCTCCATGTTCGATCGTGCTTGATAGAAGGATTCCACAGCTCCAGCATTGGAGTTCCTGTAGCAAGCACTAACCATGCGATTGCAAGGGAGCATCATGTCACAGACAAAAAGTTTCACATCGGCTAGGTGTATAGCCGAAAAGCAGTATTTAAGTCTTGGGCTGCCCACCACCTCCAAAGGCTTTTTTGGGAGGTGACAAGTGGTATCAAAGCAGATTACTGTTTGTCAGGTGTGTGGACTCTCTATGGTCCAGTGGGACCCTCGGTGGAGCTAATCCGAGAAGAGGGTGTCACATGATTGGGTGGAGGAGAATGTCACGGACAAAAAGTCTCACAACGGCTAGGTGTATGGCCGAAAAACAGTATTTAAGTCTTGGGCTGCCCACCACCCCTAAGGGCTCTTTTGGGAGGTGACAATCAGCTCACAACAAAGACTTCCAAGGAGATTTCTATAAGTGTGAAACTCACTTTAGAGATATTCTAGACATTCATTTCCTTCAAACTTTCATTTTGAGATTTGCCACGAATTGTGAATCATTTTTGCTTTCGGTCACCGTTGCAGAGACAAGGTCATGTCAGAAGCGAAAAAGTTGATTTGTGGTTTTCCGTAAAGGCTTCTAGCACGAAATCAGTGAGGTTAAGGGAGGAGCACGCAAAGATAGGAAAAGTGGGAAGATACTTTAGTATAGTTTCGAAGAAGGGTAGGGTGCCGTGAAAGTCATTTAAAGTACATCTAAGTTAATCAATTCTTTTTTTTTTGTTGGGTTAAATTACCTTATGAGCTAAGATATCCTAAAATCTGAAGATATTTATGAATTTCAGGTTGTTTACCAAGCTGGCGAGCTCGAGGCAAGCATTTGGAGGCTAATTGTAGGGCGGCTCCATAAATTGAAGTAAATAATTCCTATGCTGAGAAGAATAATTTGATTAACTGAAATTGCTTAAATCTTAAAGTTTGATTTATGTTCTCTAGGTTATTAATATCAACATAATGATTATCATAATGTCCAATAAATTATCGAAGATTAAGAATCTAGTGTGGCAACCAAAGTAAATAATTATATTTTTAAATTTCAATAATTTTTTTTAATTTCAAAATGTATATTTGACTCTATGTATGTTCTAGTTTAGTTAGATTATTCATATTGTTAGATAGAAATATATGTATGACAGAAATAATATATAAGATATGCATGACAGAAAAGACATACAAGATATGCATGAGATGCATAATAAAAATGACATAAAAGATATGTATAATATGCAAACATAATAGAAAAGATATACATAATGTAATGAGATAAAATATATGAAAGATATAAGAAAAATGTATGATAAATAGTTACACGGCAGAGTAACTAATGCATGTTAGTAGATGAATGAAAATGTCTCAAAAGCATGAAATAACTTATGTATAAATGCTTGTATATGCATGCTCAAAGGAGGAGTTCAAACACTAACGATACAGGCAGTGGACATTAGTGCACGCATACGCGTAGTTTTCTACCACCCCAGATAATTGCAATTGATAACTAAATGTTGTGCCAATGAGATAATATCAATCGAGGCGAGTACACAAATCTTACCATCTCAGACAATTGTGATGTTTACATAGCTAGCCGCTATGCTAATAGAATAATATTGGCTAGAGGCAAAAAATGGTCTTTTCACCCCAGACAATTGTGATATTTATATCATTAACTGTTGTGTCGATGGGATAATATTAATCAGAGGTGTGTTAGGTTTTATTAACGGTGATTATCAAACAAACAGATGTGTACGTAAAAAATATAAAGTAAAAATAATTTCATATACAAGATTTAAACATTTTTATTTAGAAAACTTCATAAAAAAATCCATTAGCATATATAAGATTTCTTATAAAAATATAAAAAATTAGCATATAATAAGATTTCTTTTATAAAGATATGAATGACCAACACACATATTGATTTCTTTTACTTGGGTTACTGTAGTTTATAAGTATGATTACTCCTGATTTATCCTTAGATAACTTATTTGATTGATTTAATACTTTTTGGGTTTTAAATTTTTGAGCAAAAAATATAAAATATAAACAAATATGTATATGAGGCGAGAACAATCGAAAATGTTCAAAATTCTACTTATAAATTAAATTACTTTGTTCAGTGACTCTTTCATGAATATTTGAATAATAAATTATTAGTGATAGAAATAGAATTGTAGAGATTTAAATATTCACAGTCCAACCATCTATTCCAGTTTTGATTAATTTCAAACTCCAGACCAGGTTGTGAAAATAGTGGTATCAGAATAAGAGGTTTAGATTAAATAACATGAATCTTAATGAAAGAGCCAATAGAATGATTGGATTATGTTTTAAATAATGGAAATCTAAAATTTAAATTAAGTTTTATTAATTTATATTATTATTTCAAAAATATGGATGATCCTAAGGAAGAAATCAGAAATGATGATGTAGAATCCGTTACACCCAAAATATCACAGTCAATTCTGATATATTCTATGATATGATAAATGTTATGACTCAACTGATTAATAATCATCAATCACAAGCTGGTAGTAGTGAAGGAGCTCTAATGGATAAATACTCGAAGCTTTTTCAATATATAAGACCACCTTTGTTTTCTGTAGCAAGAGGGTCAGTAGAAGCTGAAAACTGGTTATTAAGAGTGGAGAAGATTATTGATGGATTAATGTATCCATCATAAAGGAGAGTTACACTTACCACTTTTGCTNCTACTTTTTGGGTTTTAAATTTTTTAGCAAAAAATAGAAAATATAAACAAATATGTATATGAGGCGAGAACAATTGAAAATGTTATAGTGGTATCAGAATAAGAGGTTTAGATTAAATAACATGAATCTTAATGAAAGAGCCAATAGAATGATTGGATTATGTTTTAAATAATGGAAATCTAAAATTTAAATTAAGTTTTACTAATTTATATCGTTATTTCAAAAATATGGATGATCCTAAGGAAGAAATCAGAAATGATGATGTAAAATCCGTTACACCCAAAATATCACAGTCAATTCTGATGTATTCTATGATATGATAAATGTTATGACTCAACTGATTAATAATTATCAATCACAAGCTGGTAGTAGTGAAGGAGCTGTAATGGATAAATACTTGAAGCTTTTTCAATATATGAGACCACCTTTGTTTTCTGCAGCAAGAGGGTCAGTAGAAGCTGAAAACTAGTTTTTAAGAGTGGAGAAGATTATTGATGGATTAATGTATCCATCATAAAGGAGAGTTACACTTACCACTTTTGCTTTTGAGGGGGAAGCCAAAAGATGGTGGCATGAACAATATAGAAGAAGTTTGGAGGTAGAACCAACCACTTTGTGCCGTAAGGTGAGTTTTTAAAAACTGTCAGAGATTAGTTTGTACGATTGTCGACCAAGAGATAGATCAAGATAAATTCACTAAGTTTGTGCAAGGAGATCAATTAGTTATGCAGTACGAAATAGAGTGTACTATATTATCAAGATATGTACCACAGGCTTGTTCCAAATGCAGATAAGAAATACCTCAGATTTCTTTCTTGGTTAAAGATTCAATCAAACAACTAGTGCCACTTGGGATTGAAGACTATTCAGTGCTAGTGAAGAGGGCTAAGTGGAGATTGATTTTCAAGAGACTCAGAAGCATAGAGATTTGCATAAGAGGAAGAGTTCCAAAGAAGTGACACTAACAGTTCACTCATAAGGAAAGTTGATACACCAAAAATATATACATTTTTAGACCCATATTTTATACTCATTTTTTGTGATATTGCACTTTAATGAAAGATATTTTTCATGTTTTCTAGCAGATTGTTGAATTTTAGGACTTGGAACAAAAAACAAAGCAAAAAGGATGAAATTTGAAGTCAAAATAAAGAAGTTGAAAATTTGTTCAGCGCTAGAGAGCAGCAAATTAAATTGCAGACCACTAGCGCCGACGACGCCAGAATGGGCGCCGACGACTCCAATGTCAGTTCAGACCCTGTTTCTAGAAGATTCGACGAATTTGAACATTTTTTAAAGAGTTTTTGGATGCACCTATTGGAGAACTGACTCTAGGCTTTATTTGGGGCCCAAATTGATCAGAAAATTGGCTTCTTTTTTGCCATTCCTCGCATCAATTCAATCTCTTACACACCATACACTTTTCCATCTTCATTCCACCACCATTTTGGAGTCTATTAGTAATTTTTCTTTAAGAATTTAGAGTTTTTGTGTTAAGATTAAGCGTGAATTCTTTTCTAAGAGTGTTGAAGAAGGAGAAAAGTGAGAGATTTTTTCTTCCTACATTTCTTAGGAAAGGCTACAAGGGATTTGCTTTGAGAATGAGTTCCAGATAAATGTTGTTCGTTTATTAGTGTTGTATGAACTTTCTTTTATATATGAAATTTGTATTTAGTTGTATCTTTGTCATGAAGCCTGAAGAGTTTCCTTTATCTTTCTCCATACTCTGAGATATGGTGAAATGAAGGGTTAATATGGATGTACCAATGTAAAAATATAAAATAAATTAATTGTGATGATTTTTCAACTCCGAACGTAATTTACTTTTCGATTTGACCAATTGAATTGTTAAAATTTGTTGTGAAACATATAATTCGGTAAATAGAGTATGAGTTCTATAACAGAGTGAGGATCACATTTGATTCCATGAAGGAGAATTTAGTTCATGGAATTAAGTGCAAATAAATAAGGAAATATATATTGTTTGGTGTAGAATTGGAGATTTTAGGGTGACAGACTAAAATCCCAAATTCGGTCTTACTGTTTAAAAAAAACTAAAGCGAGAGTTAGCCTTTAGGTGAACGGAAGTGGGAGCTCTGGAGTGGGAGCCAATATCCTCCTAGCCTAGCCACGAATTTATGGACTAAACCTGGGATTAGCCAATGATTTTCTATTACAATGTATCAGGATAGAGAATTAAAACTGCTCATATTTAGCACAATACATATTAAAACCAATTATCTCATCTCATTTTACCAAAATCTCATTGTAGTGGGAAAGATATTTTTTCACATAAAAAATCTTCATCACATAAACATAATTACATAGTTTAATAGTTTAATAGTTTAATAGTTATTGTTTAAACTTTGCACTTCAGTTTTACTAGTAGTTAAATAATTTAGTTATGATAATATCTCAACATTCGAAATTAGTGACAGTAATTTCGTTTTACTTTCTGTGAATTTCTTAGTTAATTTATCACTTCAAATTTAAACTTTCCCCGTAGGATCGATATTTGGGGCTTAAAAAGAAAGTCTTTTATTACTTCATAACAATACGTATACTTGCGTAGAATCCCAACGTAAATTGCTTAAATTTCTTATTCACAAACCATCGCATCAAGCTTTTGGTACTGTTGCATAGCGGAGTCAACTTTATATCTTTATTTTCGGGGATAAAATTTTTGGCGTCGTTGTCAGGGAAGGTAGCAGTAAATTAAATAGATTTTGTAAATTAGAAAATTTAGAGATAATATAAGTATAAAAGAATTTTAAAAAATTTAAATTAAAATAAATTAAAAAAAATTTAAAAAAATCAAAAATCCAAAAAGAAATATATTTTTATTTAAGAGTTATTTTTAAGAAAATTTTTCTTTGATTATTATATTTGTTTATGCTAAAAATTGGATCTGAAAGTTTAGTACCTTACGATTCAGAATTGAAAAGTACTATTAGAAAAATTTCAAAACAACAAAAAGAAATTAAAAATTTAAATGAAATGACGAATACCTTAGATAATCAAATAAATGAAAATCGGAAAAGAACTTTAAAAGATTATGCTAATCCGACAGCAGATGAACTTCACTTGACTATTCA
This sequence comes from Phalaenopsis hybrid cultivar, assembly GCA_002079205.1. Lineage (NCBI taxonomy): Eukaryota > Viridiplantae > Streptophyta > Magnoliopsida > Asparagales > Orchidaceae > Phalaenopsis > Phalaenopsis hybrid cultivar. The sequence continues at coordinate 170,503 of JXCR01094483.1, forward strand.
AAATTCTGATGTTGGTGCTAATTCATTTGAGCTTAAACCTCCTATTATCCAAATAGTACAAAATAATCAATTTAGAGGAACACCTACTGAAGATCCTAACTTACATATTGCTAGTTTTCTTGAAATTTGTGTTACTTTTAAATATGACGGAGTGTCTAATGATGTTGTTAGGCTTAAATTTTTTCCTTTTCACTAAGGGATAAAGCTAAAGCTTGGTTAAATTCATTAGCACCTGGATCTATCAGAACTTGGGGAGAACTATCATTTTCCTTTTTATTTAAGGGACAAAGCTAAAGCTTGGTTAAATTCATTAGCACCTAGATCTATCAAAACTTGGGGAGAACTATCACAAAAAATTCTTAGCTAAATATTTTCCACTCTCGAAAACTATTAAGCTAAGAAATGATATTATATATTGTTGTCAGTTTGAAAAGGAATCAATATATGAAGCTTGGGAAAGATTTAAAGATTATCTTGGAAAATATCCACACCATGTTTTACCATATTGATTAATAATTCAAACATTATACAATTGATTAGTAGGATCACTTAGATCTACTATAGATGCTGCTATAGATGGATCACAAATGTCAAAAATTTTAATGAAACATACTTTTTAATTGAATAAATGACTACTAACAATTTTCAATGGCCCTTTGAAAGGATAAATCCTAAAAGAGTAGCTAGTATTCATGACTCTGATGCAATGTCTATTTTAGCATCTCAAATTGTTGCTATTTCAAAAAAGATTAAGCAAATTGGAGTGAACTATTCTCAAATACCCCCGGTATTAGAGAAAAATTCAATAGAACAGATAATTGATACTCGATCATCTTATCAAACTTTGAATGTTATAAATAATCGAAATAACAATCCTTATTCTAACTATTACAACCCTGGATGAAAAAAACACTCTAATTTTAATTAGAATGATTATAACAAATCGGTGATTCCCTCCGGAAATTTGAACAACTAAGAAAATCCTAATTATCGACATTATTATTCTCTTGGATTTAACTATAACCCTAACCCGCAAATTAAGGAAAAGAAGTTGACAATGGAAGAAATAATGTTGAATATGGGAAATCAAATATAAAATCAATGGGTTGCTATTAAAAATATTAAAAATTAATTAGGACATATTGATACTGCACTTAGTAACAGACCTTCAGGAATTCTTCTGAGTACTGTGGAAGTTAATCCAAAAGATCAGAATAAGAAGGAAATTCAAGTTATTCAATTACGAAATATAAAGAAAGTTGAAACAAAAATCCAAAGAGAAACTGAAGGTGATGAAAAGAAGGAATAAATGAACAATGACCACGATGAAAATGAACAAACACAAGTTCTCTTAGAAAAACCTTTACCTCTGTTTCCTCAAAGACTGAAGCAGAAGAATAAAGATAAACAATTTACAAAATTTTTGAAAATCCTAAAGTTAACGATAAGCATTCCTTTTGTTGAAACTTTGGAACAAATGTCAAGTTACGTTAAATTTATGAAGGATATACTAAACAAGAAAATGAAGTTTACAGGTCACGAGACCATTGCACTCAGTGAGGAGTGTAATGCTATTATTCAGAAAATGTTTCCTGAAAAATTAAAAAATCCTGGTTGTTTTACTATACCTTGTGCTATTGGTGAAAAGTTTTTTTTAGAAAAGCCTTATGTGATTTAGAAGCGAATATCAAACTTATGCCTCTATCGATCTTTAAACGGTTAGATTTGGGAGAGATTTCCCTTATTGCTGTAACTCTTCAATTAGCTGATCGATCAATAACTTATCCAAAAAGAGTTATAGAAGATGTATTAGTTAAAGTGGATAAATTTATTTTTTCTGTAGACTTTATAGTATTGGATATGAAGGAAGATAAAAAAATTTCTATTATTTTGGGAAGAACATTTTTGTAACAGGAAGAACTGCAATAGATGTACAAAAATGAGAATTAATAATGAGAGTTAACGATCAAGAAGTAACATTTAATAATGCAAAAACTATGAAATATCCTGCAATAGAATAAGATAATGAATGTTTCAGAATGGAATTTAGAAATTTAAGGAAGAGTTTGAAAACAAATTAAGGCAAGAAGAATTTTCTGAAAACAAGGACGAAATAATAGAAGAAGATTTAGATTATATTCAGGACAAATTTGAAACGTTAGATTTGTTGGAAAATGATAATAAAAATTTTATTCCTTCAAGTATTAAAACACATGAACTTGAATTGAAAATATTACCTACACATTTAAAATGTGTTTTTAGGAGAGTTATCTATATTGTTTGTTATTGTATCTTCTGAATTAACTGAAATTCAAATAGAGATGTTAAAAAGATATAAAAAAGCTTTTAGATGGACTTTAGGAGATATTAAATGAATTAATCTTTCAATTTATATGCACAGAAGTCTATTAGATGAACAACACAAACCTAAAGGCGATCCTCAGATGAGATCAAACCAAATAATGAAAGAAGTTGTTAAAAAAAATCTTAAAATAGTTAGATGTTGTACTTATATATTCTATTTCAGACAGTGCTTGGGTGACTCCAATTCACTGTATTCCGAAGAAAGGAGTAACTGTTGAAGAACATGAGAAAAACAAATTAATTCCAATAAGATAAGTTACTGGTTGGCGAATTTGTATTGACTATAGAGAATTAAACATGTCCACCATGAAAGATCACTTTTATTTACCCTTTCTAGACCAAATGTTGGATAAATTGGCTGGAAACAAATATTATTACTTTTTATATGGATATATCGATTATCACCAAATTCCAATTGCTTCAGAGGATTAAGAAAATAAAACATTTACAAGCCCATATGGAACATTTTCTTTTTGTAAAATGTAGTTTGGACTATGCAATGCATGTTCAACATTTCAAAGATGTATGATGTCAATTTTTAGCAATTTTATTGAACATGGAATGGAAGTGTTTATGGATTATTTTTTTGTATTCGGAACTTTGTTTGAATTATGTTTAAATAATTTAGAAAAAAAGTTCTGAAAGCATGTGAAAGAATCAACCTAGTACTAAATTGGGAAAAATGTCAAATTATGGTTGCAGGAAGAATTGGATATAAAATTTTTGAAAATGGCATGGAAGAAGATCTTGCAAAAATTCAAATTATTAAGAAATTACTACCTCCTACTAATGTTAGAGGGGTAAGAAGTTTTCTTAGACATGTTGGTTTCTACAGGCGCTACATAAAAAATTTTTCAAAAATAACTAAGTAATTATGCCAACTTTTAGAAAAAGATACTAAATTTAATTTTAACGAGGAATGCATAAAAGCATTTGAATTATTGAAATAAAAATTAATCACTGCACCTATAATAGTTTAACCTGGTTGGGAAAAATCATTCAAAATAATATGTGATGTTAGTGATTATGCTATTGGGATTGTTTTAAGACAAAGACACAACAAGGTTTTTAAAGTAAGATATTATGTTAGTAAAACTCTAAATGATGTTCAAATCAATTACACTACTACTGAAAGAGAGTTATTAGTTATTGTTTATGTCTTTGATAAATTTAGATCTTACTTAATTGGAACTAAATGTATAGTGCATACAGATCATTCTGCTATTAAATATTTGATGCAAAAAAAATGTTAAATCAAGATTAATTAGATGGATACTTTTTTTGCAAGAATTTGATTTTATCGTAGTTGATAGAAAGAGAAATGATAACCAAATAGCTGATCATTTGTCTACACTAGAAAGAGAAATATTAACTAATTTTACAAATAAAATTTTAGAAAATTTCTCTGATGAACAATTATATAGTATTGATGAAATGAATGTATGGTGATATGCTGATATAATAAATTATATTATAAGTGATATTCTACCAATATATATTAAGAATCAATAATTAAAGAAATTTATGTATGATTCAAAATTTTATTTTTGGGATCACCCATATTTATATAAACAATGTAAAGATTTAATTATTAGAACGTGTGTCTTATGAAGAAACTCAACAGATAATTGAAAGATGTCATGATTCTGAATTTGGAGGACATTTTGAAAAAAATAGAACTACATATAAAATTTTATAAGCTGAAATTTATTGGCCTACTATTTTTAAAGATGTTAATGAATATATTAAAACATGCGATCAATGTCAGCGAGTAGGAGATATTTCTAAAAGAAATGAAATGCCTTTAAATTATACATTAAAAGTTGAAATTTTTTATGTGTGGGGATTAGATTTTATGGGACCATTTATGCCTTCATTTAAAAATTTATATATATTACTTGTTGTTGATTATATGTCTAAATGGATTGAAGCTAATGTTGTACCTAAATGTCATGCTCAGAGTGTTTCTAAATTTTTAATTAAAAATATTTTCACAATATATGAAATGTCGAGAGTAATTATTACAGATGGAGGATCTCATTTTAGGAATAACAGAATAAAAAAATTGATTTAAAAATATGACATTATGCATAGATTTTCTACTGCTTATCATCCTCAAACTAGTAGTCTAGTAGAAATATCAAATCGTAAAACAAAGCGAATTCTTAAAAAAACTGTAAATCTCTATAAATTGAATTGGTCTGCTAGATTAGATACTGCATTATGGGCGTACAAAACTGTTTATAAGACTCCTATAAGAATATCCTCATATAGACTTATTTTTTAAAAACATGTCATTTACCAGTAGAATTGAAGCATAAAACATTTTGGGCTATTAAAGAATTTAATTTTAATTTAAAAGATACTAGTGAAAAAAATATTATTGCAACTCGATGAACTTGAGAAGATTAGAAATGAAACATATGATATTGTAAAAATCTATAAAGAGAAAATGAAAATATGACATGATCGGAAGATTATTAAAAAGAAGTTTGAACCTGGACGAAAAGTTTTCTTATATAATACAAGATTGAGATTATTTCCAGAAAAATTAAACTTCAGATGGTTAAAACCATTTAAAGTGATTAAAGTTTACCATTGTGAAATTGTTGTTATTAAAGATTTTAACACTAGAAAGATATTTAAAATTAATGAGCATCGATTGTAACATTATTATGAAGGGCACATATCACAATTTAAAGAAGTTTTAATGTTAAGTCAATCCAACTAAACAAATGGTACGTCTGGCTAACGATGTTAAACCAAGCGCTTTGTGGGATGCAATCCATATATAAATATATATATATCTATGTATTACTATTTTGCTTGATAAGTGTTTTATAGATTATAGGATAATAATCCTACACAATTTTATATATCATAAATTGAGACAAATATTGATATTGGAGGAAAATTTGGAATTGAATTGAACAAAAAAAATGAAAAGACGCGATTTTGGCCTCTGACACTGACGGCGCCCGCTAAACAGACCATGGCGTCGACAGCGCCATCGGGAGCGTCGACGGCATCCCGAGCAGTTTCGTGCGGTTTTGATGTTTTTGGCGGGCTTTCGCGGGATTTCGCTCTTGAATAACCGTCAGGAGGTATTTTTAAATTCCTAAAAACTACCTCGAGCGGCTAGAAACTTCCTATTTTTCAAATTTCATAGACACTCCGTCAAGAGGTATTTTTCAAAATTGAGGAGGTATTTTTCAAAATTGAGGATTCTAAATGTCAATACTAAAAGATTGGGATAAAGCTTATAGTGAAGATTAGGATGATGATTTTCAAAAGATTCTAAATGTCTATTTTTGTCTTTTTTTTATAGTGTTGTTTACAAATTGAAGAGGCATCGCCCCATTATTCTAAATGCAAAAAATATTTTGATTTAAAAATGTTCTACGTATGGCAACCAAGATGGCTAGAACTAAGAACATGGTGTTGTTTCTCTTGAGCTTGTTTTAAGTTAGACACCACATGTCTAGTAAATAAACTCAATATCAAGTTACACATTGGTCAAATCGTTAAATCATTGGGAAGACCAGCCTAAACAATATAATCTATGCTCCAAAGCAAGCATACAGCTACACATATATTATGCCTAAATTATTAGAGAAAAGTACATGGACGAGAATGATATACTTGAAGCAAAAATGATGATGAAGAAAGAAATCAGCATTGAACATCACAAACTAGTGACACATAATTTATGTGATTAGGTAAAGTTCACGGAGGCCTACAGCTATAAAAAAAGAGAGTAGTTTACATTTGTTTAGAGATGCATTCAAGAGTATAAATACTTCCCCATGTTTTATCTCTTTTGAATCTCTCTTTCTCTTGACCCTTATCTCAGCAGATCAAAACCAAACAGCTTAACACATTAAGCTCCCTAATGCAAAACAGCTACTGTCAAACCTAGTATGAGTGCCGACCATATGCATGGTATTGCCACCAACCAAGTCACTAATGCCAGCCTTCAATCAAAACCACTATCAAAAGGTTCAGGAGTTGTTAAAACTTAAATCTATGGGCCTAAAGAGTTGGGATCAAATGAAGGACCTTGAACATGCCAGGTTCAAAGAAAAACTAGATTAGAAATAGTTGGTTCTTGTGAAGGACCTCGCATTACATAATAGTATATTAGAGAGAGAGAGAGAGAGAGAGAGAGAGAGTACACAACACTCCCACAAGTCAAAATCAAAAACAGGTTTTAGGTGCTTTCACACAAATAGAAGAAGATATTCATATTACCTAAAACCGCATCAATTGTAGTCGCAAGGCTGCTAGAATCAAGTTCATCTTCAATTAAAATTTTTGAACCAGCTACATCTGACATTATGTATGCATTCCTAGTTTGGTGATCTTCTGCAACATATGGTGAAGGTATCTGAGGAAGAAAGATAACAAATATCAGGTAAAAAAAGGTATGTACAAAAAATAATAAGAAAATATAACTGTAAACCAAGCATAAACAAAGTTTGAGCTCCAATGGCAAAGTTCTATCAGCAACTTTGAACTTTTAAGGAAGAATTGCTATTCATTCAAATGTAAAAGCTCAAGTTTTTAAAAAAATTTCAATAGATTCCAACCAAATTTAAAAGCCATATATGTGCCTTCTATGTAAATCATCATCAATACTATCACCGCCATCAAACTTCCCAAACAATGGGAATGGGTTTTTTGAATATTATCAATCTCCAATCATTTTAGTTGAATATTACCTTGACCTGATTTTCAACTATATTTTTCCGCACAACTTCAAAAAAAGTTATCCCTGGCCTACGAGTTTTTCATGCCTAATACTTGTATAGTGACTTTATTTGTCCATCTTACTGGTGCACCTTCTATTAAAATCATAATTTTAATGATAACAAATATATTATTGAAAGATATAATGTTTGGATTCAAGTAATCATAGGATTATTTAGATACTTGATTCAAATAGATTGACTCAAGGGTCTCTTTGCGAACCAATAGAATCAAATGAAGTTTGAAACTTTGTTGCAGATGCGCAAGGATGACTTCAAATACTCAAGGAAGGTGAAGGGAGAACAATTCAAGGGTGTTTGATACCAAGGCGTTAGTATTGGACAACAGGTTGCTTTGGAGTATTTCCTTACACATTGGCTCTTGGCTCACATGAATTTTGCTCAAGTATATTTTTCAAAAATCCAAGTTATTTTGGACTTTATCTGAATTACTACAAAATTTGAAATTTGTGAATAAAATAGTCAATTAAAAGCTAGTTTGTATATTAAATTGACATTAAATTTTATCAACATTGGATTTGAAATGATTATTCAATTCAAAATGATACATCAATTTGTATTTTTATGAATATGCCATATTAAACGGTAATGAAAAAACTAAATTCGTTCTACTCCACTTTATTTATTTTGTTTGTTATTGTATTCACAAAGAATGCTAAACTGAGCCCGTTTGATGTTGTGTGATCTTTGAAATTTATAACGATCAACGACGAAGTAAAAATAGCACGAGAAAATTCACACAAAAAACACACAGATTTACGTAGTTCGGCAAATTGCCTGCATCCACGGAGTTGCAGAGAATTTTAATACTTGAAGAATTTACACCACAATATTTCAATTTACAAGAAACACTTATCTCAACTTCAAGGAATTACAAATTCGATATATTCCTTCACCACTGTTTCTTTTCTCGACGCCGCAAGTTTCTTTCGCCTCGGGCTTCTCCTACGTAGTGAAGAAGAAGAATAAAACAAGAATAAAAAAACCTTTTATTCTCTCCGCTTTTGTCTTCTTCTCCTAAGTTTCACGCCAAGCCAGAAGAAAAAGGAGATTGTATTCTCTCAGTAAGCCTTCCTCTCTTCTTCCCGTGAGTAGAACAGACCAAGAAGTCCTTCTCGTTGCCGCCCCCTCCGCTATAGCGTTTTTCCCGTAAGCTTTACACAGGAACCAAATTGTTGAAGAAGCCTTGAAGTTCGGTTTCCAAAAAAAGCAGAAATTCAATAGCAGAAAAAGGATAATTAATTCTCCTCTTTTGCTTGCATTTATGGTGGTGGGGCCAACCAAGCAAAAGTCACGCCTCTTCCAAAGAATGGGAGGCGGGAACGGTTGAAGGAGGCGGCAAACATTAAAAAAAATTTGATTTTTTTAAACCGGGCTCCACCTCAACAAATCTCCCACTTGGAGACCGGTACACAGACTACAACGTCTTCTTCCTGAAACTGATATCCTCAACTGACAGTGTCATCCTTCAAACATGAATCCTCTACCTCTGCAACTCAAAGCCCTTGTCTTCAAGCTAGAAGACCAACTGAAGCTGCGCACAACTTCAGTTTCTCCATTGTCAACATATCAGCAGGATTCTGACTTCCATAAATTTTCTCAAGCATCAACTGTCCGTCATCCAACAATGATCGTATGAAGTGATACCTGATCTGAATGTGCTTTGTCCTGGACTGAAATGCTGGATTCCTGGCAAGGAATATAGCGCTCTGATTGTCACTGTAGAGTACGCCCATTTGATTCTTCTTGCCTAATTCTTTCAAGAAGCCCTGTAGCCATATCATCTCCTTTGCAGCTTCTGATACTGCTATGTACTCAGCTTCTGTAGTAGACAACGAAACTGTCTTCTGCAGATTAGAGCCCCATGATACTGCAGTGCCACCAATAGTGTAAATATAACCTGTAGTACTTCTTCTAGTATCAATGTCTCCAGCTAGATCAGCATCAACATAGCCCCGTACCTCTGAACTCTTTCCTGAGAAACACAAGCAAGTTTCTGCAGAGCCTCTTAGGTACCTCAAGATCCACTTCACTGCTTCCCAATGTTCCTTTCCAGGATTACTCATGTATCTGCTAACGACTCCCACTGCATGGGCAATATCAGGTCTAGTGCAAACTATAGCATACATAAGTGAACCAATAGCTAAAGCATAAGGAACCTTACTCATGTAATCTCGTTCCTCCTCTGACTTGGGTGACTGATTCTTGCTGAGTTTCAAGTGACTTCCCAAGGGTGTGTCAACTGGTTTGGCCTTATCCATATAAAACCTGTTAAGTACCTTTTTTACATACTCAGCCAGAGAGAGTCTAAACATGCCTCTGACTCTATCTCTGATAATTCTCATACCAAGGATTTGTTTTGCAGCTCTCAAATACTTCATTGCAAAGTGCTCTGACATTTGCTCCTTCAGATTATTGATCTTCTCAATACTAGCACCTGCAATAAGCATATCATCCACATACAGTAGTAGGATGATATAAGAATTGTCAAAATAACTGACATAGCAACAGTGATCTGCCTGACATCTGCTAGACCCTGCACTGTGCATGAAATTATCAAATTTCTACCACTGTCTAGGAGCTTGCTTCAGGCCATACAAGCTCTTCTTCAATCTGCAAACTGACTCTTCCTTTCCTTGTACCACAAACACTTCAGGTTGGTGCATATAAATGTCTTCTTCAAGATCCCCATGAAGAAAAGCTATCTTCACATCTAACTGTTCAAGGAATAGATCTTCAGTAGCCACTATAGACAGTACCATTCTAATGGTTGTAAGCTTCACTACAGAAGAGAAAATCTCTGACTAATCAATACCGTGCTTCTGCTGAAAACCCTTTACAACAAGTCTAGCCTTGTACCTCTTACTTCCATCATGCTCAATATTCAACCGGTACACCCACTTGTTGTGTAATGTCTTCTTCCCAGTTGGAAGATCTGCTAACTCCCAAGTCTGATTTTCAAGCAGAGAATTCATCACCTCCTTCATGGCTAGTTCCCACTTGCTCGAATTTTCATCTTGCAAGATTTCTTCATAACTCTGAGGTTCTCCATCATCTGTCAGCAGANACTTCAGGTTGGTGCATATAAATGTCTTCTTCAAGATCCCCATGAAGAAAAGCTATCTTCACATCTAACTGTTCAAGGAATAGATCTTCAGTAGCCACTATAGACAGTACCATTCTAATGGTTGTAAGCTTCACTACAGAAGAGAAAATCTCTGACTAATCAATACCGTGCTTCTGCTGAAAACCCTTTACAACAAGTCTAGCCTTGTACCTCTTACTGCCATCATGCTCAATATTCAACCGGTACACCCACTTGTTGTGTAATGTCTTCTTCCCAGTTGGAAGATCTGCTAACTCCCAAGTCTGATTTTCAAGCAGAGAATTCATCACCTCCTTCATGGCTAGTTCCCACTTGCTCGAATTTTCATCTTGCAAGATTTCTTCATAACTCTGAGGTTCTCCATCATCTGTCAGCAGAATGTAGTTCAAAGTTGGAGAATAACGTTGTGGAGAACGTCTGGCCCTTTCTGACCTGCGAACTGCAACTGTAGGGGTAGACTGCTCTGAAACTGACTGTGGAACAATAGAAGTGGATGCCTCGGATCCACTCTCCTCGTCATCTGCATCTCTGTCCTACATTGTGACCTCTGGTAAATCATCAAACTTTACCAACTCAGATTCCTTCAGCGTTGTTTCAGAAACTGTACTGGATTTGTCCTTGTACATAACATTCTCATTGAAAATCACGTTCCTGCTCCTTATGATCTTCCGACTCTGATCATCCCAGAAACGATATCCAAATGTCTCATCTCCATAACCAATGAAATAACACTTCCCTGACTTGGCCTCAAGCTTATTTCGAGCATCAAGATTAATGAGAGTATAAGAACAATAACCAAAAGTCTTAAGGTGAGAAAATTTTACCTCTTTCCCACTCCAGACTTCTTCAGGTAATTCACAGTTTAATGGAACAGATGGTCCCCTATTGATCAAATAAACTGCAGTACTAACCGCCTCTGCCCAGAAAGTAGGTGGTAGTCCGGCGTGCAATCTCATGCTTCTAGCCCGCTCATTAATGGTCCTGTTCATGCGCTCTGCAACACCATTTTGCTGTGGTGTTCCTGGAGTGGTCTTCTCCATTCTGATTCCCTGAGCTGCACAGTACTCCTTGAACCCACCATCAATGTACTCACCACCATTATCAGACCTCAGACATTTCAACTTTAAACATGTCTCTGTCTCAACCATAGCCTTCCAAGTCTTGAACACACTGAATACATCAGATTTATACTTCAAGAAGTAAACCCATACCTTTCTACTGTGATCGTCAATGAATGTGATGTAGTAACGAGAGCCTCCAAGAGATGCCACTGGAGAAGGTCCCCACACATCTGTGTGTACGAGATCCAGTTTTTCTGCCTTTGGCGTTCTGTCACCTTTCAAGAAACCAACTTTCCTCTGCTTCCCCATAATGCAACTCTCACACATACTGAAATCAACTGACTTCAGTTCTGGTAGCTTGCCTCTGTACTGAAGTCCCTTCATACCTCTTTGACTCATGTGGCCAACTCTGCAATGCCACAACTCTGTTGTGCTCTCTGCAACAGTAGTATCAACACTGTTAATTAAACCAGTAGTCATATATAATGTACCTGTTTTCTTACCCCGAGCCAATACCAATGCTCCTTTGGTAACCTTTCAAGTACTATCAGAGAAAACTACTGAATGTCCACATTCATCAAGCTGTCCAACAGAAATGAGGTTCTTCTTCAGTNCCGTATAATAATATTATAATTATAGTATAATAATAATTATTATTCAATTAACATCTCCCCCCACATTTTCGTCGAACACGTCATCACGACAAAATGAACATCTCTCCAAGGTAAAATTGACATTCTGGACGCACCGGTGTGGTCAATTTTGTTATCCAAGGTCATTCAAACCATTTTTTTAGCAATTTGATCCAAAATAATAATTTTTGCATTTTTACCCCGCCACGAAATCGTGGTGAAATGAGCGTCTTTCGTAGATGAAATCGACGTTTCAAACGCACTCATGTGGTCCATTTCGTCGTCTGAGGTCATCTGGATAACTTCGCCGACGAACGGGTCAATTTTAGCCAATTTCGTGCACGACGCGATATCTAATTTTCGTCAATCGCGCGTGGACAACTTACACCTATGACATCCAAAAATTGATGCCAACAACCAAGTTCATTGAAAAAGGTGAAGTTAGTGGGAGTTTGGAACCACATGAAGTGGAGATCCAATAAATTGGGATTCAAGTTCATTTACCCAAAATTTCTTCTCAAATTGTTATTCCTACAGTTGTTGAACAATTTGACAACTTAGAAAAATAACAGATATACGATCAAATACCACATAATGAAACTGTCTATAATGAACCTACATTAGATGAATCACATGAAGTAGTACCTAGAAAGTCTCAAATACAAAAACAATCTGTTATTTCTGATGATTATGTGGTTTATCTACACGAATCTGAGTTTGACTTAGGAGTCAATGAAGATCCAGTTTCATTTTCAAGAGCCATAAAAAAGTGTAAATTCCTCTAAATGGTTAGATGCAATGAAAGATGAGTTGAAATCGATGAATCACAACAAAGTTTGGGATATCGTTGAATTGCCTGAAGGTTGTAAAAGAGTCGGGTGTAAATGGGTCTTTAAGACTAAGCGAGACTTGAAGGATAATATTGAACGATATAAAGTCAGACTAGTTGCTAAATGTTTCACTCAAAAAGATGACATCGACTATAGAGAAACATTTTTTCCGATTTCTAAGAAAGATTCAATTAGAATTATCATGATATTATTAGCTTGTTATGATTTGGAGTTACACCAAATGTATGTGAAAACTGCCTTTTGAATGAGAATTTAGATGAAGAGGTCTACGTGAGTCAACCTGAAGGATTTTTTATTGAAAGAAAGGAACACATGGTGTGTAAACTTAAGAAATCAATATACGGACTTAAGCAAGTTTCCCGACAATAGTATCTTAAGTTCAATGATACCATCACATCCTTTGAATTTAAGGAAAACACAATTGATCGATGTATATATCTAAATGTCAGTGGGAGCAAGATCATATTTCTCATTATGTATGTTGATGACATCTTGCTGGCTACTAATGATCTTGACTTATTATATGAAACCAAGAATTTTCTCTAAAAAAACTTTTAAATGAAATATATGAGTGAGACATCATATGTGATTGTAATTTAAATATTTCGTGATAGATCACAAGGATTGTTAGGGTTGTCTCATAAAACATATATTGAAAGAGTTCTTAAGAGATTTAATATGGAAGAGTGCTCAACAAATATTTCTCAAATTAAAAAAAGTAGATAGATTCAACCTTATACAATGACCAAAGAATGATTTGGAACGTAAACAAATGGAAGAAATTATGCATGCATCCATTGTTGGAAGCTTAATGTATGCTCAGACTTGTATCAGACCGGACATTAGCTTTGTTGTCAGGATGTTGGGCAGATATCAAAGTAATCCAGGAATAAATCATTAGAAAGCTGCAAAGAAAGTTTTGAGATATTTACAATGAACAAAGGACCACATACTCATTTATAGAAGATCTAAAGATCTTGAAGTGATAGAATATTCATATTCAGATTTTGCTGGATGTGTTGATACCAAAAAATCAATATTTGGCTATTTGTTCCTTTTGACTGAATGGGCAATCTCATGGAAAAGTGCGAAGCAGACTACCACAGCTGCTTCCAATATGGAAGCTAAATTTGTGGCTTGCTTTGAAGCTACAATTTAGGGTTTATGGCTTCAGAAATTTATTTCAAGACTTGGAATTGTCGACGCTATTGTCAAGCCGCTGAAAATTTATTGTGATAACTTCACAACAGTCTTCTTTTTAAAAAATGACAAGTATTTCAAAGGTGCTAAACACATGAAATTAAAATACCTTATCGTTAAGGAAGAATTTCAAAAACATAGGGTGTCAATTGAGCATATTAGCACCAATCTCATGATTGCAGATCCTTTGACGAAAGAGTTGTCATCGAAGACATTCAACGAACATGTCGTGAAAATGGATATTACCAAAACCATTTATTAGTTTTATACTATTTGTATTTTGACACCTTGGCTCAATTTTTCTTATTTTTGATATTTGTAAATCTTGTTTTTATCATCAGTGTATACTTTATGTTGCATGATGTTCAACAATATTTGTTTTTTAATAGACATTTTGGGACCATGAGTTAATTCTCATTATGTTAAGTATGTAATTGATATTGTGATATATGGAAGGGACCGTGTCGATAAATTGATGCACAACTGCTATGATTCATATTAATTTGATACTTATTAAATAATTTATGATTCAACCAATATAAAAAAAAAGATTTATCTTACATTTTGTGCAGTTTGTTATGCACTATTAAAATTAAGTGAGCAAAGTGGAGAAATGTTAAATTTTTATTTATGACTCACATTTATTTTAATAACTTATGAGATTTATTTTGATAACTTAAGTTATTTATTTGCTTAACTCATAACTTATGTCATAATAAATGATAACTTATGTTATTTAATTTTATAACTCATGATAACTTAAGTTATTTATTTTCTTAACTCATAACTTATGTCATAACTTATGATATTTATTTTTATAACTCATGATAGCTTAAATTATTAATTATTTTAACTTCTAACTTATGTCATAACTTATGATAACTTATGATATTAATTTTGTAACTCATGTAATCTCTAAAATGAATAAGGGTTACTAACTTATGTCATTGATTTTAATAATAAAAATCAATTAATTTATTAAATTATCATAATCCTATTGGTTAGTAACCCCCTTGATGGATGGTAGATAAATAAGGCATAATTCAGAGAATTGGTCATCTCTCTTCTTAACACACCTCGTACATTTCCCTCAATCAGAAAGTACATAAAGTTTCAAGGGATTAGAGAGATAAACTCCATCTCTTCAAGATCAAATTTTATCATCATGAATACAAATATGCGTGACTTTATTATATATATGTGAAAATCATGAATTTAAAAGATCTTGGCTATTATGTACTTTAAAATTTGTGTCATAAATGTTAAACATGAATTTCTAACATGAGATTGATGTGGTTTGTCCTTGACTTAAAGGACAAGAGAATGAGTTAGCGGGCAAGTGCCAAAATATATTCACGTTATGAATGTGGAACATCACCTAGAGAATATATTCATATTACCAATGATGTTGAAGCTATGCAAATGATTGCTTAATTCAATGAATATGACTGACTTGAGGTAGCGGGCAAGTGTTATAAACTTTCTATAGAGCAATTTGACGAAGAGAATATATGTTTATAAATGTGGGCGATGCAGACTCGGAGGCGACCATAAAAATACTTGTAAGAATTCATTAAAAATTTTTATTAGATATATCTCACTTTAAAAGTTATCACAATTTTATTAATAACATCAATATTTTTATTAATTATTATTTTTATGTTTTATATCAATATTTTATTAATTATTATTTTGATGTTTTATATCAATATTTTTATTAATGATTATTTTAATGTTATCTCCCACTCAATATTATCATGTCAAAAAAAAGATAAGCGAAATAATTGAAGAACATAGAGAGTCATAACTAACATCTCTTTTTCTACCATGCCCAAATGTTTAACATATGTATTATTACAATAAAATTAATA
This sequence comes from Phalaenopsis hybrid cultivar, assembly GCA_002079205.1. Lineage (NCBI taxonomy): Eukaryota > Viridiplantae > Streptophyta > Magnoliopsida > Asparagales > Orchidaceae > Phalaenopsis > Phalaenopsis hybrid cultivar. The sequence goes on from JXCR01094483.1 coordinate 186,357, forward strand.
TCTCTTACGTGGCATTGTTGTCAAAATTTATTATCTTTTAAATGGTATTGTTATCAGTTGTTAATGTGCCTTATATTAATAGACATTTACTTCATGTTCTAGTAAAAACAACAATCAAAGGGGTACACTAACACGAAGACGAACATTATTGAGCATATAAATTTATGAATGATTTAGTAAATAAATACAGTTGAATAAAATGCTTGTACAAAAGGAATTCTTAAAAATATATATATAATAAAATAATCCAAAATTACATGATAAGTCAACTACTATAATCCAACTTGTTTGTACATAATTTAATGTTTAAATAACAACTAAAAAGGAGATACCTAAAGTATAAAATTGTGTTGTTGCAAATAAAAAAAACATGCTTATACTTCTATATTTCTCGAGAAAAAATCAAGTATACACAAGCACAACTAATACAATATTGTTGTGCTAAAGAAAATGGCGCATTATATTTGAAATAAAACATGCAGGCTACTTAAAATACACAATTCACGCGTTGTTCCAAATAAAAAACATGATTGCACTCATAAAACACTCAAAATTATTAATGCAAGTTTTCTAAAGCACGGTTATGCTGTTTTAAGGAAAAAAAAAACACTGTTGTGCTCCAAATTTTCTTGTGCAAAAGTTAAAAAATTCATAAGTACAACCAATACAACATTGTTGTACATAAGAAAATGCTTTATAATTTATTGAATGCAGCTATCAAAACAAACAAATGCAAGCTTCATGAAGTACACTAGCGTTGTTCCAAATAGAAAACCGGGTCACACTTCTAAATTCCCGGACACAAGTAAGGAAATCTAAAAATACAATTAATATAACATTGTTGTAAAAATAAAATGCTGCATTAGAAAGTTCTATGTGTTCACATATATAACACAAACTTTTAAATTTATCATTTATGAAGCACTGAGATCAAAATTTATTAAGTGATGCTAAATGCCATAATGCAAAAGAATTCAGGTAGTTAGAAACAAGGAAAAAATATTACAGTAGATGGTGAAACTACTCTCTCATCCTAGCTTTAAATATGATTCATCAGTAATAAAATCGAAGGATCATCGCGAAGAAGGAAATGACACAGACGGATTTTATGGAGGATTTAAACAACCCTATTATAAGGTTGAAATATTTACATGGGAGCATATATGGCCAACAAACATTTTGGAATAGGCCTTACAATCTTTGATGATTCGTTCAATTAATGCTTCTTCTCATACTTTTTAAAATACACAAATCCCTCTATAATACCATTCAACAAGAATGATAACCCCCAAATGAAGCAATCAGGTTACTGATACAGTAAGGGGGTGTTTGGTAGCTCTTTTTAATCATGATTTACCCTACATTAATGTAAATCCCACGAGATTTAAAAAACAGAAAGTTAAATATGAAAGGTAGTTAATTCCTTTTTTTCGGTCATTCGCAACACAATCTAATTTTTTTTAAAAAAATATATTGATAGTCGGATTTAGTGAGTTGTTATGTAACAAATTTAGAGCAGAATTTAACATGGATGTAGACTAAATATTGTAAAACAAACATTTTGGAGAAAATGAAGTCACGAATTTGATAAATCCGGTCTTGCGAATTTCAGCCGTAAATCCTAGATTTATTAAGCATCGTGAATAGATGGATTTATGGGATTTAGGGGATAGAGCTATTGAGATTTATCTGGATATAGATAGAACTTCAATGGATTTGTCGGATTTACATGATTTCATTGCTAATAAGTTTTCATGTTTAAGGAATTTACTAAATCATAATAAGTTAAATCTCATTCGTTGTCATACAACCCCTAGAGAATTTAAGGAAAAAGAGCTCTGATCACATAAGCGGAGCCAAACATCATGAAGTGATTTAACATGACTGCATGAATTCAAGTTTACAAAATTTACTAAATCCTTCAAATATAAGAACTTATTTGGAGAAGCGGTGCCGCTTAGTTTCTCTCTCAGTTACTAGAGCGTTATTTACGTACATCATACACATGCAATTCTGCTTGTGTATGACCTCAAATAACCTCCTAATAACTAAATTATTGGGGGTATTAACTCAATAACATCTCAATAACCTCTCAACAATTCATTAATACATTCCGCGGTTCGACACTAATCTTATTTCCTGTCATTCGAGGGTTTTGTGAGATTATTGAGAGTATTAAGCCCAATAACAACGAGATAACCCTCCAATACCCACTAGAATAACCGTCATAAACACATCATTTTGTGTGACCACGACATACATAAATATTTTTCGATGCATTTCCAAACTCTTTATGAACTGCTCGTAAGGATCTTTTGCCGGTGGTCATTGCTATCTGCTCGTAAGGATCTTTTGCCGGTGGTCATTGCTATCGCAATAGCTCACTGTTATCATGTCACTACAGAGATGTCCAAAACTACACTTAGGAGATAGATACAAGGGTCTTGTGTGATCCGGGGTTAGCGGGGAGCAATAGCGGCAAATGAGCGAGAGACGGAGCTGAGTGCTTCGCTGTTTCAAACGAGCCGTAAATTCGGAATTTTGCAAATCAAGCATCGAACCGCAAAGCCACTGATCTCTATCAAGCTTCCCCTAGCTAGAAAACTAAGCAGGGCAGACGAAGGTCTCCAATGGCGTTCAGCCGTTTCCCCCTCCTTAAACCCACANTATGAATAACACACAATAACACATGAATAACACACAATAACACGGGGGGAATATTCCCCGTGTTACTGCGCCGTTTTTTTTTCTGCGTCGCGCAGGATACGTGGTGTGATTTTATTGACTACGAACGTTCCTCTACGTGCGTAGTACTGATCTAATATTTTTTCCACTACAGAGATGCCCAAAACTATGTGTGATCCGGGGGTAGCGGGTAGCAATAGCGGCAAAGGAGCGAGAGACGGAGCTGAGTGCTTCGCTGTTTCAAAGGAGCCGTCAATTCGGAATTTTGGGTGGCCACCTTCAAATCAAGCATCGAACCGCAAAGCCACTGATCTCTATCGAGCTTCCCCCAGCTAGAAAACTAAGCAGGGCAGACGAAGGTCTCCAATGGCGTTCAGCCGTTTCCCCCTCCTTAAACCCACACTTACTTCAGTATCTACTGCTTCTCTCTTTTCAAGCATCCCTTCGTCATGCCCTTCCTGTACGAGGAGCCAGCACCGAACTTCCACCAGCCGCCGTCTCTGCACCATGTCTTCTAACTTGCCTATTCAGGTTCGTTCTCGCCTTTTTCCTCCTTCGCATTCCAATCACGTCCTCTTACTCGACGCCCTCCTTCATTTATCCCCTCGCTGTGATACAGGGCTCAATTAGTGGAGACCCCCATTCCTCCGCCATAGTCGACGGTCTTCTGGATTACCTAAACGAGTCGTGGACGCAGTTCCACGCCACCGGTGGGCGATGCATCAATTAATTCTTGATTTTGGTTTATTTTTTTGATGTTGGGTCAGTCTATAATGTGCTTTATAGTTTCATTTTGTTCTTTTTGACAGCTGAAGCCAAGAGGCAGTTGATTGNTATGTCTTCTAACTTGCCTATTCAGGTTCGTTCTCGCCCTTTTCCTCCTTCGCATTCCAATCCTGTCCTCTTACTCGACGCCTTCCTTCCATTATCCCCTCGCTGTGATACAGGGCTTAATTAGTGGAGACCACCATTCCTCCGCCATAGTCGACGGCCTTCTGGATTACCTAAACGAGTCGTGGACGCAGTTCCACGCCACCGGTGGGCGATGCATCTATTAATTCTTGATTTTGGTTTATTTTTTTGATGTTAGGTCAGTCTATAATGTGCTTTATAGTTTCATTTTGTTCTTTTTGACAGCTGAAGCCAAGAGGCAGTTGAGTGCTGCGGGGTTCCAGCTTCTGGACGAGAATAGTGACTGGAACCTACAGCCAGGTGGCCGATACTTTTTTACGAGGAATATGTCTTGTTTGATTGCCTTTGCTGTTGGAGGCAAGTGAGTAATGCTTTTTTATTTTTTATTTATTTTATTTTTAATGGCGATGCTTTAGCCTCGTATAAAAGTGTTTTTGTGAATCTGAGGAGGGTGTTATGTGCAAACATTTTCTGTTTACGGAGTTTGCCGAGACATTGAAAACTGAGATTGCTGAAAATGATTGCTATGGCAATGCCTAGAAACTAAGAGCAGCAAGGCTAAGAAGATCTAAGGGGCTGTTTGGTTGCAAGCAGGATTTAACTTGAATAGGATTTAGCAAATCCTATAAATCTGGATTTGTCAAATCCGTCCTACTAGTGGAGTTAGTAAATTCAGATTTACGGGTGAAACAAGAAGAAAGCCGGATTCAACCATCACTGGATTTAACTTGCAGACATTTATATGTTCGGCTGGATTTACGCTAAATCCAGCTTAAATCCTATTAGAAAGGTGCTACCAAATAATCCCTTAAGATTCATTTGTTGCTTACAAATGTTTTGATGTCTAGAGTTGGACATTCAACTGATGAAATTCCGATGAAGTACTCTAGTTTTCTGATGCAACTAGTTTGAAGTTATATAGACTTATTGTATAAAGCTGTTCAAATCATTTATGACGTAGTGAAAAGTCCATTTATTCATATGCCTTATTTATAAATGATTTTACGTGCCTTTATTTTATTTTAACATGAAAGGGACCACTGGTCTCTTAATACATTTTTACAATTAATTACTGAATTAAGTATCTTTCAAATGCTGATCTGAAATATGATTCCATTCTAGCATATTGTAGGAAAGATCCAGCAAAAACTTTTAGGAAGCATTAATGCTACTGTCTGGCTCGAAAAGAAAGACTTCATTTTGATGGAAAGGCTTTTTTTTTTGAAATTTAATCATAAGTATATCAGACACAAAGGGCGCAAGCAGATTCCACAAGTGCCCTCTTTTGAGATAATATCTCCAACTCACAATTTTTTTTATTTAGGGGTCATCTGGGATCACTTTTGATTTTTTATTTTTGTGTCTGATTTTTTTGTTTATATTTTTACTTAAAATGAAACATGTTCGGTATGTTATAACTTGGTTAGTTATTTTTAAAACACTCAAAACAACATACAAGTGTTTTTCAAAGCAAATTAATTTTTTTTAAAGATAAAATATAAGAAGTTATGTTATTAAAATTGGTTTAAATGTAGAAGCTTAGAGAACTGTGAAAATTATCAAACGACCCACAGGGAGTTTAAAAGAGCAATATGTGACGCTAAAAATTCAGCTTTTAATGATCTTTATAATAGATTAGATACTAAGGAGGGTGAAAAATATATGTATAAACTTATCAAACAAAGAGAAAAGAAAAGTAAAGATTTAACTCGAGTAAAGTGTATTAAAGATGAAAATGAGAAAAGAAAAGTAAAGAACTCAAGTTAAGTGTATTAAAGATGAAAATTAAAAAGTGCTTTTATTAGAAAAAAATAGTCAATATAGGTGGGTTAGTTTTTTTGATAAACTTTTTAATGAAGTTTCTGAAAATAAAATCGACCTTAGTAATTTTAATATGATTAATAATAATAAAATGTTTCATTTTTACCGTCGCATTATTAAAAAAGAAATTGAGGAGACTTTAAAGAAAATCAAGGGTGGAAAGTCTGTAGGACCTGATGATATTCCAAATGAAGTATGAAAATGTTTAGGAGATTTGAGAGTTTCTTGGCTTACTAAAGTCTTTAATATTATTTTAAAAACTAAAAAGATGCCTAAGGAGTGGAGGAAGAATATTTTGGTCCTCATTTTTAAGAATAAAGGGGATGCATAAGAGTGTGCAAATTATAGAGGAACTAAGTTGATGTGTCATACTTTAAAATTATGGGAGAGGGTAATTGAACATAGGTTAAGACGTATTACAAAGATTTCTCATAATCAATTTGGATTTATGCCGGGCAAGTCTATTATGGAAGCCATACATTTATTGAGAAGTTTGATGGAGAAGTTCAGAGATAATAAAGAGAATCTACATTTGATTTTTATTGATTTAGAAAAAGCTTACGATAAGGTTCTAAGAGATATCCTTTGGAGAGTTCTTGAGAAGAAAGGTGTTGATATGATTTATATTCAAGTCATTAAAGATATGTATACTAGAGCTGTTACTTTTCGAACTGAAGGAGGATTGACCAAATATTTTTGTATTTCTGTTGGATTACATCAGGGATCAACTTTAAGCCCATATCTTTTTGTTTTAGTTATGGATGGTCTTACTGGACATTTACAGGAGGATGTACCTTGATGCATGTTTTTTGCTGATGATATCCATCTCGTGGATAAGATGAGAGAAAAGGCCCAGGAAAAACTTGAATTATGGAGGTCTACATTGGAGTTTAAAGGCCTTCATTTGAGTAGAACTAAAACTGAATACATGGAATGTAATTTTAGTAGTAGTAGCTCTAGTGAGAGAAGTGTAACTTTGGGTGATCAAATTATTAAAAGGTATGAACGATTTAGATATCTCGGGTCTGTTGTTCAAAGCGATGGTGATATAGATGAGGATGTTAATAGTAGAATTCAAGTTGGTTGGTTGAAGTGGAGGAATGCTTCGGGCCTTTTGTGTGATAGAAAAGTAGCGCTTANTATATAGAGTTTATTTCCATAATTCCAAAAAATTAAAATGGATAAAACTTTAATTATTGCTCTCAGGTCCCATCTTAATACAACAATTCTATAATTAATCATCACATATATCGGAGAACTGCACTTTCTGATGGTGACGTTTTTGAACAACCACAAAAGTGACAAGAAGTAGATAATAGGCTCCAAAGAAGCACACGCCTGTAATATTATCAGTACAAAATGTATTATGAATGTCAATAAGAAAAAAATGACAGAGGAGTCAAAAGGAAGAGCTAAGAAAGTGAATAAAGGAAAACACACCTATCATGCCACCAGGAATAGGTCCACGCCGTGTATCNAGAAAACTTTTAGGAAGCATCGATGCTACTGTCTGGCTTGAAAAAAAAGGCTTCATTTTGATGGAAAGGCTTTCTTTTTCCAAATTTAATCATAAGTATATCAAACACAAAGGGCACAAGCAGATTCCCCAAGTGCCCTCTTTTGAGATAATATCTCCAACTTACAATTTTATTTATTTAGGGGCCATCTGGGATCACTTTTGATTTTTTATTTTTGTGTTTGATTTTTTTGTTTATATGTTTACTTAAAATGAAACATGTTCGGTATGTTATAACTTAGTTATTTTTAAAACACTCAAAACAACATAAGTGTTTTTCAAAGCAAATTAATTTTTTTTTAAAGATAAAATATAAGAAGTTAAGTTATTAAAATTGGTTTAAATATAGAAACTTAGAGAACTGTGAAAATTATCAAACGACCCGCAAAGAGTTTAAAAGAACAATATGTGACACTAAAAATTCAGCTTTTAATGATCTTTATAATAGATTAGATACTAAAGAGGGTGAAAAATATATGCATAAACTAGCCAAACAAAGAGAAAAGAAAAAATAAAGATTTAACTCAAGTTAAGTGTATTAAAGATGAAAATCAAAAAGTGCTTTTATTAGAAAAAAATATTCAACATAGGTGGCTGAGTTATTTTGATAAACTTTTTAATGAAGTTTCTGAAAATAAAATCGACCTTATTGATCTTAATATGGTTAATAATAATAAAATGTTTCATTTTTACCGTCGCATTAGTAAAAAAGAAATTGAAGAGGCTTTAAAGAAACCAATGGTGGAAAGTTTGTAGGGCCTGATGATATTTCAATTGAAGTATGAAAATGTTTAGGAGATTTGAGAGTTTTCTTACTTACTAAAGTCTTTAATATTATTTTAAAAACTAAAAAGATGCCTAAGGAGTGGAGGAAGAGTATTTTGGTCCTCATTTTTAAGAATAAAGGGGATGCACAAGAGTGTGCAAATTATAGAGGAACTAAGTTGATGTGTCATACTTTAAAATTATGGGAGAGGGTAACTGAACATAGGTTAATACGTATTACGAAAATTTCTCATAATCAATTTGGATTTATGCTGGGCAGGTCTACTATGGAAGCCATACATTTATTGAGAAGGTTGATGGAGAAGTTCAAAGATAATAAAGAGAATCTACATTTGATTTTTATTGATTTAGAAAAAGCTTACGATAAGGTTCTAAGAGATATCCTTTGGAGAGTTCTTGAGAAGAAAGGTGTTGATATGATTTATATTCAAGTCATTAAAGATATCTATACTAGAACTGTTACTTTTTGAACTGAAGGCGGATTGACCAAATATTTTCCTATTTTTGTTGGATTACATTAGAGATCGGCTTTAAGCCCATATCTTTTTGTTTTAGTTATGGATGGTCTTACTGGACATTTACAGGAGGATGTACCTTGGTGCATGTTTTTTGCTGATGATATCCATCTTGTGGATAAGACGAGAGAAAAGACCCAGGAAAAACTTGAATTATGGAGGTTTACATTGGAGTCTAAAGGCCGTCATTTGAGTAGAACTAAAACTGAATACATGGAATGTAATTTTAGTAGTTGTAGCTCTAGTGAGAGAAGTGTAACTTTGGGTGATCAAATTATTAAAAGGTATGAACGATTTAGATATCCCAGGTCTGTTGTTTAAAGCGATGGTGATATAGATGAGGATGTTAATAGTAGAATTTAAGTTGGTTGGTTGAAGTGGAGGAATGCTTCGGGCCTTTTGTAGATGTTAATAGTAGAATTCAAGTTGGTTGGTTGAAGTGGAGGAATGCTTCGGGCCTTTTGTGTTGATTCGAAAGTACCGCTAAGACTGAAAGGAAAATTTTATAAGACGGTGGTGAGACCTGCAATGCTCTAAATATAGCGCTTAGACTGAAAGGAAAATTTTATAAGATGCTGGCGAGGCCTGCAATGCTCTATGACGCTGAATGTTGGCCTTTAAAAGAGAAGCATAATACTAAGTTAAGTGTTGCCGAGATGAGAATGATTAGGTGGACGAGTGGCTTTACACTTAGAGACAAAATGCGAAATGAATATATGCGTGATATGGTTGGTGTAGCTCCTGTGATGGACAAAATTAGAGAAAGTCATCTTAGAAGGTTTGGTCACATTAAGCGTCAACCATCTAATGATCTGATTAGGAGAGTAGATGTTTTAGATTCGACTTATGTTAAGAAAGACAGAGGTAGACCTAGGAAGAGAGTAGATGTTTTAGATTCAACTTGTGTTAAGAAAGGCAGAGGTAGACCTAGGAAGACTTGGGAGTAGATGTTTTAGATTCGACTTGTGTTAAGAAAGGCAGAGGTAGACCTAGGAAGACTTGGATTTATTGTATTAAAAATGATCTTAATTTATTAGAACTAAATGCAAATATGACACTAAATAGGACGCAATGGAGAAAAGTAAAAAAAATGATCTTAATTTATTAGAACTGAATGAAAATATGACACTAAATAGGACGCAAGGAGAAAAAGGATTGATGTAGGCGACCTCACGTAGTTGGATTAAGGCTTTGTTGTTGTTTAAAAAATAAAAATAAAAACATGCAAAAATTGCACTAAACAAACATAGTTTTAAAATAAAAAAGAATAAAAAAAAAAACAAAAGTAATCCCAAACAAGCCCTTAGTTATGCAACTGATTGCATTTAGATTAGCATTTCAATGCTTGCCCCTTTCTATTATCTATCTATGCGTCATCTCTTTTCCGTTGAATAGTTCCATTTTCACATTGGAAGCACACACATCACAGTCAAATTGATTATTGTTCAATTTTTCTTTGAGTAGTTCAGAATTATCGTTTAGCTCCTTCTAGAATGTTTGAATGATAACCACTTTTCACTGTCTTCACATGTTAATTTATACTCATTATTCGTAACATAATTTAATGCCTCCTTTGGTATTTACACATGTTTATGGTAATCATCATCACCATCATCGTCATCATGATCAACCATGTGGTAATAGACTGCATGTTTTTGATCATTCTCACATTCTCATCAATAGTTTATCCAAACTATGCAAGTGTAGTCATCTATTCTTTTGAATGGGGATGTATTGTTGTTAATTCTTGTGTCACTAAACTTTCTTTTTTATCTGAAATTCATTTTTGTATATATTTCCCTTCTTATCCACCGTGGTGTTGGCTTCATACTTTCTATGTCTAACCCAATATTCATTTTGCCTTTAGTCTTACCATACCTTAAGATGACCGGAAAAATGCGTTTTTGAATTTCAGTAAAGCCATGAATGTTTTTGCTTATGATCTGGATTCATGTCCCATAAGTGATGTGACTGCTGTANATCCTCTCATTGATGACGTTGTGTGCAACGGACCTCGATAGGGTCAGTCAAATAACCCCTAGAACCTGTCGATCCAACAGATTCCATTCAGTCTCATCCATTCTTTCAGGTCTTTTCCCCAATAACGGAAGATGAAGTTTCTTCCCATAGAGGTAGTCCTCTAACGCATCCTCCAATAACCAAAATCTGCGCCATCGAACTTCTCGATCCTTGAAATCTTCACTTCGTCTGTAGTCATTGGCTCTGATACCAGTTGTTGTGTGATCTTTGAAATTTATAACGATCAACGACGAAGTAAAAATAGCATGAGAAAATTCACACCAAAGACACAAATTTACGTGGTTCGGCACATTGCCTACATCTACGGAGTTGCAGAGGATTTTACTACTTGAGGAATTTACACCACAATGTTTCAATTTACAAGAAACACTTATCTCAACTTCAAGGAATTACAAATTTGATGTATTTTTTCACCGTTGTTCTTTTCTCGACGCCGCCAGTTTCTTTCGCCTCGGGCTTCTCCTACGTAGTGAAGAAGAAGAATGAAACAAGAATAAAAAAAATCTTTTATTCTCTCCGCTTTTGTCTTCTTCTCCTAAGTCTCACGCCAAGCCAGAAGAAAAAGGAGATGGTATTCTCTCAATAAGCCTTCCTCTCTTCTTCGCGTGAGTAGAACAGCCCAAGAAGTCCTTCTCGTTGCCGCCCCCTCTGCTGTAGCGTTTTTCCCGTAAGCTTTACACAGGAACCGAATTGTTGAAGAAGCCTTGAAGTTCGGTTTCCAAAAAAAGCAGAAATTCAATAGCAGAAAAAGGATAATTAATTCTCCTCTTTTGCTTGCATTTATGGTGGTGGGGGCCAACCAAGCAAAAGTCACGCCTCTTCCAAAGAATGGGAGGTGGGAACGGTTGAAAGAGGCGGCAAACATTAAAAAAAATTTGATTTTCTTAAACCGGGCTCCACCTCAACATTTGATATTATCGGGTCCAACATTGAGAGGTTACTACAGACCCATTTAACAAAAATGACCTGACAAGTTAATNTCGGGTCCAACATTGAGAGGTTACTACAGACCCATTTAACAAAAATGACCTGACAAGTTAATTAAACAATATCTAATAAGATTTGAAGGGCCAAATTGCTGTATTTCGGTGGCCTCTTGACACCGAAGTAGTTTAGTCTTTCAAAAGCATTTCTTAAGTTTTTTATTTTTATTTTTTTTTCAAATATTATGATCACATCATTGGCAAAAAAAGGCATTTCGTAAGGTAACTAAACAACATATAAATATATTACAACGATTGGATTGAATTCAAAAGTGGTAAAAAAGGTTATCCTTACATTGTGTTTTTAAACCATTGAAAGCTGACGCAATTTTTAGAATTTTTTTAAGCTTTATTTCAAAGCATTTCCTAAGATTGACAATAAGCTTTCAAGCATTCCGAAAAGCAACATTAGTTACCAATTTTGTGTAACTGAAGTAATAAACCGATATCCTTATTCTCTTCCAATCCACTTCATAGTTTTTCTGATAAGTCCCAAAATCTGAAATCGCATTCTTCTCTTCAAAGCAAAACATCGTCTATCTTCTAAATNTAAAGGCATTTCGTAAGGTAACTAAACAACATATAAATATATTACAACGATTGGATAGAATTCAAAAGTGGTAAAAAAGGTTATCCTTAAATTGTGTTTTTAAACCATTGAAAGCTGACGCAATTTTTAGAATTTTTTTAAGCTTTATTTCAAAGCATTTCCTAAGATTGATAATAAGCTTTCAAGCATTCCGAAAAGCAACATTAGTTACCAATTTTGTGTAACTGAAGTACTAAACCGATATCCTTATTCTCTTCCAATCCACTTCATAGTTTTTTCTGATAAGTCCCAAAATCTGAAATCGCATTCTTCTCTTCAAAGCAAAACATCGTCTATCTTCTAAATTCTAAAATGAATTTCCATTTGGCTTGTAATCTAAAAGTACCAAATCGTAACTGCAAGCCATAGAGGCAAGTGCAAGATGTCGCTGTTCAAATTATTGTAAGAAAGTTTACTTTTCCTTTTTTTTTTCTGTAGAATTTTTAATTGCTAGCTTTTATTATCAATTCATTGCAAAAATTAAGAGTGTATTCCATCATTTTTATAACTTAGTTGTCATTAATTCAAAATAGGTCATCTGCGTTGTGATAATTTTCCACCTGCACTCATTGTGAAGGAGCATTTGTGCTTACTGTGATAAGTTTAGAGGTAATGGAATCCTAAGGTTTGTACTTGTCCAGGCATGGACATAAGCCAAAGGTGAGCTAAACCATATAAAAATTATTGTGTGCTTTGTAATTCATGCATCTTTGCACTATTACATACCTTATTATAGAAGGTTTTAACTTCCCCATAAACTCCAATAAATTTTCAAAATNGAAGGTGAGCTAAACCATATAAAAATTATTGTGTGCTTTGCAATTCATGTATCTTTGCACTATTACATACCTTATTATAGAAGGTTTTAACTTCCCCATAAACTCCAATAAATTTTCAAAATACAAATTCTTCACAATATTGGTGTGCCATAACAATCACTTTCCATCCTCATTTGTATTTATTCAAATTAAGTGTAATCAATTTTTCACTATCTTATCTTCAAAATATTTTATTTCTAGAGCCGTACTCATAGAATTGGTTGTTAGTCCATTGACGAGAGCTCTATTTTAAAATGTGAAATCCCACAAGATTGAGGAATCCCGCGCTTTCACACAACAATATTGCAAGATTCCGCAATTTCCCGTAGTCGCGGGAAGGACTGAACCACAAGTCCGGTCGGTTGGCTATTTCAACAATAATCCTTAGCTTTTTATCAACTTATTTCCAATTTCATTATTTCTACTCATAATTATTTATATGAGGAACTTATTTATGCGAGATTTTATGCTATTATGAGAAAGACTTCAACTTTGTTTTGTGTTTTAGAGATGGAATCTTTAATTTCTACCCTAATGGACTGTTACATAAGTTTCCCTTTCCAAGTGGTGTTTGTAACTTGCGTAGGAACAGGTGGGGAGCCTCCCCAACATCTATACCGCGTCATTTTGATGTTATCTTTGTTTTTTTCAGCCAAGACAGCCACTAAACGAAGCTTATCCTCTTCCAAACGACATCGACCTCATATATTTTTATTCCTTTACTATTCTATAACTATCTTCCCGTAAAATTCACTTCTACGATACCTTCTAAAACCACCAAAATGATATAAAAAATTTCAACAAACAAAAAAATCCCACCATACCTAAGCCATTCCAACCATAATTCCTAGCCTTGAACCAAAATTTTCCAAATCCAACTTGCTTACCTTTAAAAAAAAATTCACCGCGAAACATGCCACCAAAACCCTAAACCACCGACCAACCTTTAATTTGCAATCTTACATTTACCAAAAACTTGATCAGGAGAAAATTACATAGCACCGTCTTGGTGAAATCTGTAAAGAGGTGCAAAAATTTAATTTGAAGGATATCCAATGAGAAATCTTCCGACTGCAACAAAGATTTGTCGCTTTTGAGAGGACAGCCCAAAGGGGTCACTCAGAGCCACAATGGTGACTCACTAGATAAAGGAGAGGAAGTGAACTCTTTCTATTGGGAAGTTTCCAATGACGATTAACCAATGCCATGTCAAGTTGGCATTGAATATTCGAGAGAAGGTTGGACTTTGGAATGAATATTAACTAATCACATTTTGACGATCGCGTGGATCTGGATGAATTGATTGAGTGGATCCAAACAGTAGAAATTCTCTTTGAGAACAATAACATCCCACCAGATAGAATGGTAGAACTAGTTGTAATTAGCTTAACAAAGAGTGCATATTTTTGGTGGAAAATTTGAAGCACCTACGCCAACATGAGGGAAAAAATAAAAGCACTATTTGTTTTAAAATGAAATTGAAAATACAAGGTAAGTACCGACCAAAACATTACAGACGGGACATATTCTTGAGACTTTATTGCTTACAGTAGAAAGATCTCTCAGTAGAGTACACAATTAAAATCGAGCAACTTATGTTGAAATGTTGGCTGGTAGAGCCCAAGGAGAACACCATAGCTCGATATTTGAGAGGATTGAATATTCTCACTCCTACTATTTACATTTCAACAAGTCGTACTTCCTCATTTTCTATCATATTTTCCCCTTCCATAATCTCGGGTGCATCTAGTCGCCTGAATTAAAATAATTAATTGGATTTAACTTAAAATTTCAATTAGTATTATTATTATTAGATTTTTTTGTCATTATCTTATTGGCTCTTTCATCAATATTTTTTTACTTAATCTTAAATCTCATCATTGATATAATCTGTCACAACCTAGCCCGAAACTTAAAATTAATGAAGATAACGACAGGGTGTCGGACAGTGATAATCATGTTTTTTACCATCATTTTTTTAACTAACAATTAATCATCCATGCATAAACAAAAAAACTGCTACAAAAAAGAATATAAATTAAAAGATATAATATTTTTCTTATTTCTAGTTGTCTGTGTCTTCTATAAATATTTCATCTTTTATTACTCTTTACCGGACAATTTTAAAATAATAATATTAATTTAAAACAAAATAAGCTAACAAGTTAATGAATACTCACTCCTAAACTACAATAATACAATAAAAAATAATATACATACTAATTAAAATTTTAATAAATCAATATAGGAGCATGTGACAATCAATATTTATAAATGTGATCAATCAAGATATTTCAAAAGATTTATTACGTTATATTATTTTTTTTATAAAAATTATTTTATGTACAACCATCAAAGAAGCACCACCTAAAATTATATTATTTAAAGTTCATCAATATCAATATCATTTTTTAATTGCATGCATTAGTACTTTTAGCGTTCCCCCATTAGTACCATAAAGGGGCGAGCTCCATCATAGCCAAACATGCACATGCAATCATATTTTAAATTATTTTATTTGCATTCTAATTATCATTGTTATCTTTCTTTTAAAATAAACATTTAAAATAAGTACAATCATGCAAATCTGACATTTATTTCCATATAATCAATTTAAATAATAAGACAAAATAATCATATTTAACTTTTCATACCAAAGTATCTTGACTAATACAATTTTCATGCAAGTAATTTAGAAGAAATAAAGTATTATTACCATAATTTAGAAGTAAAAGTACTCGCATTGCTACAAAAAGTGTAAACACTAATCCTCATTTTTGACATTACAATTGATTCTTCAAGATTTGAAGCACTATAGATGAATACAAATAAGAGTATAAGATGCATTTAATTATCTAAATTATGTCTTATCACTAAACTTCTTATTTGCATTAAATTATCTAACTTTAATATCTAATGCCTACCTTTTTCATATTTGTTAATTTCTAATAATCTTATTTATAATTAATATGAACACAATAACTTTTAATTAATAAATTAAAATATTTAATTTAAAACATTAATCCCAATTCTTACCTCCACGATCTCTATTGTCAATTCCTTCCCATTTCAATCCAAAAATACTTTCTTTTATTCTTTCAGCCATAAATTAACAAAATATTATATTATACTTAATTACAACTTCGATTGCATTAAAAAAAAAATCTAAATTAAATAAGCCCCTAGCTTTACTTACAAGCATCGGCTCGATACTTTCTCTCTAGCATGCACGGCTCCTGCACTTCTTCCTCCTTCACTCGGATCATCGACCAACTCCTTCCTTCTCCACTGATACTTCGCCAACACCAAANGTCACGGACTAACTTTCTTTAAGTCACCCGTGCGGCTTTAGCGCTCTCTCTTAGCACTAAATCAGCCTAACCTTCCCAACTAACAACTCAAAAGTACTCTCTTGAAAGTAGAATAGGAAGAAGAGTTAGAGAAGATAAAAGCTTCACTAATAAAGAGAGATTACAAAGCTTGAAAGCGTGGAACATTCGATGATTTAGAATGAGGAAAGGGACACTTATTTATAGCTTCCTCCATGGCTTTGGCCTTACATATTGCCAATGTGGGACTATTCTCCAAGGGGAGTTTTACAATATTTTATTCTAGCTTCTAGATAGTTCTACACTATACTTATGTACATCCATACTCTAGAATCTTCTAGAGTACTCCATCGTGTCGCAATATTGGCGGGACGTGACAATCGGCTCGATACTTTCTCTCTAGCATGCACGGCTCCCGCACTTCTTCCTCCTTCACTCGGATCATCGACCAACTCCTTCCTTCTCCACTGATACTTCGCCAACACCAAATATGCCCAACTTCGCGAGCCTCGGCATCACCTGCGCATCAGCTCGCATTGTGTTACGCATCTTCTCCCTCTAGCGAGCCTTCCTCAACACTCGAAACCACACACGAGCTGATCACACCTCCATCGCTGCCAACCTTCCTCTTCAGTGTCGCTCGCCCTCCCCTCTTCTCCTCCACGCACGGAGCCCTTGGAGTCGCTTCGCTCCCAAGCCCACGAGTACTTCTTTCTCTGGCTTCAGCCCTCTTCCTCCCTGAAATGTCGCTACGGTTTGTGTTATCTCTTCCTTTCTCTTCTTCCTTCTTCCCTGCTCCAACTCTTTACAACCTCTACAGTCTCCTCCCTTTGTTGTTCGTCTCTTATTAAGAATCTATTAGAGCGATCATTGGCTGGAAACCAGACAATTTTATTTATTTTATTTTATCCTTTTTTTTCACTTATTACAACTTGTTTGTGATATTCAATTCGCTTTTTATCGTTTATGAAAGTTAATATCCTCAATAATCTTATAAAACCCCAGAATGACAAGGAAAAAAGATGAGTGTTGAAACGCGAAATGTATTGATAGTTTATTGAGAAGTTATTGAAATGATACCCAATAACCTCTTAATAACCCACAATAATTAATTTATTGGAAGATTATTCGGGATCAAATGCACCCGGAACTGTGTGTGTATGACGTACGAAATAGCACTCCTTTTAGAGAGTGATGTTTGGTGATATCAAAAAGCTTCCATTTGAGGAGGTGTATGATGGGTGATGAAAGAACATTAATATGAGAAAGAGATTATTACCATAATAAGCATTGACTTTTTAACATTTGGTGAATACCAGAGATGTTAAAATCTACTTCGAAGAAGCTAAAAACTTTGCGAAATTAAATGGTACATTATCTATATTCTTTAAGCCGGTGTATTAGTGCTCCACTCCCATATTGCAAGGGGGTGACAACAAAAATTCAATAACAAAAGTCGCCGAGTAGCTGTCAGCGAAAATTTGATTGAAAAAAATATTAGATATCCTCCTGTAATTATTGCTATAAGTTTAATTAATATCTGTAAAAAAAATCACATTATCAGAGTGAGGCGACAAGCTTTTT
This sequence comes from Phalaenopsis hybrid cultivar, assembly GCA_002079205.1. NCBI lineage: Eukaryota > Viridiplantae > Streptophyta > Magnoliopsida > Asparagales > Orchidaceae > Phalaenopsis > Phalaenopsis hybrid cultivar. The sequence goes on from JXCR01094483.1 coordinate 203,935, forward strand.
GTTCAGTACCAGTATAGACGGCTTCCCAGTAGTCAAGATCTCTGTGCAAGTCATTGCTCCAGCACGGGAGACAACAAGATCAGCTGCCGCATAAGCTAGATCCATAGCCTGCAGAAACCTTGAAATTTGGTAACATGTTAACTTGAGAAATAAAGTATTAATATAAATCCTAAAACGAAGATACGGACTCAGCAAATAGATGGTCTCAGCATGCCCTTAATTTTTTTGGAAGGCAGAAAAATTATTACCTACAGAGCTGTGTTACATCAGGCCTATTTATTAGAGCAGATCATAAAAATTATTGGGAGTTATTGGAAATTTATTATGCCCAATAACCTCCTACTAATCCTCAATAATTTCGGTGTTTTCGCTCCAATAATCTCAATTATTTTATTTTAATATTTTTCAAAATTATTACGAGTTTATTGAGAGTTATTAAGGTATTAACTTTAATAAGGCCACTATAACTCCCTAATAATTAGGGGGCATTGAACAGCTCTAATAACCCTCAATACAGCAGAGGCGGCGGTATATTAGCGGCAGTATATTACTAGAATAACACACGCAGAATAACGTGCGCAGAGAATTATTTCCTATCCTAATAAACAAAATGCAACTTGTAAAACTTAGAACCAGCTAACAAGATGCAAGTTATCAATGGTAAGAATGATAGCATGGAAGACTCACGGGGTCAGAAGCAACCGGCGGTGATTCTTGACCAAGCTCTCCATCTTTTTAAATCCATCCTTCCCGGTTTGCCATATTATGTATCTGTTTTTATGCCTCCAAAGCATGTCATAATACATATTAAGGACAGCCACATTGATGGGAGTCGCTCCCTGTGATCCCCCAAGCACGAGTAACACTTGAACCTTCTCCTCCCCAAGCTTCTCCAAATCAGGGAAGAAATGCGTCGTTGCCGCTGATTTGGACACGTAGTTCCGTAACGAAAGCCTCACAGGATTCCCAAAAACCGAGCATTTCTTGTTGGGGAAATGCTTCAANGTATGATGCACGAAATAGCACTCCTTTTAGAGAGTGATGTTTGGTGATATCAAAAAGCTTTCATTTGATGAGGTGTATGATGGGTGATGAAAGAACTTTAATATGAGAAAGAGATTATTACCATAATAAGCATTGACTTCTTAACATTTGGTGAATATCAGAGATGTTAAAATTTACTTCGAAGAAGCTAAAAACTTTGCCAAATTAAATGGTACATTATCTATATTCTTTAAGCCGGTGTATTAGTGCTCCACTCCCATATTGCAAGGGGGTGACAACAAAAATTCAATAACAAAAGTCGCCGAGTAGCTGTCAGCGAAATTTTGATTGAAAAAAATATTAGATATCCTCGTAACTAATTATTGCTTTAAGTTTAACTAATATCTGTAAAAAAAATCACATTTTCAGAGTGAGGCGACAAGCTTTTTGTTCAGTACCAGTATAGACGGCTTCCCAGTAGTCAAGATCTCTGTGCAAGTCATTGCTCCAGCACGGGAGACAACAAGATCAGCTGCTGCATAAGCTAGATCCATAGCCTGCAGAAACCTTTGGTAACATGTTAACTTGAGAAATAAATTATTAATATAAATCCTAAAACGAAGAGACGGACTGAGCAAATAGATGGTCTCAGCATGTCCTTAATTTTTTTGGAAGGCAGAAAAATTATTACCTACAGAGCATGCAGCTCTAAACTCAGTAATATATCGATGAGTGTGTTACATTAGCCCTATTTATTAGAGCAGAATCATGAAAGTTATTGAGAGTTATTGGAAATTTATTATGTTCAATAACTTTTATGTTTCTGCTCTAATAATCTTAACGGTTTCACTTTAATATTTTTCAGGATTATTACGAGATTGTTGGTTTATCAAGGTATTAATTTTAATAGGACCACCATAACTCCTTAATAATTAGGGGGCATTGAACAGCTCTAATAACTCTCCTATACATCACACGCGGCAGTATATTACTGAATAACACACACCCAGAACAACGTGGGCAGAGGATTATTTCCGATTCTAAATCAATGGTAAGAATGATAGCATGGAAGACTCACGGGGTCAGAAGCAACCGGCGGTGATTCTTGACCAAGCTCTCCATCTTTTTAAATCCATCCTTCCCGGTTTGCCATATTATGTATCTGTTTTTATGCCTCCAAAGCATGTCATAATACATATTAAGGACAGCCACATTGATGGGAGTCGCTCCCTGTGATCCCCCAAGCACGAGTAACACTTGAACCTTCTCCTCCCCAAGCTTCTCCAAATCAGGGAAGAAATGCGTCGTCGCCGCTGCTTTGGACACGTAGTTCCGTAACGAAAGCCTCACAGGGTTCCCAAAAACCGAGCATTTCTTATTGGGGAAATGCTTCAAGCACTCATTGAAAGCAAGAAAGATCTTTGAGNTGCCGCTGATTTGGACACGTAGTTCCGTAACGAAAGCCTCACAGGATTCCCAAAAACCGAGCATTTCTTGTTGGGGAAATGCTTCAAGCACTCATTGAAAGCAAGAAAGATCTTTGAGGCGAACGGAGAAGCGATTTTATTGNGTCAGGGAAGAAATGCGTCGTCGCCGCTGCTTTGGGCACGTAATTCCGTAACGAAAGCCTCACAGGATTCCCAAAAACCGAGCATTTCTTATTGGGGAAATGCTTCAAGCACTCATTGAAAGCAAGAAAGATCTTTGAGGCGAACGGAGAAGCGATTTTATTGGCAATCCCCGGAAAGGCGTTCTGCTCCTGAACCGCGATCTTTGTTCCGGAGAGCACAGCGGCGAGGTAGACTGGTGCTGCGACATATCCGCCTGTACCGATTACAACATCAGGGCGGAAGCGGCGAAGAAATATCCAGGAGGCGGCGATGGCGTGAATCAGGTGGAAAGGGAAGAGAAGATTATGAGGGGAGAGGATGGGCCGAGTGAGGCGGGAGGCTGGGATGTCGACGAAATCAAAGCCGGCGGAAGGGACAATGTTGCTCTCTAAACCTGCAGAGGTTCCGAAGAAAAGGAATTTGGCGTCAGGGCAGAGGGACCGGAGCTCGTCGGCAATGGCAATCGCAGGGTAGATGTGACCTCCAGAGCCCCCGCCTGTGAAGACGAAGCGGATAGTAGAAGAGACGGTGTGGAATGAGGGAGATGAGGGGGCCGAAGCGTCTAGATTGCTGTGGCTAATGGCGCGGCAACAGGAAAGTAGGAAGTTGTGGCTACTTCGGTTAGTGGATGGCGAAAACCAGGGGACTCGATGACTTTGATTTTGCCGGAGGAAGGGGGTNTGATTGCTGTGACTAATGGCGCGGCAACAGGAAAGTAGGAAGTGGTGGCTACTTCGGTTAGTGGATGGCGAAAACCAGGGGACTCGATGACTTTGATTTTGCCGGAGGAAGGGGGTGCATGTTGGTTTTTGGCGAGGGGAGAAAGTGAACAAAAGGGTTTGAACGATCACCATCCGGGAGCCTGCAACAGGAAGACGGGGTAGGGACCCCGGATGTCTCAAAAGCTTGATTTTTGCAGAAGTTGGCCATGAAAAACATGCAAATTCTCAAGGAATGGCATGTTGGTTAAATTCACGTTGCATTAGATGTACTTAATCTTATCGGACGGACGTGTTTTTCATGACTTCATGTAGTCATATTGTGTTTTCTATAATATTTTTGAGTGTTAAAGATTTTTATGGTGGTAGAACTCCAGAGTTTATTGCTGAATTTTGCACAAATATCTCACATAATCACCCAATATAATTTACATAAAAAAACCCAATGATAAAAAAACCAATATGGCCTATTCCCCTTGAAATTTGATGTAAAGAATAAAGATTGTAGTAGAAGAAGAGAAATAAGAATAGAGACACAAGAACATAACTCCTTTTATTAATCTAAGTGATCTTTATTATACGGTCGGACTACAGAGCGACTTATACAAATACATCAATTGCAAATTAGTAAATATTTTGCAGCTTATGTAAGTATACTAATATATATAACTCTCTTTATATAGGGAAGCACTCTAGCTAGGAACCCAAGCAACCACAGAGCATTGAATGCAAAAGGAGAAATTAGGAGAGGACTTCAACCGCAGCAGCAAAGAGAGGTAGGGGAGCATATGAAGCGAGATCCTAGATCATCATAGAGAATATCCTCCTATTAGCTCTTTTCAAGGTGATAATCGAGACTAGAGATCGTCAACTTGCTGGTAAATTACGCGTGATTTGGTCAGTATATCTGTTTGTTGATGATTGGTCATTATATGATGAAGAGTAATATGATTTAGCTTGAGATGATCCCGTATAAAGTGGCAGTCCACTTCCATACGTTTGATTCTACGATGGAAAATATTGTTATGGCCTAATGCTATAGCACGTGTTATCGCTATAAAGTGGCGTTGGCGAAACATTTCTCAAACTAGTTATTAAAGCCAAATTATTTTTATAGTTGTAGTCACTAAGGCTCTATATTCTTCTTCCATAAATGATCGAGCAACAGTAGTCTGCTTTTTCACTAAACAGGAAAATAGATTTAGTCCTATGTAAATACAAAATCCAATTGTTGATTTCTTGTCTCGTTGGTCATTAGCTCAGTTGGAATCTGCATATGCACTTAAAGTGAAATCACTTGTAGTTATAGGATGACCAAAATTAATGGTCCCTTTTAAATATCGAATAAGATGTTCAACCTAGTGAAAATTTGTGATTATGGGATTATGCATATGGTTACTAAGATAGTTAACCGTAAATATGATATCGAGACGTGTAAGAGTTTAATACTGAAGTGAGTTGATGATCTGTCTATATAGATATGGATCCTTCATGAGAATAGNATAGTCATATTGTGTTTTCTATAATATTTTGAGCGTTAAAGATTTTTATGGTGGTAGAACTCCAGAGTTTATTGTCTTAATTTTGCACAAATATCTCACATAATCACCCAATATAATTTACATAAAAAAACCCAATGATAAAAAAAACCCACATGGCCTATTCCCCTTGAAATTTGATGTAAGGAATAAAGATGGTAGTAGAAGAAGATAAATAAGAATAGAGACACAAACATAACTCCTTTTATTAATCTATGTGATCTTTATTATTCGGTCGGACTATAGAGCGATCTATAGAAAGACATCAATGGCAAATTAGTAAATATTCTGCAGCTTATGTAAGAATACTAATATATATAACTCTCTTTATATAGGGAATCACTCTAGCTAGAAACCCAAGCAACTACAGAGCATTGAATACAAAAGGAGAAATTAGGAGAGGATTTCAACCGCAGCAGCAAAGAGAGGTAGGGGAGAACTTGAAGCGAGATCCTAGATCATCATCGAGAATATCCTCCTATTAGCTCTTTTCAAGGTGATAATCGAGACTAGAAATCGTCAACTTGCTGGTAAATTACGTGTGGTTTGGTCAGTATATCTGCTTGTTGATGATTGGTCATTATATGATGAAGAGTAATATGATTTAGCTTGAGATGATCCCGTATAAAGTGACAGTCCACTTCCATACGTTTGATTCTAGGATGGAAAATATTGTTATGGCCTAATGCTATAGCACGTGTTATCAGTATACAGTGGTGTTGGTGAAACATTTCTCGAACTAGTTATTGAAGCCAAATTATTTTTATAATTGTAGTCACTAAGGCTCTATATTCTTCTTCCATAAATGATCGAGCAACAGTAGTCTGCTTTTTCACTATCAGGAAAATAGATTTGGTCCTATGTAAATACAAAATCCAATTGTGAATTTCTTGTCTTGTTGGTCATTAGCCCAATTGGAATCTGCATATGCACTTAAAGAGAAATCACTTGCAGCTATAGGATGACCAAAATTAATGGTCCCTTCTAAATATCGAATAAGACATTCAACCTATTGAAAATTTGTGATTATGGGATTATGCATATGGTTACTAAGATAGTTAACCGTAAATGTGATATCGGGACGTGTAAGAGTTTAATACTGAAGTGAGTTGATGATCTGTCTATATAGATATGGATCCTTCATGAGAATAGAAGATTCAAGAGTTTTATAGGATGTGATGAAAAGATAAGTTAGGATGGGTTTTGCATTTTGCATATTTATTTTGTTCAAAAGATCCTATATATATTATGCTTATATAATGAAATAGCCAATTGGCATAGATTTAATATGTAAGCCAAGAAACTGAGATATAGAGACAAGTTGCTTTAAGTTAAATTGAGTGTGTAATTTTTCAATTAACTTTGTAATTGTATGATTACAGTTGCCTGTGATGAGTATATCATCAACATAAGCCAATAAATAGATGTATGTTTTGTTCTTTCTATAAATCAAAAGAGAATGAGCAGATTTACTCAATATTAAATTTTTTTGGCATAAGAAAGTCCAAAAAGTATAATATTGTTGATGTTGTGCCTACTTTAAGCCAAATATGGTTTTCAAAAGCTTACCAAAATAATGCGGATAAGGTGTACCAGCAAATCCAAACGGTTGCCTCATATAGACCGTATCATCAAGCTTGGCATGCAAAAAGGCATTAAATACATCTAATTGTTGAATAAACCTATTTTTATTAACAATAAGAGCAATAAGTAATCTAATTGTGCTAAATTTTGCCTCCGGACTAAAGGTCTCGTGATATCGATTCCTTGTTATTGGGATTCTTTATTTATAGCTATAGTACCATCTGTATGATATTTGTTTCTGAATATCCACTTACATCCCAAAATATTTTTGTTTTCAAGAGGTGGCACTAGCTCCCATGTACCTTGTTGTTGTTGTGTAAGGAACTCTTGAGAAATAATTTTGCGCCACTAAGGAAGTTTGCCCACTTGATTATAAGTGGTTGGTGCTTCATGAGATTGAAAGATGATGTTGACGGTTAAAAATGTTCTTTTTTTTAATTTCCAGTTTGAACACAAGTTATCATGAAATGTTTTTTGGTTGTAGGGGTGGGTGTGAGTTGCGATAGAGGGGAAGGAACATGCATGATAGGACTTGGAGAAGTAGTCTTGGGTAGACAAAAATAGTCTAAGGAGGAGGATTGGTGTATGGGTGGTGTGGTTATGGAAGAATGGTTAGATGTATTAATGAAGACAGTAGTAGAGGTAGCTGTTGTGTTTAGTTGGGTTGATGAGATGATTGAGGTGGGGATTAGGAGAGATGGTGGGTGATAGCTAGGAAGAGGAGTGATCAAGAGAAGAGGGTGGTTCTTGAGTTATGGTGCCGGGAAAATGTATTCAATAAATTTGAGATGAAAAGAGACTATGAAATTTCTTGCATGAATATTATAACACTCGTAGCCTTTGTGTTGCAAACTTTACTCCACGAAAATACTTTTTGATAACTTGGGTCAGACTTTATGTGGGATATTATGATGTTGTAAAGGAAAGCAGAGGCAACCAAAGGTTTTAAGTGATGATATTTAGTTGCTTGTTGGTATAGAAGTTGAAATGGTGATTTTTGTTGTGTTAATGGAGTGGAGCCTGTTTATCAGATAAGTAGCAATAAGCATAGCTTTTATCCATAGATTTATAGATAATTCAGAGGAATTGAGAAGGGTCCTAGACATTTATATTATATGGCAATGTTTTTTTTTCAGCTATATCATTCAGCTCCGAGATATAAGGACAACTAAATTGGTGTTGAATGCCATTAATTTGAAGGTAAATTTTGAGTTCATTGAAAAATATTTTCCACCATCATTTTTTTAAAATATTTTATGGTAATTTTAAATTAATTTTTTTATCATTTTATGCAAGTAAATAGAGTGTTAAGTGATTTTAGATTTGTGATGTAAAGTTATGCACCAACAATAGCAAGAAAAAACATCTATAAATGTGACATAATATTTGTATCCTTCAATAGAAGGATATGGAAAATGTCCCTAGGTGTTCGAGATAAGGATTTATAATTTGCAATAAGTAGTGGTATTGTAATTGAAAGATAGTTTTTTACTTTTATTTTGATAATAATCAGAACATTGAAAAGTGAAAGAAGAAATATAGAGTTGGGAGTAAGCAAGAGCTATCATAAACAAGAATTTATTGTGTGGATGTCTGAATATTTGATGTGGTGATGTGAAACGTTGTGATGGGGTAGAGCCATTAATCAACTGTTCCGATTAGAAGAGGTTTCTTGGTAATTGAGCCATGAATTTGAAACTTATTAAAAAAATAATGCAGTTATTATCTTTTAAAAACTTGTTGACAGAGAATAAGTTGTGAGATCATTTGGGAACCTTAAACTAGGGAGAGAGTTTCAACTTACCCTTAGGGGTGGCAAAATACCATTACACACATGCATTATTTCTGAACTTTGTATGTTTTCAACAATAACTTATTCTGATCCTTTGTAAGGTTGAGTTGATTGCATCCTCTCCATAGTGGAAGTGAGATGTGTCATGGCACTTGTATCTAATATCCATTATTGATTTTGTGTTGGAATTCGAGTTGTCAAGCCTACTACAGGTGAGTTGGAAGGAGTTTTATAGTGTACATTTTTTATATGCTAGCATTGATTGGCAAAGCTCTCTTTATTTTGCATATCTTACAAATGATTGCAATTCTTGATTTTGTCGAGCTACTGTTTGGTGTGTTCTTGTTGTTAGCTTAATTCTTAATTGGAATTTCTTGCATTATTGTATCCTCCTCTATTCTTGAATGTAAGCAAGGCTATTTGTTGTGTAATTCTTGTTATTTCATAAGCAATATTGCATTCTTAACTATGTAATAGCTCATAGAAATCTTCAAGTGAATGAGGTTGTAAATTTGTTCGAATAGCTATCTTGAACACTAGATAACTTAGAGGCAGAGCATTCAAGGTATAGAGGATAATATCTTTAGTGTCTACTTTGGCCCCTGCTGTAGTAATATTATCTACCGGATTCTTGCCAATAGTTAGTTATTGAGTCATGGTGCTTGATCCTATAATGACATTAAGGAGTTCATTCTTTAATCGAATGACCTAGATGTATTGGATGTCTGAAATCTCTCCAGAGTCTACCAAATCTCAACAGTGGTGCTTAGATGAAGAATATATGTTAAAATTAAGGGAGAAATGGTAGAAAATATTTTTCGTAGCGAGATTTCTATTTGTCAAATTCAATAAAAGGTAATCTTGATTTTCTATTAGTTGGTCTTTGGTATCAGAAACATGCCTAAGCGGCTGAGAAATTTAGTTATCAAGAAAAGGGTCAAAATAGAGTAATTATCTTGAGTTAAACTTGTTCAAGTTATATTATTCATTTAAGACAACAAGAATTTTATTGCAATAGGAATACCTATCTCTCTGAATTTGCTGTAAGAATTTGCAATAAGCTAGCCTTCTTGAGTTGATACTGATGAGCTTGAATCTATCGTGCTTTGGAGCAATAGGCACCGATACCATAAAAGGAAAGCGAAAAGACTGCAGAAGAAGATGAGAAAAAAGAATGGAACATAACAAAAAAGAACATGACTTCTTTTATTAATCCATGTGATTTTTATTACTAGGTCGAACAATCGAGCGACTTATATAAACACACCAATGACAAACTAGTAAATATTGTTAGGGGTAAAATAGTCTCAGCATACATAAGTATAATTATATATATAACTCTCTTTATGTAGTGAAGCAAGCCTAGTCAAGAACCCAAGCAACCATAAAGCATCGAAGACAAAGGAGGAAACCAAGATAAAACTTCGACCGCAGCAGTGAAGGGAGGCATTGGAGAACTCGAAGTGAGATCCTGGATCATCATAGAGAATGTCCTTCAATTAGAAATATGAATCCATTATATAGCTGAGAATTGAAAAAAACTTTGTTAGTCTCTTTAATGAGAAAATACAGTGTTAAAAGAGTGTGGGACGTTGATTTGATATTCTATGAAAATAAGTAAGAACTAGGAAAGTAATGACAATAGTGATGGCAAAGAGACAACGGTAGTCAACAATTATTGTGGAAATCAAATGATGAAGATCCGACAACGACGATGATGATTTTATGTCAATTGTAATAACGATGGTGGCAACCGAATGATAATGGCCAGTCAGTGGAGGCGGGCAAGTGGAATAGTTTGGCGATTTTTGTTTTGGTGAACAAGTATTGGTGGTTAAGTGAACGTGAGAGCGATCAACTGACAACAACTGACTTGTGGCGTTTGTAGGTTGACAATGGATATTTGATCAAAAGCTATAGAATCTTCAAATCTCCAAGCTGTCTCTGATTTCTTCTTCTTTATAATGAAGAACATCTGGCTCTTTATAGGGTTTTAAGAGATGTATTTCAATAAATTTAGCTAAAACTTCAAAGTTTGCAATCTAACAGTCAATATTAATTCCTTTAGTTGTAGGTTATTTTTTCAGCATATAAATACATTAATGCCCTCGAAATTGAATTTTAGCTCATTGGATTTTTCTCATTAATGCACTCGATTTGACTAAAACATGATGAATTTGGAGGTCACTTGACTCTTTAATTAATACTTTGAAGCTCCTAATTAAACTTCAAATACTAGACATGGGCTCATTTGAACTTAGATTTGACTGGTATTAGTGTTATTCGGTTTATCTAGACTAGACGTTCAATCTGACTATAAATTTGTTAGAATTAGAGCTCGGATGATCGTGAATTTGAATATGGAAACTATTTCATTCAAAGTGTATCAAGATTTGTGATTAATTAAGAGAATTTTTGGTAACACGTCAATATCTGTATTTATAAATATTTAACAATTTAATTCTATATTTCATCTGGAGAATTCATCTCGTATTTTTCTATCATGATTACACTTTTTTATGAATATGTAATAACCTAATTACTTAGTTGAATAAATTAATTATCTTTATTCTTTAAATTTAGTTGTATTTCATAGTCAATGGGTAATATGTGTGAAAGCAACAATATGTTTAATAAAATTAAGTAATAATGATATGAAATTTATCAAAATATGATGATAGGCTTTTCTTCAACTATCATCTAATCTTTTAAATTTAGATGGATTATATAATAATTTAGTTATATCACAGATTACTGACTTACCATATAAGTAATGAAATCAATGATACCTGTTATAAAATCAACATTAGTGCAGAATATTTAATGACATATTTTAATTGTGTTGTGTTGTTTCAAAGAAATTACTGGTGTGATTTCCTAAAACTGGAATAAGGTCAAGTTCGGCTTACATAAAAAATGTAAAACACACATTCCTTGCCTGTGATCGCATGTCACGGAGTACTTGCAGAAGTGAAAATTGTAAGGTGCTGGCCAGTTTGTTTTTTTAGCTCTAAAATGGAAAACACTCATTAACCAATTTTTGTTTTGTTTTTCTAAACCTTAGTTATTTTTAACATTTTTCTCATTGTTTTTAAATTATTAAAAGTTTGGTTTAATGAAATAAAATAGGTAAATTTCATTAAGAAAAATTAAGAGGTTGAGATGAACTAAAATTGAGTGCATTGAAAAAGGTGATTCAAGAAATGAACCTAATCAAGTAATCATATTATATGTGAAATATATAGTGTTGATATGTTACAAAAAATATCATTTGATCAAGCACGAAATTTGATTCATCTTGTATGAGATACTTCTGGATTAAATTTAAGATCACCCAAGCTCCAATTTTAACAAATATATAATCGAGTTGAACATTTTGATAAGGGTTAATACAATGGAGTTACCTAATTCGAGTCCAAATCAAACATCTAAAGTATTGTTAGAAACACCTAGATTGTAACTAAGAAATTAAATGGACTTTAAATCCATAAGTGTCCAAAATGTCATAAAGATAGTTGGGGTGACAACAACTTTAGGATCTCCTGGATTTTTTCAAGTTTATTTGGTCTTACTATATTATTGAATTGATTAACTCAAATTGAATTAGCAGTTATATTATTATATTTAAAACTACACTTAGTGTATCCTTATTTCTGTCTTAATTAACACATGAGTAAGAGGTGCCGATCCATTTTTGATCTCACATTAAGAGTTAGCTGAGTGAACACCCCTAGGGGTACACTTTTGGTCATTAGAGAGTTTTATACTCCCCTTAATTGGGCTCGAGCTTGTAGTGTTTTAAAATATTTTATTATCACTTATGTTTTCTCAATTAACTAATCCTCAAATGATATTAGATTGAACTTAATTCACTATCAAGCTCCCAGGGGTAGACTTATAATTTTGAAAAGTTTTATGACATGTGTTTGATCTTTATTGAAAGTTTGTATTATGCTTAACCAATTATATGGCGCAATTTAAATTAGTGAATTAATGATCTAGTAGCTCTTACCCGCCCCCATGGATCATCCAAATTTTCATTTCTTCTAAAATTCAACAATTCAAATAATTACAATTTTATCCCCTTTTCTAGAAAATTATTGTGAATGGGTTATTAACTCATTACCCTTGTGTTTCAATTGTTTCATTGAGTTAATTATCATAAATCTTATCCATATTTCTTCTTACTTGACCCTAAAAATTAATGAAAGTGCCCTCATACCCGTAGTGTTATCCCTCATAACTCTTATGTTTGAATTCAAATGGATTGTGAAACTTCATTGATCCCTTACTAATGGGCTACTTAAGACATCAGAGTGAAATTATATTTTTCTGATTTTTAATAATTGTGAATCTCCAATATATACTTTTGGATTTTTTTTTTAATTTTATAATTTTTTTGATATTTTTTATTTTATATATTTTTATCTCTAAATTTCCTAATTTACCAAATCTATTTAATTTACCATTACCTTTTCCCGGCAATAGCGCCAAAAACCTGATCTCAAGAAAATATAGTTGTGCAAAACTTATAAAGTTGACTCCGCTTTGCAACGTTTTCAAAAACTTGTTGTGGTAATTTATGAATAATAACGTTAAGCTCTTAAAGTTGGGATTTTACGCAAGTATATGTATCTTTATCAACTAATATAAGACTTTCTTTTTAAGTCCCAAATATCTATCCCACGGGAGAAGTTTAAATTTGAAATGATAAATTAACTAGGAAATTTACAAAAATCAAATAAAATTATTGTCACTAATTTCAAAAGTTTAAGATATTATCAAAGCTAACTTATTTACTACTAGCAGAATTTAAAAGCAGGTTTTAAAATTAATAATTACCAAACTATGTTTATGTGATGATTCTAATGTGAAAAAAGAATCTTTCCCACTAAAATGAGTTTTTGGTGAAATGAAATGAGATAAATGATTTACAAATGTATTGTGCCAACTATGAGCAATTTTAATTCTCTGTCATGATTCAGTGTTATAAAAAATCTTTGGCTAATCTTAGGTTTATTCTCTGAATCCGTGGCTAGGCTAGGAAGATACTTGCTCCTACTACAGAGCTCCCACTTCCCTTCCCATGAAGGCTAACTCTCGCTTTAGTTTTTAAACACTAAGATTAGGATTTTTAGTTTGTCACCCTATAAATCTTCTATTCTACTCCCAATAAAGTATATTTTTCTATTTATTTGCACTTAATCCCATGAATGAAATACTCCTTCGTGGACTTAAATGTGATTCTCACTGTTTCCGTTCATTTTTCTCTTTTTTTTATTTTAAAAAGTAGTCGCCAGCTTGTCGATCGTCGTATAATTCCCCCATTCGAATAAATCTCCCTCCCGAACCATATAAATGATTCGAAGAGGAGAGGAATCGAATAAGAAGGGACATTACGACAAATTCACAAACAAGAGAAAAAGTAAAACGTGGAGAGTCTACGTGCGATAAACCTCGCGAAGATAGGTNGCACATGGCGCCCACGGAATAACTTAAATCATCTTGACGGGGATATCTCAATACATCAAAGCACGTCCGGGTCAAAGGGCAGAGGACAAATCGTCGTATCCCAAATGGGCGGCAGCTCATCAGCATCNCTTCTCGTCTCAAAATCGCGACTCTCGGTGGGAGCTTAGGGTTGATTGGTTGTGTTCGTTTTTTAATCTCTACTTCTATCTGTCTTCGATAAAGTGTATCTGTCCTCGGCGAGTCGGCGTTGGATCGACCACTCTTGGTATTCTTGCTTCGGTGCTTGGTTGCGTGATATTCTTGCTTGGTTGCTTGTAAGGCTACNTAAGACTACTGAGTCGTCTTCTTTGAGCATATTTTCTGTAATATTTCATATTATCTTCAGGTTTGCCTCTTAGCTTAAATTTTAAGAAATTTTTTTGGGTTTATTTGAATTTTTTGAGTGAAACCTAGGTTTTGAAGTTTCTAAAATTTCTTTATGAGGCCATGTAGGGATTTTATGAGTTAATTTTTTTTTATTATTTTTTTTTTGCATAAAACGTAGGTATCTTGTGTCATAAAGGCATAGTTTGGATAAGATCCAATGCTTAGTTGGAATCTAGTTGGATAATACAGTTGTGTGCATGAACCGAGAATATACTATTATGGATTAGTTGGCTAAGATGGCTTCTTGTAGCGACGCACTAATTTATGCTTTTCTTATGGCATATGAAATCTTCGATAATGAATATGCCGCAAGTCAAATCTTGTGAATAACACAAAACTCTCTTTCGCTTGTTTGCATCACCTCTGGCTTTAAGGGAGATTTTCCACTCTAATCAAGTGATGTGATTAGATGGATTTGAGGGTGCCTTGGAGTATGAGTTATGTTTTGATTTTTTTGGGAGTTTAAGAAGTAAAGCAAAATGTTTAGAGTTCTATTGTCCTATCTTTCTTTCACACTTCAAATATCTTACAGTCGAATTTGCGTTGTTTTTTAGAATAATGATAGTTATAATCATATGTGTTATGGTACTTCATTATTGATAATATGTAAACTTGTTACTAACAAGTTGTTAGTGAATAAATGATATTTATTTGAGATATTTATTTGATGAGACATGTTCACTCGTAAGAAATGATGCATATATTGACTTGAAAGCTAATTTGTGGCATTGCAAAAATGGTTTAGCAGCTATATGATATATTATTAGTATAAATACATATGTGGAATTATACAATGGTTATATTGTTTACATATGAGCTGTTTTGAGCACTGTTTTGGAGACATTAAAAACATTGTTTTAGGGTTGTTTTGAGCACTGTTTTGGAGACACTAAAAGCATCATTTTAGGGCTGTTTTGTGCACTGTTTAGTAGAAATTAAAAACATCAGTTTAGGGCTGTTTTGAACACTCTTTTGGAGACATTAAAAGCATCATTTTAGGGCTATTTTTAGCACTGTTTTGGAGACATTAAAAACATCATTTTGGGCTTGTTATACTTGCTGTTTGGAGCCTTTAAAGTGCTGTTTTGGCTCTTTATACTTACTGTCTGGAGCCTTGAAAGTGTTGTTTTGGTTTTTTATACTGGCGATGTGGAGCCTTTAAAAGAGCTAATTTTGGGGGAGGATTCTGGGAATATTCTTGTACAAGCAACAGGCTAGATTTAGTGGCTTTTTTATTTTTTATTCCCTGTCTATGTTGCTTTTAACTTGTGGTAGAAGATAAATTGTGTTAGCCACATGACGTTTCAATTGTTCATATTAAACTTGCTATGCTGTTTTACACTGAAGGAACTTGGAGTCGTTTCAATTGTGCAAATTTTAAATTGAGGCTTATCATTTTATTGCAGCAAAAAAAGCTAAAGGCAATAGATCTAGATTAATATACTTTATAGTTGACACCATTCAGTGCTTTTTGACATCATTCAGTGCTTTTTGTATATTACACATCATTGAATATTTTCTTTTTTTGTATAGATATTTACAATGTTAAATGTTGAACATTCTCAATCTGTATAAAATGACGAATAATTGTCACTTGCAACACAAGAAGGAATTGATAGTTCTCAACCTATTAAACAAACTGTTGGAAGCAATATTACTGAAATACAAGGTACGAAAGACAGGAAGAGAAAATCAGCTGTTTGGAAGTATTTTATAGATATTAAATCAAATTCAAAGGGGGTTGAAGTATCATATGTTCAATGCATTTGCTGTGGAGTGAAAATCCTTAAACCAAAGTCAGGTACAACCTCACAACTTCTTAAGTATGTTAAGGAATGTGCTAAGATAAAAACAAAAAATCAACAACAAGTTGACTTATCAGACAAGAGACAAAAATTACTGAACTTCTTGCCTCCCGAAGTTCAGGGTGAATAAGAGATTTCTATTTTCTATGATCCTAAAAATTATGATCAACAACTCATAAGAGAGGTGATTGCAAAAATGATAATTGTACATGAGTACTCATTCATGATAGTTGAACATATTTGGTTCAATATATTGTTAAAAGTGTTGAATCCTAGCTTTCAAAGTGTTTCAAGAAACATAATAAAAAAATGATTGCATGAAAGTTTAAGAATGCGAGAAAGATAAACTTAAATCTCCCCTTAAAGATGTTCACAGGGTCTCATTAACTGTAGATTGTTGGACCCCCAATCAGACTATCAGTTATATGTGCTTGACTGCCCATTACATTGATGAAACATGAAATATAAGGAAGGTGATTATCAAATTTATTGAGTTAGAACATCCACATATCGACACTTACATTTATGATGTTATTTGTGAGTGTTTGTTGGAGTAGAATCTTCAGGATAGAATATCTACAATTACTTTAAATAATGTGAGTAATAATGACGTGACAGCTAGTTCTTTAAAATCGAATTTTCAATCATGCAAAAAACTGCACTTCCGTGGTTTTTTTTTCATGTAAAGATGTTGCGCACAAATCATCAACATAATGATCCAAGATGAGCTAAAAGAAGTTAATGAAATCATCAAAAATATCAGAGTCTGTGAAGTATTTGAGAAAACCCCTACAAGATTGCATAAGTTTGTAGAAGTGACAAAATAATTAAGAGTTGCAATTACAAAATCACTGTCCATTGATGTTTCCACTTGATGAAACTCAACTTTCAACATGTTGAAGTCCGCATTTATTTATCGCAATGTTTTTTATCACAACGCAATTCGAGATGGTAACTACAAATGGTTGCCTGTTGATTCAGAATAGGTTAAATATGAAAAAATCAGAAAATTTCTTTCGGTTTTCAATAATGTTACAAAGATGATCTCCGACACTCTATATCCTACTTTCAATATATTCTTGCCTGCAGTTTTGCATGTTAAGAAGATTTTGATGGAGGAGTAATTCTCAAAAGATGATTACATGAGGAATATGACTATGAGTATGCAAATCAAATTCAATAAATATTGGGGGGAATGTAATCTTCTTATGTCTATTGCAGCAATTTTGAATCCTAGACTAAAACTAAAATTTATTAGCTACACATTCCCGAAAATATACGCACATGATGAGGTTGAGCAAAATTTTAAAACATTTCAAAATGCCTTGTGAGAAATATATGCAGATTATGTTGTTGATTGCAATGTTTCCAATAAGAGATCTTCATCTGTTATTGTTCCTACGAGTTCCTCAAGTCATTTTGACGCAATGTTTGAGTTTCAAGATTATGTTGTAGCTTTTGATTTTGTGGAACCATCGAAACCTGATTTACAAGTATACCTTGAGGAGGATTATTTGTGTGTTCTAATGAAAATTTTGATGTGCTCGATTGGTGGAAGATGAATACATTGAAGTATCCTCAACTTTCAATTATGGCTTGAGATATTCTATCAATACTTATAACAACGGTTGCCTCAGAATCAACTTTTAGTGCAGACGGTTGGGTGTTGGATGATTACAGAATTAGTTTATCCACTAAAACTGTTAATGCATTGATTTGTGCATCTAGTTGGATCTACTCAACAAAATGCAAAGATATTAACGGTAATCAAGTATACCATCTTTTACTTTCTAGTGTATTTTATTTATTCGCAATGGTAGATATTGATTTTTATTTTCTTTTTTTTTTCAGCAAAAGATTCTTGATGAGGAAAAACTTAATATTTAACTTCCAAACATATGAATCCAACTTAGCCAAGTCTAGGCTATACAAGACCTATCATTGGATTTATTGCTAAGAATTTACTTTATTATCGTAGCTCTTGCATTGAATCTCTCGTTCTCTGTAAGCTTGGGTCTTTTGCTTGTAACTATATCATTGCAAACAGAAGACTGTTGATTGAAAGATTTTGTTGATCATGTGGGTGAAAGCAGTAAACTTTTTTGGATGCTTTTATGTAGTTTCATTTCAAATGGATTATTATCCTATTCTTTCATTGTCATTATGTTGAGGTGAATATGTTCTTCAAAATGTAATTATCATTAACCTGAAAAGCTTGTTTAGAATACAAAGTTGAAGATGGGTATTTTGCATAACTTCATTTGCATCATATGAATGATCTTCCATCCCCGTATATAAATAAAGATGAGTAATTAACTGTTAGTTCTATTATTTTGATATGTTTTAGTACAATTAACTAATTTCCTGTGAACAAAATCTTTTATTTCTTCTCCATGCAGTCTTCTGGCTTCTGATTGCTCCTGATAATAATATGAATTATCTACACAGAATAACTTCACTTGCATCATCATGCATGACAAATGGGTATAATTTTTTCTTTTTCTTTTCATGGCAAATGGAAAGGCAATTTGGCCCGTCTTAAAGTATTATTTTACTCCTTCATTACCATAGCAACTCCTATATATAGTTATTTAATCTTGATCTTTTACATTGCCTGAAACTAATTTATTTGGAGTGAGAGGTCTCTTCCGCCATTCAGCCTTCCAAAATCCTGTGTTTAACATTCTTTCGCAGCAGCCAAATTTGAAGGACTGCCACTTATTTGAACCCACAATGAGCTTATCTTCATCAATCCAACATAGTTTTTTCTTTCAATAAATACATAGCCAAATTTGATGGAAGCCAACATAGCCAAATTTGATGGAAGCCAACATAGCCAAATTTGATGGAAGCCATACTGCTATTCTATTGATTTATTTGGAACCTCTTCTATGCAGAATACTTCATTTTTCCTTTAATATAGCCAAAAACTAATGTAATATNTGATAACTTCACCGACAAACGGGTCAATTTTAGCCAATTTCGTGCGCGACGCGATAGCTAATTTTTAATTTTAGCCAACTTCATTTTTCCTTTAATATAGCCAAAAACTAATGTAATATTTCATGTCTTTTAACTGTCTCTCTTTATGTCGGCTCTTCTACAAATTCCCTGCATTTGAAGATATACAATTTGAGAGATAGTGATTGAAATATAATTGTTTTCTTATTTTGAGAGATTTTTTTTTAAGTTTAATATAAAATGAAAATAGTTCTGTACTTCGTGCCTTTGAGGAGGCAGTTGGGTTTTGATAAAATGAAATTAGTTATGTCCTAGTGTAATCTAATGTTCTAATTTACTAGTCTGTGTTGAATTACTGAAGAAATATTTTTCCTATCTCNAAAGTTTAATATAAAATGAAAATAGTTCTGTACTTCGTGCCTTTTAGGAGGCAGTTGGGTTTTGATAAAATGAAATTAGTTCTGTCCTAGTGTAATCTAATGTTCTAATTTACTAGTCTGTGTTGAATTACTGAAGAAATATTTTTTCTATCTCTTTTATTGTTGTTCTGAATCTGTATTATTTTAAACGGAAAAATCAGAGTATATTAGAAGGTTGGGAGTATCTCCTGAGATTTTTGCTTATTCTGTTGAGATGGCTTTCAAATTGAAATTAAATTGTCATTTTTAATTTAAAACACTTGTAGCTGCTTTATGCGAAATCTATTTTAAAATAANCCTATCTCTTTTATTGTTGTTCTGAATTTGTATTATTTTAAACGGAAAAATCAGAGTGTATTAGAAGGTTGGGAGTATCTCCTAAGATTTTTGCTTATTCTGTTGAGATGGCTTTCGAATTGAAATTAAATTGTCATTTTTAATTTAAAACACTTGTAGCTGCTTTATGCGAAATCTATTTTAAAATAAAATCATTTAATTTTTTGCAATATTTTAATTTAAAAGAAAATTCATTTTTTTATTTATATTTCAAAATTTTATATGCCATGGAGTGTGGGTCAATTCCTCATAATAGAGAAGACTTGTCATTGTACATTTAACCATTCAAAACATATAAATAAAATTGAAAATTTTCGAACATTTTGAACATTTCGAACAACTCAAACAATTCAAACGATTCGAACAATTCGAACAAATTGAACCAAACACGAACAATTTCGAACACAAACTATTTCAAACACAACTAATTTCAAACGAACCGAACACGAACACGAGCTCTGTTCGTTCGTGTTCGGTTCGTTTACACCCCTACTTATNTAAATTGAACCGAACACGAACAATTTCGAACACGAACTATTTCAAACACAATTAATTTCAAACGAACCGAACACGAACACGAACACGAGCTCTGTTCGTTTGTGTTCGGTTCGTTTACACCCCTACTTATAGAGGATCAGATTCATAAATTATTATTTGTATTCATTTAGATAGTCTTTAAAGCATAATTTTGAAAANTTATAGAGGATCAAATTCATAAATTATTATTTGTATTCATTTAGATAGTCTTTAAAGCATAATTTTGAAAATAGACCATTCGGTTGNGATAATCAACCCAACTTAATGAAGAATCATTGTCAACAACTATGAGTTGCTTCTTCCAAGTGACTGTTATAGACCTTGGGTGAATATTTGTCTAAGGAGACTAATCTAAATCAACTTTAGCTTACAAAGGGTTTTATGCCCAATCAAATATACAATATTATTCACATTTCAAAGGACAAAAAATCATTGGGGAAAATAAATGACTGTAATTTAATTGTGTCATTTGACTGTAAATTATCANCTGCTTCTTCCCAATGATTCATTTTTTTTGGGCTGTCAACAACTATGAGTTGCTTCTTCCAAGTGACTGTTATAGACCTTGAGTGAATATTTGTCTAAGGAGACTAATCTAAATCAACTTTAGCTTACAGAGGGTTTTATGCCCAATCAAATATACAATATTATTCACATCTCAAAGGACAAAAAATCATTGGGGAAAATAAATGACTGTAATTTAATCGTGTCATTTGACTGTAAATTATCATGTTAACGATCTCAGGTCATAACCATTTTTTTTTGTGGAGCCGGCTGGCTAAGCCACTCAAATAAAGGACATGAGCTATATTTTTACTATCACAAATTTTTTTAAGAGTAAATATAGCAATATACTTGATAAAACCCTAGCTCTATGTGAGCTAAGATCAATCTTAAATTTGTCGCCCCTCGACAAATTTGTGTGGAAGGTGGATGGGTTTTATTTNCGATCTCAAGTCAAAACCTTTTTTTTTTGTGGAGCCGGCTGGCTAAGCCACTCAAATAAAGGACATGAGCTACATTTTTACAATCACAAATTTTTTTAAGAGTAATCAATGTGAGCTAAGATCAATCTTAAATTTGTCGCCCCTCGACAAATTTGTGTGGAAGGTGGATGGGTTTTATTTTTTGTTTAATGATTTCTATTTGATTTTGAATATTTAATGATTTTGGATTTTAAGTTTGAATTTAAAATAAACATATTAAAATTTAAAGGTATTTTTGAAAATATTCTCATTTTGTTGAAGTTCACATTCAACACGACCATCATAAAAGAGTTTTAATATTTTATCTGAGCCTTGTCAATTTTGCCATATTCAGAGAGGACCGCGCTGAAAAATTATTTTAATTGAATTTATTCAGACATATATAAAACTTAATTTTTGAAAATAGACCATTTCGGTAGAAATATTAGATCAATTCAGTTATTATTGGAGAATTACTNGAAAGAGTTTTAATATTTTATCTGAGCCTTGTCAATTTTGCAATATTCAGAGAGGACCGCGCTGAAAGATTATTTTAATTGAATTTATTCAGACATATATGAAACTTAATTTTTGAAAATAGACCATTTCGGTAGAAATATTAGATCAATTCAGTTATTATTGGAGAATTACTTGATTTGAGCCCTGTCAACTTTACATCATGCTCCTAAATTATCAGATTTATGATTGACACATAATTGAATTTAAGCATTTTCAACTCTATTCCGCTTATAGATAGGGCTGTCAAAAAAGCTCGTTGTTCGCGAACAGTTCGTATTCGATTCGCCAGAGTGTTCGTGTTCGATTCGTTCGATAAGCAAANTATTTATGATTGACACATAATTGAATTTAAGCATTTTCAACTCTATTCCCCTTATAGATAGGGCTGTCAAAGAAGCTCGTTGTTCGCGAACAGTTCGTATTCGATTCGCCAGAGTGTTCGTGTTCGATTCGTTCGATAAGCAAACGAGACGAACACAAACAAATTTTTTTGTTCGGTTTGTTAAACGAACCAAACACGAACAGTGATGCGTTCGTTTGTGTTTAAATCGTTATTGTTCGAAATAAAAAAAATTTAAAATAGATATATATAAAAAAATTATGATATTTTAAAAATAATTATATACTCAAAAAATTTGTTATATTTTAAAAATTAAATCTTGTAAATTATAATGTACAACAATTTATTAATAATAATATATTTATATACTACCTAGCAATATAGATATTTTATTTTTATATAATATAAGGTATATAATTCATATAATATATTATATTATTATTTTTATATATTAATATACAAAAAAAATAAAAAAAAGCCTTTTATTACCCTAAGGAGGAAGCCCTAACCCGTGTTCGCCCTTACCCCTCTCGAAAGTACGTCGCTCTTTCTTCTCTCGAAAGCATGTCGCTCTTTCTCCTCTTAGTTTCGGCTGCTCCTTCGCTCTTTCTCCTCTTAGTTTCAGCTGCTCCTCTCAAATCGTGAAAAGCTTCCTCTCGGTGTGACTACGAGAACCCTCNTAACCCATGTTCGCCCTTACCCCTCTCGAAAGTACGCCGCTCTTTCTCCTCTCGAAAGCATGTCGCTCTTTCTCCTCTTAGTTTCGGCTGCTCCTTCACTCTTTCTCTTCTTAGTTTCAGCTGCTCCTCTCAAATCGTGAAAAGCTTCCTCTCGGTGTGACTACGAGAACCCTCATCGTCTCAAAATCACGACTCTCGGTGGGAGCTTAGGGTTGATTGGTTGTGTTCGTTCTCTAATCTCTACTTCTATCTGTCTTCAATAAAGTGAATTTGTCCTCGACGAGTTGGCGTTGGATCGACCACTCTCGGTATTCTTGCTTCGGTGCTTGGTTGCTTGTAAGACTACTGAGTCTTCTTTGAGCATATTTTCTGTAATATTTCATATTATCTTCAGGTTTGCCTCTTAGCTTAAATTTAAAGAAATTTTTTTAGGTTTATTTGAATTTTTTGAGTGAAACCTAGGTTTTGAAGTTTTTTAAATTTCTTTATGAGGCCATGTAGGGATTTTATGAGTTAATTTTGTATTATTATTTTTTTTTGCATAAAACGTAGGTATCTTGTGTCATAAAGGCATAGTTTGGATAAGATCCAATGCTTAGTTGGAAGCTAGTTGGATAATACAGTTGTGTGCATGAACCGGAAATATACTATTATGGATTAGTTGGCTAAGATGGCTTCCTGTAGCGACACACTAATTTATGCTTTTCTTATGGCATATGAAATCTTCGATAATGAATATGCCGCAAGTCAAATCTTGTGAATAACACAAAACTATCTTTCGCTTGTTTGCATCACCTCTGACTTTAAGAGAGATTTTCCACTCTAATCACGTGATGTGATTAGATAGATTTGAGGGTGCCTCGGAGTATGAGTTATGTTTTGATTTTTTTTGGAGTTTAAGAAGTAAAGCAAAATGTTTAGAGTTCTATTGTCCTATCTTTTTTTCACACTTCAAATATCTTACAGTCGAATTTGCGTTGTTTTTGAGAAAAATGATAGTTATAATCATATGTGTTATGGTACTTTATTATTGATAATATGTAAACTTGTTACTAACAAATTTTTAGTGAATAGATGATATTTATTTGATAAGACATGTTCACTCGTAAGAAATGATGCATATATTGACTTGAAAGCTAATTTGTGGCATTGCAGAAATGGTTTAGCAGCTATATGATATATTATTTGTATATTTACATATGTGGAACCATACAATGGTTATATTGTTTACATGAGCTGTTTTGAGCACTGTTTTGGAGACATTAAAAACATTGTTTTAGAGTTATTTTGAGCACTGTTTTGGAGACACTAAAAGCATAATTTTAGGGCTGTTTTGTGCACTGTTTTGCAGAAATTAAAAACATCAGTTTAGGGCTGTTTTGAACACTCTTTTGGAGACATTAAAAGCATCGTTTTAGGGCTATTTTTAGCACTGTTTTGGAGACATTAAAAATATCATTTTGGGCTTGTTATACTTGCTGTTTGGAGCCTTTAAAGTGCTGTTTTGGCTCTTTATACTTACTGTCTGGAGCCTTTAAAGTGTTGTTTTGGTTTTTTAGACTGGCGACGTGGAGCCTTTAAAAGAGCTAATTTTGGGGGAGGATTCTGGGGATATTCTTGTACAAGCAACAGACTAGATTTAGTGGCTTTTTTATTTTTTATTTCCTGTCTATGTTGCTTTAAACTTGTGGTAGAAGATAACTTGTGTTAGCCACATGACGTTTCAATTGTTCACATTAAACTTGCTATGCTGTTTTACACTGAAGGAACTTGGAGTGATTTCTATTGTGCAAATTTTAAATTGAGGCTTATCATTTTATTGCAACAAAAAAAGCTAAAGGCAATAGATCTAGATTAATATACTTTATAGTTGACACCATTCAGTGCTTTTTGACATCATTCAGTGCTTTTTGTATATTACACATCATTGAATATTTTCTTTTTTTGTATAGATATTTACAATGTTAAATGTTGAACATTCTCAATCTGTATCAAATGACGAATAATTGTCACTTGCAACACAAGAAAGAATTGATAGTTCTCAACCTATTAAACAGACTGTTGGAAGCAATATTACTGAAATACAAGGTACGAAAGACAGGAAGAGAAAATCAGCTGTTTGAGAGTATTTTATAGATATTAAATCAAATTCAAAGGGGGTTGAAGTATCATATGTTCAATGCATTTGCTGTGGAGTGAAAATCTTCAAACCAAAGTCAGTTACAACCTCACAACTTCTTAAACATGTTAAGGAATGTGCTAAGATAAAAACAAAAAATCAACAACAAGTTGACTTATCAGACAAGAGACAAAAATTACTGAACTTCTTGCCTCCCGAAGTTCAGAGTGAATAAGAGATTTCTATTTTCTATGATCCTAAAAATTATGATCAATAACTCATAAGAGAGGTGATTGCGAAAATGATAATTGTACATGAGTACTCATTCATGATAGTTGAACATACTTGGTTCAATATATTGTTAAAAATGTTGAATCCTAGCTTTTAAAGTGTTTCAAGAAACATAATAAAAAAATGATTGCATGAAAGTTTAAGAATGCGAGAAAGATAAACTTAAATCTCGCTTTAAAGATGTTCGCAGGGTCTCATTAACTGTAGATTGTTGGACCCCCAATACGACTATCAGTTATATGTGCTTGACTGCCCATTACATTGATGAAACATGAAATATAAGGAAGGTGATTATCAACTTTATTGAGTTAGAGCATCCACATATCGACACTTACATTTATGATATTATTTGTGAGTGTTTGTTGGAGTGGAATCTTCAGGATAGAATATCTACTATTACTTTAGATAATACGAGTAATAATGACGTGACAGCTAGTTCTTTAAAATCGAATTTTCAATCACGCGAAAAACTGCACTTCCATGGTTTTTTTTTCATGTAAAGATGTTGCGCACAGATCATCAACATAATGGTCCAAGATGGGCTAAAAAAAGTTAATGAAATCATCCAAAATACCAGAGAGTCTGTGAAGTATTTGAAAAAACCCCTGCAAGATTGCATAAGTTTGTAGAAGTGACAAAATAATTAGGAGTTGCAATTACAAAGTCACTGTCCATTGATGTTTCCACTAGATGAAACTCAACTTTCAACATGTTGGAGTCCGTATTTATTTATCGCAATGTTTTTTATCACAACGCAATTCGAGATGGTAACTACAAATGGTTGCCTGTTGATTCAGAATAGGTTAAATATGAAAAAATCAGAAAATTTCTTTCGGTTTTCAATAATGTTACAAAGATGATCTCCGACACTCTATATCCTACTTCCAATATATTTGTTGCCTGCAGTTTTGCATGTTAAGAAGATTTTGATGGAGGAGTCATTCTCAAAAGATGATTACATGAGGAATATGACTATGAGTATGCAAATCAAATTCAATAAATATTGGGGGGAATGTAATCTTCTTATGTCTATTGCAGCAATTTTGAATCCTAGACTAAAACTAAAATTTATTAGCTACACATTCCCGAAAATATACGCACATGACGAGGTTGAGCAAAATTTTAAAACAGTTTAAGATGCATTGTGAGAAATATATGCAGATTATGTTGTTGATTGCAATGTTTCCAATGAGGGATCTGTTTCCGTTCATTTTTCTCTTTTTTTTTTATTTTAAAAAGGAGTCGCCAGCTTGTCGATCGTCTTATACTTCCCCCATTCAAATAAATCTCCCTCCCGAACCATATAAATGATTCGAAGAGGAGAGGAATCGAATAAGAAGAGACATACGACAAAGTGACAAACAAGAGAAAAAGTAAAACGTGGAGAGTCTACGTGCGATAAACCTCGCAA
>JXCR01094483.1:233324-243772 GCA_002079205.1 Phalaenopsis hybrid cultivar
TGACTCCGATCCATCAGGACTTGTGCTAAGGCTCACAACAAAAGGGAGACACTCGGCTCTACGGGGGGTGTTGGTTACCGCACAGGAATTCCTAACCTAAAGGCTACCTTTAGGAAATCGACGATCCATCACGTAGGCACGTCATCGCACCGACCCATGCCAGCGTATGCACCCCGTGTGGGCGATCGAACCCACACGCCTAGACACCACTAAACCTAGGGCTAGCTAGGAGTTTAGGGAATCTCACCACCGTGACGGCTGCGGACGCGTTCTCTTTACTTGCTCCAAGCCGTTGACATCCGATCCACGCTCCAGTGTGTCTCGTAAAACGCGCACAGGACAAAAATAGTGCCGATAAAGGCAAGTGATGAAGGGATCAGTGAGGTATGTGAAGTACCAGAAGATAAATAATTTAGCATATAAAAATATGCGACACCAAAAAAAGGTACCTTCGAGAGAGGATCGCTCGACGACGGTGAAAGAGGGAGAGTTTTCCTCATAAAGGAAGAGACGCTTGCACCTTCTCAAACAGCGGCAACGCTCGCTGTCCGGCGACGTCGAAGTGCTCAGGCGAAGTATCCGGCCGCCGGGAATGTAAAATGGCAAGGTTGGCGGGGTGTGCAAGAAAAAGAAGAAAAAGAGGAGGAAGAATAAAGAGAAGAAAAAGAAGAAAAAGAGACAAAAAAAAAAGATGAGTAAGAGGAAGAATAAGAAATGGAAGTAAAAAATAAATAAATAAAATAAAATAAAGTAAAAATCGGAAGAAGGAGAAGAAGAAGAAGAAGAAGAAGAAGAAGAAGAAAATAAATAAAATTAAATTAAAAAAAATCGGAAGAATGAGAAGAAGAAGAAATGGTAGAAAAAGAAGAAATGTTAGGAGAAGAAGAAAAAGAAGAAGAGGAATAGGAAGGCAAAGAAGAAGAATAGGAAGGCAAAGAAGAAGAAAGAGAGGTGCGTCCGGCGACGAGCAACGCCGGCGATGGAGCAGGACCGGCGGTGAGCGGCGCCGGCGACGGAGGAGAGGGATCCGGGAGGTCTCGTGGATCGGGTGGTTTTTTTTTTTGCTTTCGCGGGCGGGATCGCCGGCGGCGTCGNCAGTACCATTTCTCAATTTTCATAGAACACTTGAAACTCACTGCAAAGTGAGAAAATTGTGGAGGGGTGTCCAAGCCCATAAGTTGATCCATGAACGATCAAAACCCAAAACTGACTTCACAATTATAGATCCAATGTCGATCGACAGTCCCCTTTAGATGCAGTAATTCAAAATGACACTTTCTTTAGAAACGGAGGGGTGGTCAAGCCCATAAGTGGATCCATGAACGATCAGACCCAAAACTGACTTCACAATTATTAGACTCAATACCGATTGACAGTCCCATTTGGATGCAGTAATTCAAAATGACACTTTCTTTAGAAACTTTACCGATCTTCATTGTCGGTNTAGTAATTCAAAATGACACTTTCTTTAGAAACTTTACCGATCTTCATTGTCGGTAGCGGTAGCAGTTTCGTAGAAATGAAAAAGTGTCAATATTTCGAAACGGGATTCAGGAGTGTTCCAGAAAAACTAACATACCCGTTTTCTTTTGTTTCCCAGTCGTCAGTTTCGTCCGTTAAATATTGGTAAATCTCATTCATCTGGTTTCTCATTGAGACAAATTTGGAATAGTGGTTGACATAAACATTTTCGATCATGTATAATTCGTTGATCCAAGCATGATTGAAAGTGATCTATCTTCCTCGCACATAAACAACTCCCTGGTTGATTCTATTTAAATTTTCATAAAATTCTTTTACCACAGGAACCACCACGGCGGCGGTAGTGTAGTGACCGACCTTTTTTGTAAATCAACAATTTCAAGAATTTGATGACACTACTAGAATATTTAAATTCCAGCAATGATGCCAAAAACTTGACTTCGACTTTACATGGGTCAGCGCGATGTCGGCTAGGGCTCTCTTTTCGTGATTTTTGAGGAAGGGAGACGAAGCAGTTATCTCTTCTTTTTTTTTGAGAGGGAGCCATTTCTTTTTTATTTTGTTTTGGGAGAGAGAGAATAGAGGAGAAAGGGAGGAGGGAGGAGGGAGAGGAAAGAGGGAGGAGAGTTGCGTAACTGATAAGGAAGAGAGGGATTTAATATATATATATATATAATAATAATATTATTATAATATAATAATAATTATTATTTAATTAACGTCTCCCCGCACCTTTTCGTCGAACACGTTATCGTAGCGAAATGAACTTCTCTCCTAAGTAAAATTGACGTTCTGAACGTACTGGTGTGGTCTGTTTCGTTGTTCGGTGTCGTTTTGACTACTTTTTCAACAATTTGGGTCAAAACGATAATTTGCGCATTTTCACATCGCCCGTGAAATTGTGTTGTAACGAACGCCCTTTTTTAAGTGGAATCGACGTTCCGGACTCACTCGCGTGGTCCGTTTAATCGTTCGAGATCGTTCATACCACTTTTTCAGCAAACGATCCAAAATGATAATCTGTGTATTTTCACCCCGCCCGCGAAGCCGTAGCGAAGTGGACATCTCCCGTAAGTGAATTTGATGTTCCGGACACAATGNGCTTTTTCAACAATTTGGGTTAAAATGATAATTTGCGCATTTTTACCTCACCCGCAAAATTGTGGTGTAACGAACGTCCATCCTAAGTGGAATCGACATTTCGGACTCATTCGCGTGGTCCGTTTCGTCATTTGAGGTCATCTGGATAACTTCACCGACGAACGGGTCAATTTTAGCCAATTTCGTGCGCGATGCGATGGCTAATTTTCGTCGATCGCAGGTGGACTCCCTACACCTACGATATCCAAAAATTGATGCCAACACTCACTCTATTGTAGAACTCATACTCCAATTCCTGGATCATATGTTTCACAATAAATTTTAACAATTTAATTGGCCATATCGAAAAATAAATTAAGAGTAGAGTTGAAAAACCATCACAATTTATTTTAAATTTTAACATTGTCACATCCACATTATCTCTTCATTTCACCATATCTCAGAGTAAGGAGAAAAATAATAAAATCTACTCATAATTTATGAGAAAGATACAACAAAACACAAATTTCATATATAAAAAGAAGTTCATATAAAAATTATTAACAAATAACACTTATCTGAAACTCTTTCTCAAAGCAAATCCTTTGTAGGCTCTCTTATGAAATGTAGGAAGAAGAAATCTCTCACTTATCCTTCTTTCCAACACTTCTTAGAGAAGAATTCACACTTAAACTCACCACAAAAACTCAAAGCTATAAAAACAATAACTAACTAATGGTGTGGAATGATGTGGAATGTAGGTGTGTGAAGAGGAAAATTGAAATGAGTGGAAGAAGTTGAAATGGTGCCAAGGGGGGGGGGTTTCTAATCAAATTTTGGACCTAAATAGAGCTTAGGTTGGTTCTGCAATAGGTGCATCCAAAAACTCTTAAAAAAACATCCAAATTTGTCGAATCTTCTAGAAACAGGGCTTCCACCGACACTGGCACCGTCGACGCCCATCCTTGCGCCAGAGGCCTGTAATTAAATCCCAAGTTTTTGTCAAATGGTGTCATTAGCACAGAACAAATTTTGAACTTCTCCCTTTTTGCTCCAAATTTTACCCTTTTTGCTTTCTTTTTCCTTCAAGTCCTCAAATCAACAACCTGCAATAAAATATAGAAAATATCTTCCATTAAAATGCAATATCAACAAAAATGAGTATAAAATATGGGGCTAAAAATGCATATATTTTTGGTGTATCACATACCCAATAATCCATATTCAATTTATTACAACCCATGTTGGAAAAAACATCCTAACTTCAACTGGAACAACAATCCTAGTAGTGGAAGTCAACAATGGGGTAACACTCAAGTTAACCCATTGAGAAATTAGAATAACAAGGGTGGCGCTAACTTTAGACCCACCTATCCTCTTGGATTTAATCAACAAGTTAAGGAGAAGAAGTCGTCTATGGAAGAACTGATGTTGCAAATGGCTAATCATTTACAAATTCAAAGTGCTCCTATTACAAATATGAAGAATCAACTGGGAAAAATTGCTAACGCACTTAGCAATAGAACTTAGGGAACACTTCCTCGTAATGTAGAGATTAATTCTAAAGGAAAAAAGTAGAGAGGTGGAGCAAGTTAAAGCGGTCAAACTAAGGAGTGGAAATGAATTAAATAGTGAGTTCAAAAAGAAATTGAAGTTGAGAGAGAAGTTGAAGAAATTGAAAGACCTGAAGAGATTAAAGCAGAAACACCTAACTCTCCAACTAAGATTAATTTAGAAAGACCCCCACCACCTTATCCTTAAAGACTTAAACAACAAAAGTTGGATCAACAGTTTTCAAAATTTTTTGCAATATTCAAGAAGCTTATAATTAATATTTCTTTTGCTGAGGCTTTTGAACAGATGTCAAGTTATGCCAAATTTATGAAAGAAGTTTTAAATTAAAAAGAAAGTTTGTAGATCATGAGACTGTTGTACTTATTGAAGAATGTAGTGCAATAATTCAGAAAAAAACTTCCTTAAAAACTCAAGGATCCTGGTAGTTTTACCATACCTTTTGCAATTGGAGAGAAATTTTGGGAAAAGCTTTGTGTGATTTAGGAGCAGGCATTAACCTTATGTCATTTTCTATATTGAAAAGGTTAGGTTATAGGAGATATTTCTCCCAATATTGTAACCCTTCAATTAGCAGATCAATCTATCACTTATCCTAAAGGGGTTATAGAAGATGTACTAGTTAAAGTTGATAAATTTATCTTGTCTACTGATTTTATTACATTAGATATGAAAGATGAGGAAATTCCTATCATTTTAGGTAGACCTTTCCTTGCTACTGGATGAGCAATGATAGATGTGCAAAAAAGAGAATTAACAATGAGAGTGAATAATCAGGAAGTTACATTTAACGTGCTTAAAAAATGAAGTATCCTGATGGAAAATGTTATAGAATGAATATTATTAGTGATATGATTGTTGATCATTTTAAAAATAGACGTAAAGTCATATTGGATCCAAAAGATGAAGTCATTTTAGAAGAATAACAAGATGTAGAGACTGAAGGACATTCTAAAGATGAATAAAATGAGATGATTACTGAGGATTCAAATTATTTTCTGGAAGAATATGAAATTTTAGATACTACTGAAAATAGTATATCTCTGATTCCATCTATTGAAAAAACATCTAAACTTAAGATGAATGTTCTACCTACTTATCTAAAGTATGCATATTTGGGGAACTCATCTGTAGAATAAGAAGAACTTTTATTATAAATATTAAATAATCATAAAAAACAATTGGATGAACATTAACTGATATTAAAGAAGTCAATCCTTCAATCTGTATGCACTGAATTATGATGGAAGATGGCCATAAGTCTAGGGCTGATCCACAAGGAGATTTAATTATATAATGAAAGATGTAGTTAAGAAAGATATTTTAAAGTTGTTGGATGTTGGGATTATTTATCCAATTTTAGATAGTTCTTGGGTTAGTCCTATTTATTGTGTTTCTAACAAAGGAGGAGTGACTGTGGTTGAAAATGAAAGGAATGATTTAATTCCGACAAGGCAAGTTGATGGATGGTGAACTGCATTGATTATAAAAATTAATTGCCGCCACTAGAAAAGACCATTTTACTTTACCTTTTCTAGATCAAATGTTGGATAGACTAGCGAGACACCATTATTTTTTCTTTTTGGATGGATATTCATGATACCACCAAATACTTATTACTTCTGAGGATCAAGAGAAAATAACTTTTACTAGTCCTTATGGAACTTTTACTTTTAGAAGAATGTCATTTAAATTATGTAATGCCCCTACAACTTTTCAAAGATGTATGATGTCAAATTTTTCTGATTTAATTGAGAAAGGAATTAAATTTTTTTTAGATGATTTCTCAGTCTTTGGGACTTCATTTAATTCATGTTTAGATCATTTAGTGAGAGTTCTGAAGTGCTATGAAGAAATAAACTTTGTTCTCAACTGGAAAAAATGTCAATTTATGGTTGTAGGAGGAATAATGTTAGGGCATAAAATTTCTGAAAATGGCATGGAAGATGACCCAAAAAAAATTGAAGTTATTGTTGAATTGCCACCACCTATTAATGTAAAAGGAATAAGAAGTTTGTTGGTTTCTACAGACATTATATTAAATAGTTTTCAAAATTTTCCAAGCCTTTATGCCAACTTTTAGAAGAAGATGTCAACTTTGATTTTGATGAAGAGTGCCTAAATGCCTTTCATTTATTGGAAGAGATATTAATCACTGTACCTATTATTGTTTCACCTGATTTGACAAAACTTTTTGAATTAATGTGTGATTCTATTGATTATGTTATAGGGGTTGTTTAGGACAGAGATATGACAAAGTGTTCAAGGTGATATACTATGCTAGTAAAACCCTTAATGAAGCTCAAATTAATTACACCGCCACTGAAAAGGAATTATTAGCTATAATGTTTGCTTTTGAAAAATTCATATCTTATCTAATTGGAACTAAATGTGTTATGCATGCTGATCATTATGCTATTAAGTATTTAATGATGAAGAAGGATGCAAAACCACGATTAATTATATGGGTCCTTCTAATGCAAGAAATTGATTTTAAAGTTGTGGATAGGAATGGTAGTGATAATCAAATAGTTGATCATCTGTCAAGGCTTGAACATGAAAATGAGAAAGATTTAAATGATGAAATTAATGAGAATTTTACTGATGAACAATTATATGGGATTAATGAATGATAAATTGTGTGATATGTTGATATAGTGAACGACTTGGTTAATAATATTTTACCCTACATATTAGATAGCCATCAAATTAAGAAGTTCATTTATGATTCAAAATCTTACTTATGGGATGACCCTTATTTATATAAATAATGCAAGGGCTTAATTATTCAAAGATGTGTACCATTAGAAGAAACTCAATAAATTATTCAAAAATGTCATAAATTAGATTTTTGTGGACATTTTGGAGTGGATAAAACTGCATTTAAGATTTTACAATCTGGATTTATTGGCCTACTTTATTTAAAGATGTTAATAATTTTATAAAAACATGTAATCAAAGTCAGAGAGTAGGCAATATTTTTAGAAGAGATGAAATGCCCCTAAATTTTACTCTTAAGGTTGAAATCTTTGATGTTTAAGGATTAGATTTGATGGGACCATTTGTACCAACTTTTGGAAAAAAATTATATTTTAATAGCCATGGATTATGTTTCTAAGTGAATTGAAGCAGTTGCTTTACACCGCTGTGATGTTAAAAGTATAGTAAAATTTTTAAGCAAGAATATTTTCACAAGATTTGGATTGCTACTTGTTATCATTACAGATGGGGGAAGTCATTTAAGAAATAGAATGATAGAAACATTAGCACAAAATTTTGAGGTTAAACATTAAATTTTCATAGTTTATCATCCTCAAACCAGTGGTTTAGCAAAAGTATCCAATCAAGAAATCAAAAGAATATTAAAAAAAAGAGTAAATCCTAAAAGGACTGATTGGTCTGCTAGACTTGATAATGCATTATGGGCCTAAAAGACTGCTTATAAAACACCTATAGGAATGACACCATATAGACTCATATACAAAAAAACATATCACTTATTAGTTGAGTTAGAACATAAAGCCTACTGAGCAATTAAAGAGTTTAATTATAATTTGAAAGATGCTGGGGATAAGTGATTGCTGCAATTAAGTGAGCTTGATGAATTGAGAAATGAAGCTTATGAGAATGTTAAAATTTATAAAGATAAAACAAAATTTAGGCATAATCAAAAAAATTTGAAAAAGAAATTTGAGGCTGGGCAGAAGTACTACTTTATAATTTAAGATTCAAATTATTTCCAGAAAAACTTAAATTCGGGTGGTCAAGACCATTTATTGTGGTAAAAGTATATCCATTTGGAGCAGTTGATATTGAAGATATAAAAATTAGGAGAGTGAATAAGGTAAATGGACACAGTTTAAAAGCTTACATGAGTGAAGAGGGTCTTTCATTTAAGGAGATCCTAATGTGTGGTCAGACCTAAGTAAAACAATGGTTATGTTGAGCTGACAACATTAAACAAAGCGCTTTGTGGGAGGAAACCCATAGTTATCGGTGTAATTTGGATTTGAATTATTGTTGTAATAAGTTCTATGTAATGATTGTGAGTCTTTTATGATTTTATTGGCACAGAACATTATTATATTAATGGATTTGAAGAGTGGAAGAAAGAAATTTGAAAATTAAGAATGTTGGTTTGGTGCTAGAGCACCAGATCTAACGTTATAGCACCACAATTTGAATAATTCTTAAAAACTGTAAAAAATTCAGTTTCTCTTCTTCTTCCTCTTTATAAAACCGTTTAGGATGGGAATTGAAGTATCCTCGTAGCATTCTTAAGTATTCTAAAGATATTTGAGAGTGGAAATTTATTTAAGAAATCATGGAGAGCAATGTCAATGGGAGATTTGAAGAAAAGAAGTTGGTGCATAAGGATGCTCAAGCATATTTCAATGGATATCTCATAGTAAGTTTGGAGTGCCTCATGGAGAAACTTGAGAAGATTGAAAGTGAGATTTCTCTTCTACATTCAAAGGTTTAAAAGTTTCCCCACCATTACGAGCATATGGATTAGCAGTTGAAACTACAATTCAATAGTTTGACATTCTTCCAAGATAGCCAAGTGACTATGTATAACAACAACAAGTGGATCAACGATAAGTATACTAAGGAATTTCCTTGGGCTCCTTTCTATCATTAGTATGATCGAAATTGTTTAGTGAGTGGAATGGAGAATATCACCACTGATCAGGAGCGGTCCCAAAGGTTGTTTTAATATAGTTATTTCTATTTTATGCCATGTAATTTCTTGTGGTGTGCCTACAATATTTATTTCAAGACTTAGTATGATTTGTATTGTCTTTGTGGTATGAACATCTAAGTGATGTATTTGTGTTAGTGTTGTATTGAACTTGCTATTAATATAAGAAAATGTTCTGTTGTATTGTGAAAATGTGGCCTTATGTATTCAAATTAGAATTTGTGAATTTGAAATTTTGGATTGGCGACGAACTCAATAAGTAAAGAATTGGTCGTTAAAATTTGAAAAATAGCCTTTCTGCATCCTATATTTTTTATTTCCTTTTCAAATCTAAAAAAAAAATTAATTTTGGATGGGTATTAATGGCGCTATAACACCACATTTGGGCGTCATAGCGTAATTCATCAGGCTAAGCATGACACTATAGCGCTGAACTAACCCATGAGTCCTTTTAAGTGCCTGGACCCATGTATTTTGCCATTTTTAACCTTGGTCCATCTCCCTCCTCCATTTTTCGCATTTTACTCGCTTAGGGCTTCAATTTGTTCTTGATTGGCTTGGAGATAGGCTTCCAATTTCTTCATTTCTAAATAAGGTCTTCACCCTAACATTGAAAAAATTATGATTTGATATTGTATTTCACCCACATTGTGGATTAGGCTGAAAATTGAAGATTTGATGAAAACAGTGTGAAATCCATGGTTAATAGTCTTGAAGGCGGGTTAGGTAAGGAAGATATTAGCTCTCACTCTAGATTTACCTCTTCTCCCTCCACATGGGGGCTAACATCTCTTATCAAAATCTAAAACTATAAATCAAATTGGAGGCTTTAGCCTGTCACTCTAAAGTTCTCTAATTCTGCACCCTTCAAAGTTTATTTCTCTATTTATTTGCACTCAACCCCATGAACTACATTGTCATCCATGAAATCAAATGTGATTCTTACCACTTTTTTACTAAGACAAATCCGTCTCGATCTTAAATATTCTCACAACAGGTATTAACATCTTAATTGGCCAAATCAAGAAGTAAATGAAGTACAAGGTTTAAAATCATCACAACTTCTTCCAACATTAAAGTTAATACCTCTGTCGGCACTATTTTTGATGTGGGGTTTGCCCGTAAGAAGCTGTCGGTCATCGAAATTGTAATCTCGTTACCCGCTTCGGAAGGACGTTTNAAACTACAATAATAGGTTCGGAGGCCATAAAGTCATAACCTATAGCATAGGTTCAGAGGCCGTAAAGGCATAACCTAAAATGGTGGTTCAGAGGCCATAAAGGCATGACCTAATGGATCCCAGCCAGGCCAGATAAACTGGACATGGTATGACTAAGGAAAAGTTTGTCTGACCATATTCGAAACGGCACATCGATATGTCTGACCACATTCGAAACAACATAATCGATGGAAACCCCGTACCTGACCTCATTCGAAACAGTAGGAGAGAATGCTCAATCATCTCGTGTGACCAAGCCTCCTGTTATGTTTCCCCTGAAAGAGACCCCGATTGCGAGTCTAACTGATCTCCTTGAGA
Source organism: Phalaenopsis hybrid cultivar (assembly GCA_002079205.1). Taxonomy (NCBI): domain Eukaryota; kingdom Viridiplantae; phylum Streptophyta; class Magnoliopsida; order Asparagales; family Orchidaceae; genus Phalaenopsis; species Phalaenopsis hybrid cultivar. The sequence goes on from JXCR01094483.1 coordinate 243,698, forward strand.
CGAAACACCCATCACATTAATCAGGTGGCTATAAAGCACAATATATCCTGATCAGAGGTGGTGATCGAACCAGTG
>JXCR01094483.1:252134-265965 GCA_002079205.1 Phalaenopsis hybrid cultivar
TATATATATATATATATATATATGTAAAAATCAAAATTATTTAATTATGAAGTTACTTCATATGCAATAAATATTACAACTATTCTTCTTAACGTTTATTTCTCTTCCATCTGTCATAGTGTCATATATATGCAAAACATTTTCTTGCCATACTTAGCTTGCCATAACTTCTTCTCATAATACCTAATTAAATATCTGCCCTTTAAATCACTGTAATTAAACTCTAAACATTCATTTTTATAATAAGTCCAACAAATTTAGTACAATTACAGTTGTGGGGGGACATTATTATATCTTTAAATTGCATGATAATTAATTATTGCTTCCATACAATATCTCACTTTTAATAACTTTGCAAAATTAATGCTACTCTTTCTTATAATCTATCATGATTGTGAAGTGTTTTGCCATCCTATACATATATATAATCATTGCATCAATTTTAATGGAATGTAATTATGCCTTTTAAAAAATTAATAGATAATTAAATATCATGATTATAAAGTAATAATATATATGAAAGTTANCCTTTCTTATAATCTATCATGATTGTGAAGTGTTTTGTCATCCTATATATATATAATCATTGCATCAATTTTAATGGAATGCAATTATGCCTTTTAAAAAATTAATAGATAATTAAATATCATGATTATAAAGTAATAATATATATGAAATTTATGTTTCTAAATTTTCTATTCAAAATTTTCTAAATTTATGTTATAAATTTTTGTATTTACACATTTAAGCTAATAGGAACAATGGAGACGACGACTTTTCTAACATGCATCATATAAGAACTTGCATAATCTTTTCCTAACATATAATATAGTATTAGGACATCATTTATAAAGCAAACATGATTAATGAAAAATTTTTAATTGATATTGTTCGATTGATCAAGTATATTATTTTATGTCGGCTCACTTGAGTTCACATTATCTTGCATTAAAAATATAATTTAAAGNGTTATGTTTCTAAATTCTCTATTCAAAATTTTCTAAATTTATGTTATAAATTTTTGTATTTATGCATTTAAGCTATAATGATAATAATAATAGGAACAATGGAGACGACGGCTTTTCTAACATGCATCATATAAGAACTTGCATAATCTTTTCATAACATATACTATAGTATTAGGACATCATTTATAAAGCAAACATGATTAATGGAAAATTTGCAATCGATCTTGTTCGGTTGATCAAGTATATTATTTTATGTCGGCTCACTTGAGTTCACATTATCTTGCATTAAAAATATAATTTAAAGATTTAAATTGTCAAAATATTTGAGTGATGAGCATATGTTTACCTCGGTTACTCGATCTTCAGGTTCGAGTCGTTAGTCACAACGCATCAATTCTAGTAATAATTTGTCACTCTTAATGTGCATGTGGCCAGCCTGAAGATTTTAAAGCAAAGGNTCTCGGTTGGTCGATCTTCAGATTCGAGTCGTTAGTCATGACGCATCAATTCTAGTAATAATTTGTCACTCTTAATGTGCATGTGGCCAGCCTGAAGATTTTAAAGCAAAGGAGGTGTTAGTTGAGATTGTACTCTAGCAGGGTTATAAGTCCATGAGAGTTGGGTTGGGACTCATTCCTTTATATGAATGCACATTCAACGTGCCTCTTATGTGCTTCTATGTCAAGTGTTTCTGTTCTCGGCCACTCTTAAAAGATAAGCTCACACCTGGTTCAACTCTCTTCTAGAGTGCACTCTAGACATCTTTAGCGAGCTTTCCAAAGTATTCGTGAAGCAATTCATGACAAACCAACAGATCATCAACAATTCATCCAATCTCTCAAGAATTTGCCAAAGTGAAGGAGAGTCGCTCAAGGACTACTTCCGCAGGATTTCCGCTGAAGCCCGTCAAATTTCAAGTGGATCCAGAGTTACTGAGAGGAGTCAATCTTGGGGTTCCTTCTACTCATCATTGATGCACGAGAGAGTTCGTTCTTATGCTAACCTTGTCCGCCGTGTTGAGCCCAAATCACCGCGGACGAGGCTATCAGGGCACATAAGGAGCGGTTCGAGCAATTTAAGGGAAAGCACAAAAGTAACACCAGAGACAATAATCAATCTTCACATGGAAAAAAGTTTAAATAGTAGAGAAATCATGACCTCCCTCCCCAACCTGTGGGTCAAAAAAGTGAGCATTAACCTAAGAAAGAATATACACCACTTAAGATGTCACTTGTTGATGTTGTGATGACCATCAAACATGAGGAAACTATTTAGTGGTCTCACCTCCTAAAACCTACCTCGCGTAATTAAGAACAATAATGTCATTTTCATTGAATTCATGGCCACACCACTGAGGCATGTAAACAACTCAAAGAAGAGATTGAAAGGCTGATCTTGTAGGGATATCTCAGTTGATTTGTATAAAACAAACCAGCTGATACTGATAATGCTACCACTTTGGGGAAACATACACAAAAGCAAAATAAGGGGGTCACCTAATCGTGGGCAAAATTCTAACAATTGTAGGAAACTCATTGCTGACCAATCAAGTCTTTATCATTGCACCGTGTGAACCAGTGTAGTAGAAATTGTGCCTCGAGCCTATTAATTTTGATGATTCTGATTTGGGTGGAGTTCGAATTCCCCATCAAGACCCTCTCATCATTAGAACTTGAATTGACAAAGCTTGTTACAATGTAAGGAGGATCTTGATCAATAATGGGAGCTCTATCGATGACTTGTTCTACTCCACTTTCCTCAGATTAGAACTAACAAGGGAATGACTTCAACCTGCATCAAGATCATTATACGGTTTTTATAATCGATAGGTAAGAGTTGAGGGAGCAATAAATATCCCCGTTGTCATAGGAGGTTTTCCTTGAAAGACAACCCACTTAATTGAGTTCACCGTCTTCAAGTCAGAATCAACACACAATTTCATCTTCGAGAGACCCCTGCAATCCATCTTTGGCATCGTGACTTCTGTATCACATCTAAAGCATAAGTTTCTAACTCTAGCAGGGTCAACATCGTGTGAGGAGATCAGCAGATAACACAATCATGCTACCTTAGGAAAGCCCAGCCATGCTCGTAAGTGACACTTAGCATTGAGAACTTTAATCTTTGAGATGAAGATGTATCTTAACGGGCTTCTCCCATAGAAGACTTTGTCCACATCCTACTCTCCGATGAGTACCCCTTGAGAACATTGTAGTTTGGTTCCCTACTCTCCGAAGAGCAAAGGTCAAAATATGTAGATCTTCTTCAAGGGAATCAATACATTTTTACATGGACCTCAGCCGACTGGAGTTGACCCTGGAATCATTATGCACTCTTTAAAGGTAGATCCAATCTTTAATTTTGTCATCCTGAAGAAACGCAACTCTCCCTAGATTATTTACAAGCTATCAAACAAAAAGTTAACAAGATTTTGGAAGCAAAGTTCATACAGGAAGTGCACTACCTCGCATAGCTGGCCAATGTTGTCTTGGTCAAGAAAGCTAGTGGTGCATGGAGAATGTGCATCGATTATACCGACCTCGAAAAAGCTTTTTCGAAAGATAACTTTCCCCTCCCACATATAGATCAACCCATGTCCAGACACCAGATGCTCAACTTTGTAGATGCATACTCAGAGTACAATCAAATAAAAATAAACCCGATACATTAGGAAGCCAAACAAAAAAGGCTTTATAATGCTACTAGTTTATGTCATTCAAAATGAAAATGCTAGTGCAACTTATAAATATATCAATTTAAAAACCTTCTCGGGCATACAATGGAGGTTTATGTTGATGATTTGTTAGTAAAAAACATAGAAACATCCCAACACATTTCTCATGTAGAGGAGTGTTTCTAACTTCTTTGTCTAAATGTGCTTTTGGAGTCAAATTAGGGAAGTTTCTGGGATTCATGGTTACTCATCGTGGAATTGAGGCAAGCAAAAAAAAAATCAAGGTGTTGAGAGTCATGGTACCTCTAAGGAACATAAAGGAGGTGCAATGCTTGATTGATCGTATAACCGCTCTATCCCACTTCTTATCTCGTTTTGCGATAAGTATCTGTTGTTCTTCAAAATACTTAATGGTCTCCAGAACATCAATTTTCAATGGACAAATAACTGTCATATCTCTTTCGATCAACTAAAGACATATATGGCTTCATCGCTCCTCCCTCAAGGCATATCTTGCTTTTTCAAGATATTTGACAATTTCACCTCGCGAGATAAGCTCTCTCCTAGTCAGGGTAGAAAGCTCAATTGAAAAGTTAGTTTACTATATCAGTAAGACTCTCTCTGATACAGAAACTCAACATCGATTATGAATAAGGTTGTGCTGACCCTAGTTTTATTAGAAGGAGACACCGTCCTGACTTCCAGGCCCACATTATTAGCGTCTACACATAACTCACTTTGAAGGTTATCCTGCAAAAACCAGAAACACCAGGAAGATTAGTTAAATGATCAGTAGAATTGCGAGAATTTGACATTTTTAATCTACCACAACCAAACATCAAATTACAAGTGTTGGTCGATGTTGACCTCAATCTTGTGAAGACCTCTTCTCTCTCTATTAAAACCAGGATTTAGCCTTAGCATTTCCAAGTGACCTTTTTAGATGACTAGAGATCGAACTCACCCACATAGAACTTCTAACCAATCCAATACTCACTTAGGGTTCCCTGAGTTTAAGCCTAAATCCTCAACCCTTGGCTGAGATGATTGAAAGTCTAGTTCAGTGGAAACCCAAGTTGACTTCCAATAGGTGGAAGATGCCCAAGGTTACCCATAGAGCTCAAAATCCTAGGTATTCCTCGAATGACCCATTGAATACCCTTGAGATTCTCATTGACCTTGGAAAAGCCCATCAGAGAGGAGGCAAGGCCTAAATGGGAGGTTCTTACCGCATTTCCTAAATGGCCCTGGAAATCACATGACACTAAAATTCAAAGCAAAATGGAAGATTGATTCACCAAAGTCATTCTTTGGTCTCACCTAATGCTTTCCCAACACTAATTAACCCTAAAATTGACATAAACCTAAACACATCAACAAATCAACTCTAAGAAATTGAAATCACCAAGGGTCACCAAAAGTCAATTGGGTCCAAGTTGTCTTGAGTCAATTATTGAAAATTTGAGCCCATCAAAACAAAACTTAGCTTGATTCAAGGGGTTAAGTCTAAACCACTTAGTAATCAAAATTCGTAAAACCAAATCAAGGTAAACGCCATTACAACAAAAGCAACGTAGGGAAACCATTGTGAAATAGTAAAATAAGCATGAGTACACCTGGCGTCATCCCTCAAACAACAAAATATGTACTCAACTATCATAAATGTAAACACATAAGGAATTGTGTTGGGCTTCCTAACAAAAAAAGAGCACCTAAAACCATCAAATAACCTAACCTTGTAATAGGAAGCCAGGAAAGCAAGTTAACAAATGCTCAACCCTCCAATATCTCTTCTCAATGTTTTCTCTCAAATATTAAAAATTAGGATGAAATCTCAATCCATGTTTAACCAAATAAATAGCACCAAAAGCGTGTTTATATATTACTTCAAACAATTGTCAAATTCACATTCTCATATCACAAATCACTGTAGGAAGAAGGAAGCAAATATGGCCAAACCAATACTTATTTGATTAGTATGTAATCATTCCTAAAAGCAAAACCAACTTAAGAATCGACAAACTGTATGCATCAACCAAAGTTTGCAAACCTATCAAACAAATCACAAAGCATAACTTGTTTTTCATGTGAAAATGGGTTTTAGCCACTGGGAAAAGAGAAAAAAATTCAAGTCTCCATTGCTTTACATGTAAAAATCTCAAAAAAAAAAATCACTATGTGCAAACCATACAACTCATAGAACAAATCCACGAAGAAGAGATGAGGGGGAGAGGATACCGAAGAAAGGAGGAAGCAAATGCTGGCATAAAGCCCTATCCAATTGTGTCGCCAAGCAAAGCGAATGTAAGGAGAAGAAGCCCTAGAGAGATCGCTTACGGGGTGAAGGGAAGCCGGAGGGAGGGCACAAAAAGAAAAGTCATCAAATAACCCAAAATAATCCATGATCCAATCAAGGCGTCACTTTGCGGGCACGTTTTCATAAACCGCACCCACACCGCATCAAACAAACAATTCAAATGACTGCTGCCACACCACAGACCCACAACTGTGCCAAACAGACCCTCAGTCAATTTTTAATTGACCTTCAATCTTTTTATACTCTATTTGTAATTAATCATTAAACTTTAGTTGAAATCTATTTTCAGTTCAGAGCACTAGAAAAAATATGATGTTTAGAGTTTAGATGTAAGCTGTATCTAGACAACGACTCTTATATGACAGAAATAAAAGCAATCAATGTGTCTCTCAATGAGTTCCTCCAGAATGCGGCGACAGGATTTTGGAAGAAATCTGCTGTTGTAAGCCGGATGGAGAGTTGCATGAATGTTAGAAAGTTTCCATGGCTTCATCTCTCTTTGCATGTCCCAATAAATAAAACATTTTACATCAATACCCAATTTTTGTCGCAAAAAATAAACAATTTTTCAGTCTTTCATCAATCTCCCCGCTTCTTTTTGCAGGTGGCTACTTTGACCGAGCTTCGGCCCAATAAAAAGGGCCCATCCTTACCGCCCATGTAGGGCCCACGACCTCGAAAGCCTTCAATATTCACACGCGTAAAGTGGACCGTAATCTCCCAAGCGTCAAACCCATCATTCCTCCACCACGTGCATTCCGTTAAAATATTAACCAATTTAAATTTTCTATTTTTTTACTCAAGTTTTTTTTTAAAAAAATACCAAAATGAAGGGTTTATGTATTTAAATATATAAACTCAAGCCTAAAAATATATCGTTCACTTTGAAAAATATTTATGTACATAAAAAATACGCAAAGTTATGTATATTTTATGTTATTTAAAGGGTATAACTATATTACACTTAAATTATAACCCTTATAATTCTTCCTATAACCTAACTGTACCCTCCGAGTAACTTAAAATACACACAACTCTGCGTACATTTTCCGTACGCAAATATTTCTTCATCCACGTAAAAAAAGAAAAATGTTTGTAGCATTTTTTTTATGCAATGTTATATTTGCTCAATGTACCATAAAAATATTAAAATTTAGTTTTTATATATGTAAATATATAATAATTGAGTTGAATCTATGTAAATATTAATATTTTTAGAAAGGATATTATTACTTAAAACCATGATGAAATTCTTAAAAACAAAATAAAATCATTAATATGCATTCAATTTAAATATACCACACATTAATGATAATTTTATAGATAATTTGTGTCGCCAGTACAAATAGCGCGGTATTTTCCGCAACAAAAACCAACAATAATTTAAAAAAAAATTAAAAAATTTAAAATAATTTTCAAATTAAACTGAACCGATTCAACAAGTTCCTCTTCTTCTCAAACGAAAATCGGCCGATATATCGGAAAAGCACAGAGCTTTCCAATTAGTCGAACGGCTCAAGGGGAAAAAGATCGGTAATACCCGCAAATAAATCGTCTCCTTCTTCACAAACTCCGGCACCGGCGCAACTTTTCTCGCCGGCGAACTCTTCGCATCTTCTCGGCCCGTACGACTCCGCATTCATAAACTCGCCCCAGTCAGGCANCCGCCAATACAAATAGCGCGGTATTTTCCGCAACAAAAACCAACAATAATTTTTAAAAAAAAATAAAAAATTTAAAATAATTTTCAAATTAAACTGAACCGATTCAACAAGTTCCTCTTCCCCTCAAACTAAAATCGGCCGATATATCGGAAAAGCACAGAGCTTTCCGATTAGTCGAACGGCTCAAGGGGAAAAAGATCAGTAATACCCGCAAATAAATCGTCTCCTTCTTCACAAACTCCGGCACCGGCGTAACTTCTCTCACCGGCGAACTCTTCGCATCTTTTCGGCCCGTACGACTCCGCATTCATAAACTCGCCCCAGTCAGGCATTCTGTCAAACACCATAAACTCATCCGCTAAAAAATCGTTACATTGGAGCACTCCGTCGAACGCATTGAAGTCATCTTTCAACTCCGTTTCACGCTCCACAACATTAGAGGAGAATCCATGGAGAACCGTCGTAGGGGATGAGATTGAAACGTTACGGGAATCCTCACTGGATTCGTAGCCACTGGAAGAAGGGAAGTTCATGTTCGCCGGCGCTGAGGTGGCGGAGTTCGCCGGGAAATCTAGGTTTGGGAAGTTGGTGGAGGCGTTAGGGCCTCGTAATTTGATTGCAGCTCTGTCGTAAACCATGGCTGCTTCCTCCGCAGTGCTGTAGGTGCCGAGCCATAGCCGCACGCGGCGAACGGGATCGCGTATCTCTGCCGAGAATCTCCCCCACGGCCTTCGCCGGACGCCGCGGAATCTCGGAAGCTTTTCCGGCGAACGAGGGAGATTTTTCGGCAATTGTTTTCTCTGCTTTTTCTTCTTTCCGTTCATCTTCGGAGGCGGACGTATTTCGAATCTGATTTCTTCTATGTATCGTTTAATCGGACGGCTGTCGATGGGGGTTTCATCGTCGGAGGAATCGGTGGCGTTGGGGTCGCTGCAGAGTATGCGGAGTGTGCGGGGTAGTGGAGATGAAGAGTTCGCCGGAGCTCCGACGGAGGATTGCTCGATGAATTTTGAAGATACTCTGATTTTAGTAACAGTGTGTTTGGTTAAGGGGATGTTGTTTCTTTCCATCGCTTGCTCTGTTTTTCAAACTATTGGGGTTTGTTTGATCATCTCTGAAAAAAAAATCTGGTTTTTATGAGCGAAGATGAAGGGTTCATCGCAGTGCCGTGAGTTTGTGAAATCCATGGATGGAGAAGATGAAAGAGGAGATAGAAAACAGATAAAAGGTATGAAATTTCTTTCTTCATAACCGCATAAAAATGAAAACCTTGCAGAAGAGAAACCGATCGGACTGGAGAAGACGATGACTTTGAAATCTCTGCCCCCACTTCTTCGTTGTCGTAAACGAGAACAGAGCAGGAGAGATTGCAGAGAGAGAGCGGTGGGGGAAGGGGAGAGAGAGTCAGTTGCAGAGGCTGTGGAACAGAAAAATTGCTTTTTTTATAGGATTTCTAAAACCGCCGGAAAAATCGGAAAAATTCGTGTCTCCTCGAGATTTTATTTATTTCCTATTTTATTTTCTGCCTTCTGATATTCCGAAAATACTCTTTCCTTTCCCCACAACTCAGAAATTTACAATCATACCATAATATTCTCATATATTTACATATCTAGCCTAAAATATAATCTTTATTTTTATAACAATTTGGGGCATGAAAATGTGCGTTTCACTTTTGGTGGGATTTATGCATGGATTTAACGAAGCACCAAAAATACAAATTTTAAATCTTATGCCTCCTATTCTTTGAATTTCTCGACTTAAATTTGGATTTATTAAATCAGCTTATTAAAAAATATCTTGCTCGTTTATATTTTGAACAAAAAATGCATGTTCGTGTTCGACTCATTTGCTTAGCGAGCCGAACACGAGTTGTTCGAGAACAAAGAATTGTTTTGACAACTCTAATCGCGCAAACTTAGGATGTTAAGGGTTGGAGAGTCTTGAAGTCAATTAATTTTTAAAAAAGTACTTATATATATATATATATATATATATATATATATATATATATATATATATATATNATATATATATTGTGTGCTCGCACAAGCATTAGGTTGTTGGTAGCGGAGGCACCGTAAGTCTCCTCATGTCAGGGGTTCAATCCCTCATGACGCGGTGTTCTCGAATAATAGCACATGACATGGCTCCTCATCATAAGATCTAGCGCTTGAAAAATCGGTATTTGGGTCGCTGTCAAATATCAGTTTCCTTTTAGGAATATATATATACTAATATTTGATAGTATTTCAAGTCAAACACGAATGAACATATTTTTGTTCGTATTCAATTCGTTAACTTAAACAACGAATTGAACACGAGTTTCTTAATGAGTCAGGCACGAGCTGTTCACAAATAACGAACCGTTTTGACGGCCCTGTTCACACAATAATTTGAAAATTTTGACTGAGGCTTATTTTTCTATTAAATATGAAATTATAAAATCTGAATTTATGTGATTTATTAAATCCTACTTAACATTAAATATGGAAAGCCACCAAAATAGTAATAATGTTATTTATTATTATAATATTAAATATTTAAATGCTATCCATGTAACCAGCCACATGGATCTCAAGCCGCCGCATATGCATCCTGACGAATCCTTATTCGACAACTGGACTTTAATGGTCCCACAGCGGCAACTCATCGCAGTGTACAGCTGGCGCTGACTCATTGACACGTCATCAGAAGCTCCGGAAAAGACGGCGCGATCGCGCGGCCTTGGGCTTTTAAAATATTTTTCCCGCGTAATTTTTGTTCGGCGGGTTTGAGGAAAAATGTTTTTAATTAAATATTTATTTTTCTTAAAGGAAATAAATAATATTTCATGTTCAATGATATAAATTATTAAATTCTACTAATAAAGATGACTAATTTGTTAATTGTCAAAAAATTATTTTCTATAATTAAAATAAAAATAAAATACAAGTCAATGCATGAAAATTTTGAAAGGATGATGATTGAATACTATATCAAAACTTTCGAGATTAAGGTGAACTAAATTGCATCAATAGGCAGTATTTATGTATTTACATGTCTACATAATAAATAAAGAAAACTCAGAAGATAGATTTGTAAAATTTCTATAAGCATTTACATACATACTACCCAATCTTATGTATTTACATATCTAACATCAAAATTTTATTTATTATATTTATACAAATAATTTTTTTGATATTATATTAAATATACTGTTATTTTAACTTTTATGTATTATTTTTTATTATTTAAATATTTCAAGCTAAAAGGAACTAAACAGGATTGAACAAACCTTTGTTCGTGTTCGACTCAATTGCTTAAAGAACAAGTTCAATATGAGCTATTTGACGAGGCAAACACGAGTTTTTTTGACAGTCCTAGGTTTATGTTAGGATATGCATGGCTTTATATGGTGCCTGCTACTTAGAGATGATGCAAATTAATTCATACATTTGTGTAGCAAATATCAAAATTTCTAGATTTATGTGCTAGGGTTAATATATCAAAATAATGTATTTTAATAGTTGAAGAGACCCGCCACAAATGTAGAATAAATCACTAGTCATTTGTGGCACTAGTAGAAGCCTTATTGTTGTAGTAGTTTTTGCACTTCCTGTTATTGTGTCTTCAATGCTCTGGTTGCACACTTTTGCTCCATTAAATGTGTACTGATATTTGAGATTGAAGAATTTTTTTATGAGAGAATACATAATATTACTTGATCATGTCTTACTTTGATATATGGAGACCTTCGATGAGAGGGAGAGTTGGAGGAGAATGGTGACTAATATGGTTTGTTTAGAGCTAGCAATCGAGTGGGGATAATTTAATGAAGCATATAAATGGAAATATATTTAACTTCGAACAAGGAAAATCTTGAATAAGTGGTTGAAATGAGGTTTCAAGGTTGGAGGTATTTAAAAAAGTAGTTGGGAAGTTTGTGGAGGACTTAGAAGATTCTTATGGTAAACTCCAAAGGTTTAGGTTAAGGGTTTTAAAGGAAAGGTGAAGGAAGATAAAGTTGTGATATTGTAAGACTTTCATGGTTGTAGTAAAATGTTAATTTAGTTGTTGAGTTGTATGAGTGGTAGTAAAAGAGGTTGTCATGCTAAAAACTCATAAAAATAGGGTTTGGAGCACTTAAAACAACTAAGAACTAACCAAAATTCCCAAAGGAAGGATTGACTAACAAATTTTAAAAAAGATGCACATAAGCAGACCAAAGTAACTTTATTCATCAGTGATTCAAAGTAAGAGTACATCATAAACTTTTATAAGGAATTAATAAAACATATTAATCAATTGAGTTTTATCCAACCCCAATATAAAAGATAGCTGTTTTAATAACTATCAAATCTTCACTCCCTTGATTGGAGCATTTGTCCAAACAAATTGAAAGAAAATTGGCATTAATTTCTATCTATTATGTATTTGGAGGAAAAAAAAACTTTTCATCATTCATGTATGAAAATTGGAGCAGCATAACCTATCTTAATCTTATAAATTATTAATTAAGGAATAGTGATGTAGTCCCTTGAAATTCTATAATATAAGATTTTCCCTATCATACTCAAATTAATTTTTGAATGTTTTATACGCTTAATTTATAGATCATCTACACCATATTGTAGAGCATTGTATAATTTAATTCATGAATATATATATTTTTTTTCTATTCTTATGAGAATTGTAGGTCTACATTTAAAGAGTTTCTTATTCAATTGGAACTCCTTAAAAAATTAACATATCTTAGCATAAGCAATTTTGTTAGACATGTTGTAACAACATGACTATTATATGTCAGTACCTTGGATCCAAACAATTATGCCATATACATAAATGAAGCATATTGAATTTCACTTTATTATTATATTTTTATAATTTAGAAATTATGCGCTGTTAAATTTAGATAATATACAAAAATTTCTTTCCAGTATATTTAGGCAATCATAATCACACACTCAGCTTGATGTAGCATATTATAGTATAGGGATTATATCGGATTGGAACATCACAAAGTGACCTCATGTCTTAACAATTTCATTATGAAAGGTTGGCCAAGTATTTATCAAGCTCTTTTTTTCAGTATGTTGATTGTTGGGTAGAATAATGATCCTCTTTGTTGATGCAATAAGTTACTTTAGGATTTGGTCATTGGCCTGTGAACATATCGTGGTGTTACATAAATTGCTTGCTAATATTCTTTCATCATCAAACCAAATTGGAATTCAAACATGAGTGTGTTGATATTTATCTAGTTCATTAAAGACTCCTAAATCATCTTTAACTTAATTATCATCTATTTGAGATATTTTTAAAAGCATTTTCTAATAAATATCATAGATGAAGTTCACTAATGCATTCTTTATTTAATAATATAAGTTGCATAGTAAATGTATTGAACTTATTTACATACTATTATAAGTTCCTTTGTTGCAATTCAATTATGACTTGTAATTTGAAAAAAAAATATGACTTGTATTTCACTTCAATAATCTTGCGATAATTGTCTAAATGTATTTATAAAGAATATAAAATCATATATATTCTTTATATAGATAATTGTCTAAATTTATATTCTTTATATATAAAGTGTTTTGTCATCCTATATATATATAAGCTTTGTTTTAATACATTTTGTGTAATGTGTCAAATAGTCCATGACAATTTACATAGGGCCGTTTTTGTCTGGAGTTTTTAAAAGTGTCAAAATAGTTCTCAAATCTTTAATTAGTGGTTGGAATGATATTTAAATCTTCTCACAATCATTAACATCTTATAACTACGTGATTAAGATTGTCAAAACGACTTTTTTTTTCGTGAATGGCTTGTGTTCAGTTCGCTAAGTAAACAAGCCGAGCACGAACACACTTTTTGAACTCGAAATAAAAACAAGTCGAACATGAGCTGAGCCTGGGCTCGCTCGAGTTCGGCTCGTTTACACCCCTATTGATATGTATACTAAAAACAACATCATAAACCTATGCAAAAATAAAAAAAGTGTATTTTACTTTTAAAACCTTATGTGATTTTAAAGAATTTCATTGTAAATATGAATATTTAGGCTTTAGATGTGTAAATGCATAAGAATTGCAGGGTATGTATGCAAAATAAATTTATATATATATATATATATATATATATATATATATATATATATATATATATATATATATATATATATATATATATATATATATATATATATATATATATATAT